>CM046295.1:19353533-19786063 GCA_025267735.1 Mactra quadrangularis | reverse complement strand
TGATCGCCGTGATATAACCTATACAAATGTGTTGCTACGGCGTTAAACCCAACAAAAACAAACAAATTTGTTAAACTTGTATGACATTGAAGCCTCTATACTATATATTTTATCAACTCTCAAAGTTTAAAGTAAGAATAAAATCTTGCTTCTAAACAAATAAAGTGTATTCTGGTGTTTAACTTGTATGACTGTTGAAACCTCTTTTACTGTATATTTTATCAACACTCAAAATTTGATACTTTAAGAAATATTCTGTACTACCAAACAAAGAAGACATATTTTCTTGTTAAACTTGTACGACTGTTGAAACCTCTTTTACTGTATATTTAATCAACACTCAACGTTTTAATGACATAAATTTGTAGACTAAAGAATATATTCTCTACTGACAAACAAAGGAGAGCTATGTTATGTAATGTCATACTATACTTATATTGTCAACAAGACTTTCTAGAAAATATTGACGTATTCATCACAGTTTATATTACACATACTCTCTCTATCTTAGAGTCAGAGAGTTTTTTTCTGGAATTTTTTTTATCCATTTTTTTCCTCATTGAGGTCAGTAAAGTAGACGTTTTTCATTACGTAACCACTGAGCTTGTCTGGATGTCTGTAAGATGGTTAAATCAATATGTCATGATGTACATTTTCCAAGAAAATTGACTGTTTACTTACTACTGGTTCCCTGTGTTTCATACATTTACAAATATCTAGGGAACCAGCCTATGTATGTATGTATTGTATATTTTTCGAAAAACTTGCTGGGAACCAATTTCTGAGAGATTTTACCTATATGTCGTTAAAGTAGGTACGTTACTATTTTTAGACGCTCACTGAGGTCGACTATTGGTTTCCAAGTACAGTCTAGTTCCATGCAGACGTATTGTAGACTGGTTATATGAGAATTTCGCTATTTGCAACGTCTGTCTTTAGTGGCTTAATGATAAAAAACATAGACACAGTCTGGATTTTTTTTCGTATATAGATGTTGCAGTCAAAATGCAAACTCACAGATTTTTGTCGATATTGGGTGTTCTTCCATTTTTACGGATACTCTTCGCTGATTGGTGGATTTTTGGGGAATAAGATAAGCGCAAGGGTTCGAAAGTTTTTAGTTTGACGTATTCGGTTTTCAAACTCTATTCGGTCATTCTCGGATCTCGGCAACGAGGAGTGATGTGGCGGGACTTCCTTAGACTCTGTGATTCTATATAAATACAAAACAAAATTATGGAATTTATTTATTGTGTAATGTTGAAGAAATATATAAAATGATTTAGTTAAAATTTTGATGTAATTACGTAATCAATTTTTTTTCTTTCTCTGGAGCTCACTTACTGCGTAGTAGAATTTGATATATATGTATATTTTGTCTTGTATAGTCGTCGTATGTATGTTTTATTACTATTGTTATCATCATCATCATCGTCCATATTCCTTTTATCATTATCATTTTTATCATCATTACCATTAAAACACAACCATCATTATCAACATCATCGTCATTATTATTATTATTGTTATTATTATTATTTTATTTTTTGATATTGCTATTATTATTTTTTTATATTGTTATTATCACTTTTAACAACATTAATTATCATCATCATCATTATCACCCTTAAAACACCACAATCATAATCATCATCATTATGAATTTTTTTATCTCTATCACCATCAATTATCAACATTATCATCATCATCAGTTATTATTATTATTATTATTAGTTTTATTATTATTGTTATTATTAATGTTATTATTATTATTGTTATCATTATTGTTATTATCATTATTGTTATCATTATTGTTATTATCATTATTGTTATCATTATTGTTATTATTATTATTGTTATTATTATTTTAATTATCATTATTGTTATTGTCATTATTTTTACTTTAATTACTTATTTTTTAAGCCCATGGCTAGCTCAGTTGGTAGTACGCAAGTCTACTGATTGAGGGGGTCATTGGTTTAATTCCCGGGCATGGCATAATTTCGGGGAGCTTGGTCATGAAATTATTTGTACAGTCATTCTCCCTCCTACCAATGATTCTTAATTATGTAGGACAGTTGTCAGTCACTGACAGCCTTTCCAGGAACAGTGAGTAGGTTGATTGACCTCCATTATATGACCTATACAATGTGTTGCTACTGCGTTAAAACCCTACAAAACAAACAATTTTTTAATTTTATTTATTTATTATTCATGTAATTGTCATTACCATTAAGCATTATTTTAATTATTATCATTATAAAATTACCTTCATGGTAGATAAAACTGGTCCTGAAAATTAGGGTTTTAAGGATCTATGAAAACAGTTTTCTATTGAATTGTGAGATTTTTGACCTGTCACCCATGTTTATAATGTCCTCAATAATGACACATTCATGATTAGGCCTCAACAAGTTGATTGTGTGTTCTACGGAATTTTCTGAAAAAAAATGGGGGGAGTGAGTGAAAAGAAAAAAAAAGAAAAATCTTAATTCAGTTGCTTAAGGCCACAACAAGTTGATCATATGTTCTACGGATTTTTCTGGAAAAAAAATGGGGCGAGCGAGCGAAGACAAAGAAATAAAAAAAAATCTTTATTCACTTGCTTTATATAGCGGTTTGACCAAGTTTTTATGAGCGAGCGAGGAAATAAAAATATTTTTTTGAAAAAACCGTCAAAATTAAGGTGCGAGCAAATCCATAGAACACATGATCAACTTGTTGTGGCCTTACTTATAATCTAAAAAAATATTGTCTGGGTATGTTATTGATAAAATTCTAGTGAAATATAATTACATCGTACTGTTGTAACATGTGACTATCTACTTGACACATGTGACCAAAAAACTGAGAAGTGTCATAACTGTTACTGCCAATGTTCGCAATTTTTCCAGGGAAGTAGAAAACTGGATTGCAACTATATACGAAACATTTTTAAATCCCTGGTCGTTATTAATTAAGCTTATTATGTTATTTATGTTTCCTACTTGATTACGCAAACAATGCTTCAAGAAATGATACATAGAAAATTTTGAAACATTTACTTAAATAAATAAATCCCCAAAATGACTTTTTTAGAATTTTACAAATATTGTTTTGTTGAAATTAGGAAAAATCCCACCGGAGGGTTCAAGTTTTGGCAAATAAAAAAATACTCGCCTTATATGGAATGTTTGGTTTAGTACTTAGTACTGATTTGGGAAATTTTATTGCGATTTCATCCATAGGGAAAAGTTAATTCCAATATAAACTCTGAATTTTGAGGAAAACAGCATAATTTCAAAGAATTTTTTTTTTGGGGGAAGGGACCTGTAAATGGCCCCTTTTTATGAGGAAAAAATCCTGTAAGTATCAAATTGATCATTTTCTTTCTTTTCGGAATATTTTGTTATAATTGGCTGGTACTTGGACTTAGTTATTCAATTCTAAGAATGTTGTTTATTGAAAAAAAAAGATGAAAGCAAATAAAAGCCTAGAACTGGTAGGAATTTGCTTGGTTTTTTAGCCTGATTTTCAAGGAAAATTAGTTTTAGTTCGGCGAAACCGAGCTGGCAGGTGGATGGGTTTTGGGCGTCCAGTGTCATTAACAATTGTGTGAAAGTTTTTTATTTAACATATATTTCTGCCATTTATTGCCAAATCTTTATGAAACTTTATACAATGATTACATACGGTGTGATAAACTGTATCAGAAAGTAATCACAACTCTACCTGACTTAATTATGGATTATTTCCCTTTAAAATTTTTGCGTTGAAGTTTTTAAAATCAAGCTTTAATGTGGTTTCCACATTACACTTCTTGTTATTCTTAAGCTTAGGAACACAGACCAGTCAATAGCTTAAATTTTCTAGAGCTTTATCTTCAATTATTGTGTTATACAGTGCCATCTTTAATTATCTTTACGCTTGTAAAGATTTTTTTCACATTATTACAAATAATGATACTTCAGATGTAATTACACATTATGATAGATATAACAGATTGTAAAATTTGAAAGAGGAGTTATGATAATATCAATTTTCCTTCATTAATAAGGTAAATGAAAAGTTTCCAACTTTGTGGAAGGGTAGGTGAGTACTGGCTGTAGACAAAGGTCCATGAAAGCTATGTTAAGTGCACTGGACCCCATAAAATTATCTAAAAAAATAGTGTTGACACAACATTAAACACAGTATAATTAAAATACAAAAGTATAAAAATAATTAAGAATAGTACTGTAAAGTAAAGGGCAAAATATTAAACTTGCTTATTAAAATTTTAAAAAATCAATTTTCACCATTCCTGGGCTTCAAGATGGTGAGAACAGTGAAAAACGCTCTCCCTTATTTTTGTTCAAGTATCAAAACTTTGATATACTTTTTTAAACCAAATGTGTGTTTTAAAACTTCAATTTTCAGGAAATTGACAAACAAATTCTTAGAATTTTGTTCTTACACAGACCTTAGAATTTCATTTGTCATATTAAGTCACTCAATTTTCTACTTATTTTTGGGGAGATTAAATAAAGTTGAATTTATATCTAGTTAAATGAAATTGAATAAATTTCTACTTTGATTTAATCAATTTTGTAAAATTGAAAAATTCTGTCTTTTAAAGGTACTAGTTCACAGATTAGGTTTATTTTTTCTATAATTTCAATATACCACTCAGTGTCTGTAATTGTGTCAAACAAATTAATTCTCATAATTTAAAGACCAACTGACCAATATGTTGCAAGCAATATACAATAAAAGTCAACAAAAATGCACTAAAAGTGTCTATACCGTGACATCCGGGGTAGATATTTACCACATGAAACACCATCATTTGTAGTTGTATGTCAATTTGCACTAAAATTGTCATTATCAGAACACTACTTTTCTGCTTCCAAAAATATTTCCATACAATTTTGATAGTTTTAGAAAAGTTGATATTTAAGTTGAAATCTGTGAATGAGTACCTTTAAAAAAATCTTGTGACTGGTTTTCAGGTTTTAGAAAATAAGGACTGTCATAACAATCCAGTAAATCTGCTCAGATTTGATTTAAATAAAAAAAAATGATCGCGATTCTTGGAATTGGATAATCTGTCTGTATTATAAGATCGCTGTTAAAACTTGAAAGCATGTTTATTATAGAATGGGACAATACATTAAACACACTAATACAAAAAATAAAATTACAAAAAAAAGGGGAAACATACAATTGTACTAAAATGGCATGAAATTATGATTAATAGTAAATTCCTAATCCCCCTTTTTTGAATGTTTACTGTTGTATGTCAATTTTCTTTAAATTTTTCAATATTCAGGGTTCGTACAGACCTTGAAAAGTGCTTGGATTTTAAGATCTACCTTGAAAATGCTTAAAAATGATTTTAAATGCTTGAAAATGCTATTTCCATTTGCAACCTTGAAAAATGCTTGAAAAGTCCATTTTCAGTCCAAGAGTGCTTGAATAATATTAAAATTATATTCTAATATTCAATGCTTTATTTTAAAAAAAAGATATAGCAGTTTGTGTGCCACAGATTCGTTTTTTCTTCTGGTTGTCTCTTTACAGACAAGATGTGGGCAAATAAATGTGTCTATCAAATGTCTTGGTCTTCCAAAAACCACTGGGATGAAGACACAGACTCTTACCTACAGACTCATTGTAGATTTTGCGACACAGCAAAAGAAATTGCCAGCTTGGCGAGTCGGCCTGAAAAAACTTACAGTGCTTGAATTTGGCACTTTAATCCTCGAAAAGGACTTAAAAAGTGCTTGAATTTTGTCACTAAAATTCTTCATGAACCCTGTTATCAGATCAATGTTACTGCTTCTGATAAATTTCCTTACCATTTTAAGTTTTATATAAAAATTGATATTCAAGACGAAAATTTGTAAAAGAGGAGCTTAAATAACAGCCTTCATATTTTTCTTTTTTTCTACATTGTTAGCAACTCAAAGTATAGATTAATCTATTTTTTCATTTTTTTTATTAAATCAGGAGGGAATCCAATTTTTTGTTGGGAGACATATGTAAATGATGACAAATTAGGCCACACTTTTTATATTTTTAGTCTTATGAGTATTTTTTTTTAAAAGTGTGGTAGGTTGAAATAAAAAAAAGATAAAAGATGCCAATTACAATCGTCTTTCAAACCCATTTTGTACAAGTTCTGAGTGAAATCATCATTTATCTTAGAAATTCACTGACATTTTCTCAAATTGTGTGATAATTCATTAATTGACATGTTGAGCTTATTCCTAATGGATGGGTTCTGTTTGTTTCTTTTTCGGTGCAAAAAAAGTACGGTGGGTAATAAAAATCAACAATCACGATTTTTTTTTCAATTTCTGAAAAATTAGAGTTGGGATTTTTGTAAGACGAAAAATGTAAAAGGTCAATTTTTTTTCTTAAAAATGTATACCATATTTCTCTATTTAATGCCCTTATAGGAGGTTACATTTTCTGAAGGGGGGGGGGGGGCGTTTAATATTAGAGAATAAAAATGGTGAAATTGCTACATTAGATATAGTAAATTAATATCTACTTCTGCTTAATTTCTAGAATTTATGTTGAAATTTAAATCATTTAAACTAAACTTAAACTTCTTCATTTTTTTAAACGCCTATTTCTATATTACTTATTCAATGAATTTGTGCAAAAAGATTAAATTAATAATTATGAAAATAATGATAATAATCTTTTTTTTTAATTGGGTTTAACATTGTATTTTACACATATTTAGGTCATATATAAGACGGCCAGCTCTTCCTACTATAGGTTTCCTGGACACTTTTCTATCACCAGTACTAACTTACCCTACTATGAGGCCGACAACTCATGTATAGGGTATGACGTACCGCGACCGGGCTTGAACCGGTGATCTCCGGATAATAATAATAATAACAATGAATAAGTAAAAACCCTCACCATAAATAGATACTATTACACAATATTGAATTAAAATTCCACCTGAGGACTGACTGCACTTCAGATTTTATCAGGGAAAGGTAACTGACTCAAGTCCCAAATTTATCTTGTTGAAACTTTCGTATGAGTTAATGTGAGCTAAATGAAGTTCTGTTCTGTTCAGTTCTATCCAGTCAAAAATGAATCTTCAGTGTACACAATGTTAAGGAACAATTTACAAAATTGACAAATAAAATTGCCAACCTACGCACCCTAATTTTTGTGGTGTTGAAACCAGAAGCAGAACTTGTTTTCTAGGCCTTACAAAAACCAATATGTTATTTGTCAAGGCCTGACAACAATAAAAACCTATGTGTTATTTGTCAAGGCCTGACAACAACAAAAACCAACATGTTATTTGTCAAGGCCTGACAACAACAAAAACCAATATGTTATTTGTCAAGGCCTGAGAACAACAAAAACCAACATGTTATTTGTCAAGGCCTTACAACAACAAAAACCAACATGTTATTTGTCAAGGCCTGACAACAACAAAAACCTATGTGTTATTTGTCAAGGCCTGACAACAATAAAAACCTATGTGTTATTTGTCAAGGCCTGACAACAATAAAAACCTATGTGTTATTTGTCAAGGCCTGACAACAATAAAAACCTATGTGTTATTTGTCAAGGCCTGACAACAACAAAAACCAATATGTTATTTGTCAAGGCCTGACAACAATAAAAACCTATGTGTTATTTGTCAAGGCCTGACAACAACAAAAACCAACATGTTATTTGTCAAGGCCTGACAACAACAAAAACCAATATGTTATTTGTCAAGGCCTGAGAACAACAAAAACCAACATGTTATTTGTCAAGGCCTTACAACAACAAAAACCAACATGTTATTTGTCAAGGCCTGACAACAACAAAAACCTATGTGTTATTTGTCAAGGCCTGACAACAATAAAAACCTATGTGTTATTTGTCAAGGCCTGACAACAATAAAAACCTATGTGTTATTTGTCAAGGCCTGACAACAACAAAAACCAATATGTTATTTGTCAAGGCCTGACAACAATAAAAACCTATGTGTTATTTGTCAAGGCCTGACAACAACAAAAACCAACATGTTATTTGTCAAGGCCTGACAATAACAAAAACCAACAACTTATTTGTCAAGGCCCGACAACAACAAAAACCAACATGTTATTTGTCAAGGCCTGACAGCAACAAAAAACAACATGTTATTTGTCAAGGCCTGACAACAACAAAAACCAACATGTTATTTGTCAAGGCCTTACAACAACAAAGACCAACATGTTATTTGTCAAGGCCCGACAACAATAAAAACCTATGTGTTATTTGTCAAGGCCTGTCAACAACAAAAACCAACATGTTATTTGTCAAGGCCTGACAACAGTTTGACTAAATAGAATATATCTTAGTAATGAGTTTTTTTTCTTGACTTAAAGTTCTCTAAGTTTGTTCCAGTAAATTATTGATTTCAATAGCTCCAGGAACTACTCTGGGAACTTATTTTTCTTACTCAAACATTTATCAAAGAGGGCGCTTTTTCCCATCTGAGGGGAAAATAGATGTGTTTTAAAATAAAGCTGTTTTTTTCACCATATATAGGTATGAACAATACCCCTCCCTATCTCTCCAGGATATTGGTTTTTATTTTCAAACTTAATGTGATAAGTGCTACCTTCTTTGCCTCTTAGGCAGTTCATTGCGCAGAAATTTAAGATGAGATCCGGTAATGTCACAAAAACCTTGAGGTGAAAGAAAATATATTACAGAAACAAATTTGATGAAATAATTGTGTTTTTTTGCTTTTGCCTTGTAATAATGTGAAGGACCACAATGGAAATAAGAGATTTTTCTTGTTTCAGCCTAAACACAATCTGATTAAAACCCGATCTAAAATGTTCCGCTCACTAATTAAGATTGGGCCGTTTTCAAATGAGGGTCACGTTCAGGTGACCTTTTCTCATCATAATATTCATACGAGTTATCATTATGATTACATAAAATCATTGTCATTTTTAGGGCTGCAACGATTCAATTCGATACATCGAAACTCGACTGCGAGGGCCTCGATTCGATTTCGATTTGGGACCCACGAATTTCGATGAGATACTGACCTTTAAAAGTGTCTACTTAAGTTATAAGCATAAAAGCAAAAGGGCACCTGAATGACACTAATTAACTTCCCACAACGGTTATTTCCCTTTATTAAATCAAGTAGCAAGGCTTTATCTGCTGTATATGAAGAGCTGCATATTCTGAAACAATTTATGTTTCATGTTGTATATATAGATACTTTTTAGCTGATATTACATTAATGATACATTTTCGCGACCTTTATATTCGAACCCAGTCCATTTCGTACTTAAAGAAGCAATCTTAATTTAGCAGATTTTCGGGTTTTGTGTGAATTTAATTTGAGTAACACTTTTATTTTATCAATAATAAATAGTTTTAATCTCAAATAAATGTATTCTAATAGATGAATCGAATCGGAAAAAATCGAATCGAAAGAAAAAATATCGAATCGCATCGAATCGACTTTCCGGTGAATCATTGCAGCTCTAGTCATTTTGTATGATATTTCACATCATTATTTCTGTTATTATTTATTGTTATTGACTCTTATTGTTACTTTTAATAATTATTGATATCATAAACCATTATTTGTATTATTAATGTTTATAACAATAATAATTCTATCAATGTTATTATGTACTATTTATTATGCTACTAAAACAAATATTTGTTTTAACTTTTATATATATAACAGGGTTCGTACAGACCTTGAAAAGTGCTTGAATTTTTGGATCTACCTTGAAAATGCTTGAAATGATTTTTAATGCTTGAAAATGCTTATTTTTATTTGCAACCCTGAAAAGTGCTTGAATTTTAAGATCTATCTTGAAAATGCTTAAAAATGATTTTTAATGCTTATTTTATTTGCAACCTTGAAAAGTGCTTATTTTCAGTCCAAAAGTGCATGAATAATATTCAGAATATATTCTAATCTTCAAAGCTATATTTCTTGAAAAAAGATATAGCAGTTTGTGTGTCACTAATTTGTTTTGACTTCTGGTTGACATTTTAGTTACAACACGTGGACAAATTAATGTGTCTTATCAAATGTCTTGGTCTTCCATGTGTAAGATGCAGACTCTAACCTACAGGCTCATTGTAGATTATATAACACTACAAAAGAATCATCAGCTTGGCAAGTCAGCCTGTAAAAATTTATTGTGCTTGAATTTGGTACTTTTGTCCTTGAAAAGTGCTTAAAAAGTGCTTGAATTTTGTCACCTTTGGTTCTTGAAAAGTGCTTAAATTTGTCACTTTTGTCCTTGAAAAGTGCTTAAAAAGTGCTTGAATTTGGCACTTTTGTCCTTGAAAAGTGCTTAAATTTGTCACTTTTGTCTATGAAAAGTGATTTAAGTGCTTGAATTTTGTCACTTTTGTCCTTGAAAAGTGCTTGAAGTGCTTGAATTTTGTCACTAAAATTCTGTATGAACCCTGTATTATTGATATTATTATTAAACTCAGACTGTCTCCTAAAATTTCAATCTTTTCTCAAAAATATCGAAAAATCAAGTTGGAAATAGTTTATTTTTATTGTCCTTTTTGTAGAGTTATGGAAATGATAATTTCCCTTTTAGTACGGTTTTTTAGAATATGTTTTCGGTGCCTGGGAGAGTATTTTTTGTCAAAGTAAAAAAATGAACTCTATTAATGGAACTTGGAAAATGAACTCCCCTGAAGTTGATGAAAATTTTATGTCTATTTATTTTCAGGAATTTCAAAATTATGATAACTATATTACATGGAACTTTCCCTTCTCTCACAGTTTGTGATGATTTTTCGTGTGACTTTAAAATAACATTATTATGATTGCGTCAACACTCTGTGTGCGTGAAAAATAAACAACATTTTACAATGTGATGTGATTGAACGAAAAAAACAACAAAATCTTCACAGTCTACCTCTGACTTCATTCGGACGTTGGCGTTTATTTACGTCGCCAGTGACGCATTAGAAATTATATCTCCGGTTTTTCTCGTCAAATTTCTACCTCTTGGTGTAACGGGACTACAATTCTTGTACTACCTCCTTATATAGATATAAAGTATTATATATTTTATTCAACATTTTTTTATTGGTGAACTCTTAACGGGTAGATTGAAAATTTTTGAAAGTTATTTTTTCTTCGCCATTTTTTTGACTTTCGAATATTTTTTAAATGTTTTCGGAATTTCCTGAATCGACCACTTAACGTCTCGTCTAATGTTGAGAAGCTAAGCCTTTGTAAGGAACAGTATTAATTGTTTTGTGTCTGGAAAAGTTGGACTGTTTACATATATTTGTGTGAGTATATGGACTATTTTTGTTAATAAGCTAGATAAGAACTTATATTCATCTTGGTACACGAAATACAAAGTGGTTTTTTTCATCTTGGTGAAAAATTACGAAAAATTTGTGACTAGTATTAAAAGAACTTGGAGAATGTTTTGGTGACCTTGTTGGATATTGTTTAGGATTGTCACTTATTGAGTTTGAACGTAACATTAATTTTGTTGAATTGATTTTTTAATGAAAACTTAAGACTTGAACGTGATTTCTTGAAAAGACTTATTGTATTTAAATGATATATGATAGTTTTTTCGGTGTGAAATATTGAAAATAATTCTAGAAACCTCTTGTCTAGAAACCTCGAAGGAAACGTCAAGATTTGTCAAATTTTGTGGTGACTTGTCAATCTTTGTGGTGACGTTTTAACCAACTAAGAAAAAATGTATTAACTTTGCATATGTATGAAAACTTGGTGATAGTATGGTCGTATTAAATAACAGTTAATATTTACCGTAGAAAATAAAAAATAAGTGATACTATATTGTGATAAATTTATTCTGTTGCTTAGCAACCATTTTTATTGAACCAATATTTTCATGATCTCGTGTGACACCATAGAAGTATTAAAAAATCTGAGTATTACTGATTACGTATAAGTATTATATTTTGAGACAACTGAAAGTATTAGTATTATAATTTGAAACGAAAACTGAGAGCATTACTATTATATTTTGAAACGACAACTGAAAGTCAAATTTCGATTCACAACAAAATTTTCTGTAAAATATTATTTGACCGAATCGCTTGACTTTTGAATATTTTCCGTAAAAAAATAATTACTTGGTCATGAACGGAACTTTACTGCTGGAATAAGACTTGTTTAACTAAGTTGAAGAATTTATGTATATTTTGACTGGAACTCTTTTTGAGACATTTTTCAACATAAGTTAGACTGGTTCCAGCTTCAGACTGAAAGTTTTTTTGACTGGTTATAGTAAATTCTCAGACTGGTAACACATTTTTAATAATTGAAGACTGGTGCAGATATTTTTTTGAATTGAATTTTGAGTTTTGTACATTTTGAGTGATCCAGTCTAATTAATGAGTTATTTTGTAAATTATTAAATAAATCGACTTAGTATGTGTACAAAAAGTGAAACAAAGAGTAATTAATAATAAAGTTTAAAGTAAAGAAGCTAACTTTACTGAAAATAAAAGCAAAGTTTAGTGAAAAAAAGGTGATTGAATAATTATACACAAATAAAGTGAAAAAAGAGTTGAGCGAAAACAAAAGCTAACTAGTTTGAATTCAGTAAATTTACTGTGTAAGGGAGAGAACTATTGGTGCGTGGTAATTAGGGGTCAGTTAGGGATACCTCGATGTCGAGCACACAAGTCGTACTTGTCTCATCGTCATCAGAGAACGAAGAAAGCCGACCGGCTCAAATGCATCGACATATTATATCATCATTATTCGGAGCAGGTAATTGGATGATCTCTGTTTATTGAACCTAGTGACTTATCTAAAACAGGATAGAAGGGCCCTGAACCCTGCCCTTTTCTTGCATCCATGCCCTTTTAATTCATAGAATATGACATAAGAAATTGCATATTTTCTCTAAAATTTGATGATTTATTCAAATCAGAGAGTTTATCATTCGCTGGACAGTGGAAACTTTTCATTCTCTATACGTTTTTAGCCTGATTTTTTAATGAAAAAAATAGGCTAATAGTTTTGCCAAATAAGGCGGGTGGTGGGGTGTGCTTTCACTCGGTTGGGCGGGTGTTTCACACATACCATGTGATGAACAGAATTAGAAAGTAACCACAACTCTTTTTGGCTTTATTATGGATTATTTCCCTTTGTAATTATTGCATTTAAGTTTTTAAATCGGCTTTAATGTGGTTTCCACATTACATTTCTTGTTTTATATTAATTACATTAGAAGCAAAAATCTGTTTGCTCTAGGCCCTTGTAAGATTTAAATGTCCCCAAAAAATTTTGACCTATGGGGCTATTGGATCCTTTATTTTTAAATCCTTGGCAAATTCTGGGTCTAAACTTTTCATGAAAAAAAAACACACCAGAATATAACATAACTGCTGAGTTGATAATTTCATTAGTCTGTCTTTTTTGTCATCCTGTGTGTGATTTTTGATCAATCTTTTATGGCCTTCATTTATCATATCTTAGCTCCCTAAGGGCCATTTAAGGGCTCATTTTTTCGCATCTAGACTCCTTAGGGTCCGTTTAAAGTTAACATTCTTCATATTAAAACCCTAGGGGTCATTTAAAGGTTGTTTGTTGTATCACTGATTTGACAATTCAATCAAGAAATCATTTAGTATAAATGATAATCTGCTAAAAAGTTTGTCCATCAGAGTTCTGTCCCTTGAGCTTTATAGTGTGTCTAGCTGATGTGACATTAAGTTAGGTGTAATGTAGTGCTCTGGTCTTTGAGTAATGTCTCAGGTCCATAAAATTGTTGCTTTGTTGCCGACCCTAACGTGCCGACAGTGGTAGGCCATGGGAAGCCTTGCATATTAAGGTGATGGTATGCACTTCGCACAAAACAACAGAGCCGTAGCTGGAAGATATGCAAGTGAATACTTGTTTTACAGTACAACCTTTCTAGAAAACACCCACTGGGAGGGGCTAAAATGTGTTGTTGTATAGAGGAAATTGCTCTGCAGAGGTTAAATTCAATTAGATTCACGCCTAAGGAAAATATCAAAAGTTGTTGTTGTGCAGAGCATTTGTTCTGTAGAAGGCCACTCTGCAGAGGTTTTACTGAATTATACATATTGTCAAATTTTATTCAACTGTTAGTGACCCATGCATGAACCCTGCTGAATTAAATACTCACTACATTATTTCTGTATTCACTATCAATAAAAATTTGTTATCTGTTTTTATGTACATGGATTGTCTAAAAAAATGCAGTATTTAAATCAGCATGATAAATGTATTCTCCCCTGACTGTTAAAGAAAATTTAACAATAATTAGTAAATTTTCACCTCATTTTTAGCTCGACTTTACATAGTAATGTAGAGCTCTCCTACTTGCCCCGGCGTCGGCGTCCGCGTCCACATTTCTGATAAAAGTTTTTGTGCACAGATTAAAGTTTTTGTGCAGTAAAATACTTTCTTCTATATCTTTGTTATTTCTTAAGATATTAACTTCAAACTTTAAATATATGTTCCTTACTATCAACCACATCTCATGTGACAAGAATCATAGCTCCAAATACATTTTTTTTCAAAATTGTCCTCCATGAACTTAAAATTTTCTTTATTTTTTTATTTATTTATTTACTTTAAATTTGTTTAGGTTATATTTTAAAATATGTATGTTCCTTATCATCAACCACATCTCCTGTGACAAATACTTACTTAGTCGAGCATGCTGTCTCCTCTGACAGCTCTTGTTGTACTTATATAAACAACCTCCCCCCTTCTTTGAAAATGTAACTCTCCCATCGGCATTAAATAGAGATAATACAATAGATTGATTTAAACCATCTGTGTATGTTTTGTAACATGGCCAAATTTCATGTAATATTTAAATAAGTTACCACGATCTGGTCTTAAAGCTTCAGTTTATATAAATTTTCTATTTTCTTCTTTTATTTTTATGTTAATTTATTTGTGTACCTGGTGAATTGTACCAATTGCTTGTCTTGAGAAAGTTAAAGACTTTTGTCAGTTATCTTTCCCCTGATAAAATTTGAAGCAATCCAATTGGTGATTAGGTCCTTACAGTTGGTATCCTTGGATTTATCATTGAATTCCTAGGCTATGTAAAATATTTCATCTAATATCTTTCTTGTTCATGAAGATATTAAAAGAAGTGGTGAAATTTAGATAGTTCTTTACCCTAAAAATACTTAGCTTGAGTTTCAAACAAATTAAATGATTTACAAAAAAGTTATTTAAGATTTATTTTGGCAAATTGACATTGAAAAGTAAGGGTAAAATCCAATAATCCAACTAATTGGATCTACCTAAGTGAAGAGTATACAAGGGGAAATAACTGACTAAAGTCCCTTATTGAATAATTTTTATGGAAAATTGTTCATCTTTAAGTGGAGTTGTTGGAATACAGTGTTTTAACTTGTTTATTATTTTGGAGGGTAAGTTTACCTCCTACGTTAGAATATGGGGGTAAGAACTTTTTTAAGGAGGAAAAAATCACTATTAAAACATATTTTAAAATTCTTAATAAGGTACCTAAGTCTGTTATTTCGCCATGTATGCTCTTCAAATAGCTATGTCCAATTTAGTAATAGGGGAATGAAAAATCAAAGTAACCTCCAAACTTTAAGGAAAAGTGCATGATTTCAAAGAAATTTTAGAAGTGGAAGGCACATATAAATGACCCCTGTTATTTAAGGAAAAAAGCCGTGGATGTCCAAATATAATCAATGATAGTTTAAGGTGTTAGAGATATGTCAGGTGACCTTTATGTATAGATTACTGGGCATAGTCAATCTGTATTAGATCTACAATATGTTTCTACTCTGTTAGGTTAATTGATTTTATTTCGTACTCAAGTAAATGATTTTTTTCTAGCAGATAAACATAGTACCTGTGTGGAACAAAGTTGAAAAAATATCACAGGTTTAGCGCAAGATGGTCATAACTCACTCTTTTCTTCTATTGAGTTTTGCACTAAACCAGCAATATGTGTGTACACAGAACTATAGGATTTAATCTGAGTTGCATACTTATTGGTAATAACTTTGTTATGTACAGATGCATCAGGTTCTAGCAAACCTTATTCGGCTGGAAACCCCATGATTTTGAGTTCTTAAAATGAAGTATCAATTCAAGTGAAATGCCTGTCGAAGAATCTAACAAAGGAGGTTTTGGGTTGCTCTGTTTTTGTGCGAAACTCTCCGCAGCCCCTGGGGTCAAAAAAGGTCCTGCCACAGGGTTCAGTAGGTACTTATAGAGTTGATTTAGAAAGTGTTAAAAAAACTTGTGTCAAGCATCAGATCCTTAAGATCTTGTTCTTCAGTGTGTGGCCCAGGGCACTCATGACCCTCTGGTAAGTGAACTATTAGGACCGACCTGGTCTAAAAATGTTTTTGTTCTCACATTTAATATTTGATATTTTTCTATATTTTCAGATACTCCGCCACCTGGATATATCAGTGAAGATGGTGACAATACAGATAATCAGGGCATGGGTGAGTTATCTCTTTTTTATAGAATTACCTCCCTTGTTTGTGAAATTATCTCCCTTGTTTATAGGATAACCTGTCTTGTTTATTGAATTATCTCCCTTGTTTATAGGATTATCTCCCTTATTGATAAGAATATCTCCCTTGTTTTATCTGCCTCATATGCTTATCTTAGCTCAATATGTTCTGGGTAACCTTTTGTAGGGATGGGTCTATCCAGTATCCATGCATGTGTACAATAGTGCATACTCCATTGTCTTCAGAATCTAGAGAAATCTTCGTGTCAAAAACCATAAAACCTACAGTTTGAATCCCAACCAGGGCGGTTATACCCTTTTCATGAAAATTTGTTAATTTTCCTCTATTAATTATATGGAGAAGTTTTCCAGCCTTGTAAAAGGATAGGTGAGTACTGGTTATAGACATGGGTCCAGGAAAGCCAGGTTAGGTGTGCTGGATGCCATGAAATGACCTAAATTGTGTTGACACGGCCTTAAATCCACTAAAAATAAAATAAAAACATTTTTTATACAGCCGTAAATGAAAATGTTAAAGAAATCTTGTGTCAGATGCTCATTGAACAAGTGTCAGATGTTCATAGAACCTTGATCTCAGATGAGTTAGAAGGGAAATAAAACAAAAAGAAACATGAATTATCTGTAACAATATGTAATATTGATGCTATAGAAAACTTAGAGATACACACATCTAGACTGTGACCCAGACAAAACAGAAAACCAATTATAAATCAATTATTTTTAGACAAGTTTACGTAGACAATCATGATGATTACATCTACCACGACTAGACACTGCTGTTATCTTTGTTTTACTAATTAAAATCATTTATATTGTATATTGAAATTATTCCCTTTGTCTATCAAAACTGTATATGATAACTAATGCAACAAAACATGTATACATGTTTCAAGTCCCTAAAATCATTACATCTACCATGACTAGACTCTGCTGTTATCTTTGTTTTACTAATTAGGGACTTTAGTCAGTTATCTTTCCCTGATAAAATCTGAAGCAATCCAATTGGTAAGTAGGTCCTTACAGTTGGAATCTTCATATTTTATCATTGAATTCCCATGTGAGGATAACAAAATATTTTATCTAACATCTTTCTTGTTAATGAATATATTAACAGAAGTGATAAAATTTAGATAGTTCTTTACCTTAAAAATACTTAGCTTGAAACGTTATTAAAGATTTATTTTTCAATATTGACATTGAAAAGTGAGGGTAAAATCTGAGTAATCCAACTAATTGGACCTACCTATTTGAAGAGTATACAAGGGGAAATAACTGACTAAAGTCCCTTATTAAAATCATTTATACTGTATACATGTATTGAAATTATTCCCTTTGTCTATCAAAACATACATACGATAACTAATGCAACAGAAACATGTATACACATTCTAAGTCTCTAAAATCATTACATCTACCACGACTAGACTCTGCTGTTATCTTTGTTTTACTAATTAAAATCATTTATACTGTATATTGAAGTTATTCCCTTTGTTTATCAAAACTGTATATGATAACTAATGCAACAAAACATGTATACACGTTCTAAGTCCCTAAAATCATTTCATCTACTATGACTAGACTCTGCTGTTATCTTTGTTTTACTAATTAAAATCATTTATACTGTATATTGAAGTTATTCCCTTTGTCTATCAAAACTGTATATGATAACTAATGCAACAAAACATGTATACATGGTCTTAGTTTAGTTCCCCTCTATAACTATGAGACATTGAGGTTTCGTATTGGAATGTAGCATCACATTTAGGTCCTCTACAAAAATTGATCAAATCATTTATACTGTATATTGAAATTATTCCCTTTGTCTATCACAACTTGCATAATTATACCCCCGCAAACGAAGTTTTCGGGGGTATACTGGAATCACCCTGGTGGTTGGTTGGTTGGTTGGTTGGTTGGTTGGTTGGTTGGTTGGTTGGTTGGTTGGTTGGTTTGTTGGTTGGTTGGTTGGTTGGTTGGTTGGATATGTGGTCTGTCCCAAAAAATTAATACATTTGTAGTATGTTTATTTCTTAATGTATAAGAATAGAAGCTGTTATATAGTAATATACCATGATTTAATGGTGTATACAAAACTCATGTAACTATGGAAACATATCTCACTTGTTTAAAATATTTAATTGCGTTATATATTTTAAATCTAATTAGATAACTGTATAGGTTGCTTTTTTTCTCAATAGATTTTTTTCTTATCTTATTTTATAGAATTTGCACAGGCGTTTACAGTTGATGTTTATATGCATGTTATATCAATTCCAATTCAAAATGGCCGACTTGCGGCCATCTTGAATTCTTTTTAATTTAGTTTAATTACTGTATGCTTATTTCTCAACAGATTTTTTCTTAACTAATTTAGAATTTTGCACAGGCGTTCACAGTTGATGTGTACATGCACTTTAACTCAATTCCAATTCAAAATGGCGGACTGGCTGTCATCCTTTTTTCAAAATTAATACAGTCTTATATTGACTTATTACCTTACATATTTTGAAAAGAAATTGCATACAAGGTCTCACTGATACAGTTGATCAGTATGACTATTCTTCATCAATTTATATTCAATATGGCTGACTGGCAGCCATTTTGAATTTTTATTTAAATTACTGTATAGTACGTGTATGTGGTTTTTTTTACTCAATTTTAGCCAAATTGATGTAGTTGACTCGTACATGGATTTACTCTGGATACAAATTCATTATGGCAAACTGGCAGCCATTTTGACTTTGTATAAATAACTGAATAGTAAGCTTATTTCATTACCAATTTCTTCTGGCTGAAGTCTTATTGATTTATTGATTGATTAATTGGATTTTACGGCTTATTAATGCAAAAACTGAAAAATGTTTGTCACGGATGTATTTAAGATCCTGGCAGTCAAGGTGCTTTCTTTCTTTTGAGAAGGTATGAATATGTTAATATAGTATGACCAATTCTACATCTCATAGTAACTATTTATCTCATTGATTAGCAAATATTATTGACGAAGATGAATCAAGGGTTTATGGCTTTATGTCATGTAACTTATTGAATATAGCATTATTCCACATTGTTTGCCATTTTGAATTGCTGAAGTCTATTATTAATGCTTATTAATGCAAAAACTGAAAAATGTTTGTCACGGATGTATTTAAGATCCTGGCAGTCATGGTGCTTTCTTTCTTTTGAGAAGGTATGAATGTGTTAATATAGTATGACCAATTCTACATCTCGTAGTAACTATTTATCTCATTGATTAGCAAATATTATTGACGAAGATGAATCAAGGGTTTATGGCTTTATGTCATGTAACCTATTGAATATAGCCTTATTCCACATTGTTTGCCATTTTGAATTGCTGAAGTCTATTATGTACTGCTATTTTTATCAAATTCTTATTTTTGAACTTTTTTTTGATGTATTGATATTTTATCAAATTCATAATGGCTGATTGGCAGCTATTCTGAGTTTTTCTGTTTAAAAAGCAAATGATTTGATAATTTTTGTACAGACTTTGAGAAAGTTAGCAATTGTTTAAGTTGATGTGCTTGGCATTTTCGTAAGTGGAATTCAAAATGGCTGACTGGCAGCCGTGTTGAATTTTCTAATATCTTGTACAGCAAACATCTTTTTTTTCACCTCATTTTGATAAAATTGTGCTGACAAATTCTTGTTTATGAAATTTTATATGTATTATCTTTTTATGTATTTCAATGGACCAACTAATAGCCATCTTGATTTTTTCTGAATTGTTGAGAAGAAAACATCTTATTTCCTTATAGCTACATGAGATTTAAGATATTATTTTAACTTTTCTACTGTGAAAATAATGATCGGTAATTTAAGCTTTCTTATGGGGTATTTGTGAAATTCTTGATACAAGATATTGTAAATACAAATTGTTTGATTTATATTGTGTACATTGCTGACTACCATTTTTACAATTGCCTTATTTTTTACTTATTTATCAAAAAATTACAAACACATTCTACATTTTGCTCATCTGGTTACAACATACTCATGATGAGTTTAAATGTGATCACATTTTGTCTGTTGTTCCACTTTACATTCATAATGACCAAATGGTGTTCATTTTCATGTAAAAAATCATTTGAAATATGACAACCATGTTCATTTTGCCTTTTTTATAAATCTATAGTGAATTACACTGTAATTTGCTGTTTATTTCCAATTTGATATTTGCATCCTATTCTTTTTATGGCTTTTATGCTTCTTACAACATTTACCCTTTTGGACTTCCACAATGTTGACTTGCTTTTATCTTGAAATGTTGCTGTTGCGGGGGTATTTTCGCCACTGGTGGCAGTTCTAGTTATGATTACTATTTATTTATTTATTGGGGTTAACGCCGTATCAACACAATTTAGGTCATTTCACGGCGTCCAGCGCACCTAACCTAGCTTTCCTGGACCATCGTCTATAACCAGTACTCACCTACCCTTCCACAAGGCCGGAAACTTCTCCATATTATCTAATCAATGGAGGAAAATCGACATTATTGTCAAATTTTCATGGAAGGGTATAACCTTCCCGGGTGGGATTCGAACCTGCACCCCCTCGGGCAATTATTATGATTATTAATGAATTTCGAAAATGTACCTGTTCATTAGTGTATTTTTTTACTGTAAGTCATTTTTAAGTAACTTGAAGCAATTTTTCTTGGTGCTTAATGTAGATTTAATGGCCATATAATAGTTTCTTTTACTAATATGTTGCATCATTCTGCAAAAGTGTATAATGTGGTTGTGGTTCGAAAGTTTGGACCCCCCCCCCCCCCAGAAAAAAAATCCCGAATCCGACCCTGCTCAGGGATCACAATTTTATACAGCTGAACACTCTTCGGTGAGCGGTCGACCCGAGTTCTCTAGTCATTCTTGGTGTTTTTATACCCCCGCTTCGAAGAAGAGGGGGGGTATACTGTTTTACCCTTGTCCGTGCGTGCGTGCGTGTGTCCGTCCGTCCATTACAAAATTTCCGTCGCAGTTTTCTCAGCAACTATAACATGCAGCAGCCTAATACTTTGCATATTGCTTCATCCCATAGTCCCATGTGGTGTAAAGCAATTTCATGCTCCTTGCTCATCTACTTCCTGTTTGTCGCATATTTTTAGATTTTTGCGGGGATATCACTAGTGAGCATTAGCTCACAGATTTACTTGTTTATACTGTATATTGTAATTATTCCCTTTGTCTATCAAATCCTGCATATGATAATTAATGATTTTCGAAAATGTACCTGTCCATTAGTGTATTTTTTTACTGTAAGTCATTTTTAAGTAACTTGAAGCAATTTTCTCGGTGCTTAAATAATGTAGATTTAGTGGTTATATAGTTTTTATAACTAATATGTTGCATTATTCTGCAAAAGTGTATAATGTGGTTGTGATTCGGAAGTTTGGACCCCCCCCTACAAAAAAATCCCGAATCTATCCCTGCTCAGGGATCACAATTTTATGCAGCTGAGCGCTCTCAGGTGAGCGGTCCAGAGTTCTCTAGCAATTCTTGTTGTTTTTACTTACAGAAAGTGTTGATATGTCACCTAGCCCTTCACTTGATGCCCAGCCTGTCACGTACAAGGAGCCTACATACTGGTGTTCAATCTCTTATTATGAGTTAAATACTCGTGTTGGAGAAACTTTTCATGCATCGCAGCCCTCGTTAACAGTTGATGGGTTTACGGATCCATCAAACTCTGAACGATTTTGTCTTGGTTTGCTTTCAAATATAAATAGAACGCAGCAGGTTGAGATGACACGGCGACACATTGGTAAGTGATTCTGATCAGTCTGATATTTTTTCTGTTGAATTTATTTCTTAATTCTCAGGGCACAACACTGAAGCAGGGTTCGTACAGACCTTGAAAAGTGCTTGAATTTTAAGGTCTACCTTGAAAAGTGCTAAAAAACGAATTTGAGTGTATAAAAGTGCTTATTTTCATTTGCAACCTTTAAAAGTGCTTGAAAAGTGCTTATTTTCGGTCCAAAAATGCTTGAATATAATTATAACTGATTTTAATTTTAGGCTGGAAAATGATAGGAGATAGACTGAAAAGTTAGGGACGAAGAATATTACATTTAATCAGTCACATAAAATATAATGAATAATAGTCCTTGAATTTGTTTTTTTTTGTCCTTGAAAAGTGCTTGAAAAGTGCTTGAATTTTGTCATTTAAATTCTGTACGAACCCTGTAAAGGTTGTCTGATTTCCCCAGACAACCTATATTTTAGTTCAGGCAACTATTAAATGCTAGTTAACATTTGGTTCGGGGCAAGTAAAACATATAGCTTATTGTCCAACCGCGCATCCTAGTCTTAAAATTAATGTCAATGCCAATTTTCTCATTTATTTCAAGTAATGTTAGATAAAGTTGTCAATAACAATAATGCTTAAAAATAGTTGTTTATGGTTTTTCGACTAACCTATTTTTATGCTAACTGTATTTTTTATTCAGAATCATTTTAGCTTGGCTATTTGGAGATTTTGTTAACATACCACTATGAATAACGACAAGGCTTAGGGCTTTCATATTTGATACGTGGGATTATCTTGAGGTCTTCTACAAAGATTGTTTAAAATATGTTTTTAGGTAAAGGTGTAAGACTGTATTATATTGGAGGGGAAGTGTTTGCTGAATGTATGAGTGAGAGTGCAGTATTTGTACAAAGTCCTAATTGTAATCAGAGATATGGATGGCATCCGGCTACTGTATGTAAAATACCTCCAGGTATGTATCTATGTAAGAAACTAGTCTTTATGTATTCTCAAATCTGATAGGTTGATTTTAAACTGAGATATGGCTGGCACCGGCTACTATATGTAAAATACCTCCAGGTATGTATCTATGTAGGAAACCTGTCTTTATGTATTCTCAAATCTGATTGGTTGATTTTAAACTGAGATATGGCTGGCACCGGCTACTGTATGTAAAATACCTCCAGGTATGTATCTATGTAGGAAACCTGTCTATGTATTCTCAAATCTGATTGGTTGATTTTAAACTGAGATATGGCTGGCACCGGCTACTATATGTAAAATACCTCCAGGTATGTATCTATGTAGGAAACCTGTCTATGTATTCTCAAATCTGATTGGTTGATATTAAACTGAGATATAGCTGGCACCCGGCAACTGTATGTAAATTACCTCCAGGTATGTATCTCTTTAAGAACCAGTCTTTATGTATTCTCAAATCTGATTGGTTGATTTTAAACTGAGATATGGCTGGCACCCGGCAACTGTATGTAAAATACCTCCAGGTATGTATCTATGTAGGAAACCAGTCTTTAAGTATTCTCAGTGGCAGTACTCATTGCTTAACAAAACTGCACCTTTTTTCCTTATTGGGTAATGATGATCGTTTTCTATGTGTCCTACATGTTGATTGGTCAATAAAATTGATATCACTCATGTTTCCTCAATTCTGATTGGTCGATGACGTAATGTCCTGATAAGTTTTCTATTTACATGTTATTTTCTTCTATATATCAAAGAAACATGATTGATAAGTATATGTTTAAGAGAAGTAGTTGGTTACCATAACAATGTATTATTTTGTCTAGACCTCCTCTGTTTATATAAAATCCGGTGGGAGTCTAAGACAATGTGTTGTATCAAATTTCCTAATATTGTACGGTAAACATTCTTTGTTTCATGGTTTACGATGAAATATGATGTTATTTGATGATAAATATAGCACAATGCTATCAACATATAGTTGAGGTGTTTTTTTAAACTTGTCTTTTCTACACATTTGCTTCGTCAGGAGATTTTTGTTCATGCGTTTTTTATGAAAAGATAAACTCGCATATTTATTCTTAATAGATTACAAAAATCACAGTATCAAACCAATAAAATGAAGCTATTTAACATATAAGAATTTACGTAAAGATTGCCTTATGCAAAATCAACAAATTTAGATTACACATGTAGTAGTTTTGTGTATATCATACAGAAAAGTGGGCGGTTTTTTTTGAGTGTGAAAAATCTACATTCATTATGTGAAAAAATCAGCATTTTATCAATTCTACGAGACATTTATTTTCTTATGTAGGCTAAGTAGATTGTTAATATCGAGAGTGAAAGTTTTCAGGACCATTTCTGAAGTTTAGAATTTTAGTGGATTCTATAAAGGGACCATTCTCTGTTAAAATATGCTAAAATCACGAATTTCAGAATGTTAATCTTTTGAAGATTGTGGAGATAAATTTAATGCAACTGTCAGTGGGGGCATATTTAAATCCCACTGATGAAAGATCTCACTACAGTAATTCTGTTATCACTATTGGTAATTGAGAATTCAAATCAGAAGGGTAAATGTATGTGTCACTGACAGTTGAATAAACTTCACCAATGTGTTATGTTTTATAGCTTCAAAGTTGTCTTTATTCTAAGCCGCCCGACTAGCTCATACTGTAGCATGAAAGTCTACTGATCAAGGGGTTGGTATGATTCCCTGGAGGAGCATATATACTTTTATGTAGCTTGGTCATAAAATAATCTCTACAGTCATTTCTCTCTTACCACTGATTCTAAATCTTGTAGGACAGTTGTCAATCACTGACGGAAGTATGCACCTAGTAACTGGTTAACAACTATATCCAGAGATTTAGCCTTTCCATGGTTTGTAATTAGATTGACTGACACCAAGATATGACCTTTGCAATGTGTTGCAACAGCAGTCAACCCAACCAAAATAATAATGTTTATTTTTTTATTTTTCCAGGTTGTAATTTAAAGATATTTAACAACCAGGAGTTTGCACCATGATATGACCTTTGCAATGTGTTGCAACAGCAGTCAACCCAACCCAAATAATAATGTTTATGTTTTTATTTTTCAAGGTTGTAATTTAAAGATATTTAACAACCAGGAGTTTGCAGCATTGTTAGCACAGTCGGTAAATCAAGGTTTTGAGTCCGTGTATCAACTAACACGTATGTGTACTATAAGAATGAGCTTTGTCAAAGGTTGGGGAGCTGAATACAGGTATGCAAAGAGTTTTCTTTCCAGTTACCTTGTTTTCTCAAAATTTGGGCCGAAAAACGTCCTTTTTAGTCATTGAAAAATCCGGCTAATAGCTTGGCGAAACACGGGCGGGCGGTCGGAGGTCCAGTGTCGTTAACAATTGCCTTTAAGTTTTTCTTTTCTATATATTTCTGCCATTTATTGTCAGATCTTTATGAAACTTTATACAATGATAAAATACCATGTGATGAATAGAATCAAAAAGTAACCACAACTCGATCTACATTTATTATGGATTATTTCCTTTTGTAATTTTTGCGTTAAAGTTTATAAATCCGGCTTTTATGTAGTTTTCACTTTATATTTCTTGTTACAAAAAGTTTTACAAAAATGGTCTTCACGATTTTTTATTTGGAAGTGTGGAAACACATCCAATGTTTGAAAAAGATTTGTGTTGGAATTCTAATTAAATGTGGATATCTAATAGTGCTTTGTTAGTGAGATTTCTTGATTTGTACATATTTCTCTGTTTGCCAAGTACATGATTTGTTCACATTTGAAAATACCACTGCGTTTAAATCATGCTGCACTATTAAAAAGTTTAAGTTGTCTTGCCTGATAGTGTTAATTTTTAGTAACACAGGGAGTGCACCTACCTACATTAAATTTATTGTGATTTATAATAAAGCATGTTGAAATAACTATAAAAAAATGTGTAATAATATTATGATAAACTATTTTTCTCTGATGTTTCAGACGGCAGACTGTGACAAGTACGCCATGTTGGATTGAAATTCATTTGAATGGCCCCTTACAATGGCTAGACAGGGTTCTTACTCAGATGGGCTCCCCTGGCTTGCCGTGTTCTAGTATGTCATAAAATGGAACAGAACTAGATGTTTTAAAAGCATTTCAACACAAAAGGGTGTGTTCAGACATTGTATCGATGTAAAGAAGACATATTATATACAAAATAAGTGTATATATGTTTAGTCCGTTTTTTTCTCAACTGTCAAAGCTTTAATAGTTTTATGGTCACCGAATGTGTAAAATTCAGGCATGTGTTCTCAACATGACAGAAAGTTATATACAAATCCTGCTTTCAGAAAATTACTTATGTCAAATGACGAAAAAGTGTTCATGCATAGTCATCGTAAAATTATTCGTGTTTTGATAGTTAAGAGAAAAACGAACAAAAGTATGAACTTAAAGTTTTTAAAAAGAAAAATGACTTTTAACTTTAATGTTCAGCTATAATCTACATGATTTAAAACAAAATAAACGCTTAACTGTGACATGTATTCTTGGAGGATATAGAAGACCCTTTTGTGGCCCCTTATAATTAGTGATAAACGTAAGTGGCCCCTAATATTTGAATAATAGTGAAAGATATTTGTTATTGTATTTATGTTAAACTGTAGTGATCTTAAATGTTTTTAAACAGTGATTGCCCCTTAAATCTTACATAAAACATTTTGCCTATAACATTTGCTATTAGACTTTCGGGAACCCTAAAATTGAAAGATAGGATAAATGTTTGAGACCAACTTTTTTGTGAGACTGTTAATACCGACGTTCAGAGTCTAGATGTATACCAATTTGGATACCCAGATTGATCCCTTTTAATGGTCTTGTAGTGATGTATCATGTGTCATTGACAATTGTATTACGTTACACATCACACGAAGTAATACCATTTGGAACACCTCGACCTTTCAAGTTTCCTGGGCACTTCTATCACCAGTATTAACTTACCCTACCACTGGGCTGACAACTCATGTATAGGGTATGACCTACGGCGACCAGGCTGTGTCCAGGAAACCTATAGTAGGAAGAGCTGACCGTCGTATATATGACTTAATTATGTGTTGAATACGGCGTTGATAAAAGAACTTTCAAGAATCTCGGGAAGATTCAAAGGGGAGTCTCCACTGGCGGCTCGGGTATTTACTACCCAGGCGAAGCACCTACCGGTTATGCAAAATAGTTCTTGTAGTATACACACAGATCTTTGTCAAAACATAACGAAACATCACTCATCGCCTAAACGATCGTGGATTTGTTTACTTCAACACCGGTGAAAGCTTTTGTTTGGGAATGTGATGTAAAGGCAGTTCCAAAATGGCCTCTAAATATGCCCTATGATATTAGTAGCGAATGGCCGAGGAGTTCCGAATGGTAGTAAAACAACATCTATGATCAGATGTGACGGCATTAATTAATTCGATGGTTACTATGGGTGTTATTATTTCCTCCTTCAATACTTGAGGTTTTGTGTTGACTAGCAATTAATATGGACAGGATCATCTCTAGATCTACCTTGTGACAGTTTTTAGCGTTTTAATTAAGATTTTTAGATATGTATGTTTCTAGTTTCCTGGTGAACCCTATGTTTTACAGCCGTCTGTGATTTGTTTAAAGTAAAAAAAATATTCAAACATCAAAATTTAATTAACACAAAAAATAGAGAGTTTGAAGTATGAAATTCAAGTTGTTCGTGTTACTATTAATTGTTAATTAACACAAAACCTGTGGAGAACAGATTTTAATTAACCGAGATTACTGAGTGCGTGTTTATATCACCATAAGCAATGGCTTACTTTTTTGCTTTGAACATTGTTTCCTGGTTTGGAATCTGGAATCATGGCAAAGGAATGATGTAGTTGGAATTTATTAGATGGGTAGAATAAGGAACTTTAGTCAGTCGTCTTTCCCTGGTGAAATCTGAAGTTATTAACAGAAGTGGTGAAATATAGATAGTTCTTTACCCTGAAAATACTTAGCTTGATTTTCAAACAAATTAAATGATTTACAAAAATGTTATTTAGGATTAAATTTTGGCAAATTGACATTGAAAAGTAAGTGTAAAATCCGAGTGATCCAACTAATTGGACCTACCTTTTTGAAAAGTATAAAAGGGGAAAGAACTGACTAAGGTCCCTTATTGATAGCCTAGACAATCCAGAAAATGTCATATGGTGACCATAGGCCATGGTTTGTTATGGCAAGTGTTAAAAAGGCTTTAAAAACAAAATAAACATGAACTGACCATTGCCCTAGATGTAAACATGCAGTCAATGTTAGTCGGGTTAAATCATCTTTGTTAACTCTAGTATGTTATATTCTTATAATGATTGTATATAATTGTATTATATTAAATCTTTGTTTTGTTGCCATTTCTAGTGTTATGTTGAACATAATAGTGATTTGGATATTAATTAATTCTTTGTTCATTAGATTATATACCTGATATATTGGTTAATCAATGAATTGATTGATTGATGAATGAATTGATTGATGAATGAATCAGATCAAATTATGTTATGTTCCGTTTTAAGCAAAGTTGATACATTGATCAAGTATATTAATGAATAAACTTACATAGATTGATTGATTGATCGGCAGATTAACAGTTTGTTAGATCGATTTGCTGATTGATTGATCTACTTTCCCCACTGATTGGTCGATTGCCGATAGTTTGATTGAGTTTCCGATTGATTGATCGATTTGCTGATTGGTTGATCAATCTGCTGATTGATTGATCGATTTGTTGGTTGATTATTGATTGATTTTCCGATAGATTGACCGATTTGCCGATTGTTTGATCGATCTGCAGAATGATTGATCGATCTGCAGAATGATTAATTAACTAATCGATCTGCTGGTTAATTAATGAATTGATTTTCCGAATGATTGAACAATTGGCTTATTGTTTACTTGATTTTCTGATTGATAGAACAATTTGCTGATTGTTTGCTTGATTTTCTGATTGAAATGCTGATAGTTTGATTGATTTTCCGATTGATTGACCGATCTGCTGATTGTTTACTTGATTTTCTGATTGATTCCTGCTGATTTTTGATCGATTTGACAATTGTTTGATCGATTTGGCTATTGATTGATCGGTGTGCTGATTGATTGGGCTATCAATTGATTCTACATATTGATTGATTTACCGATCCATCGATCGATTGATTGTTAACGAATTACTCAATCTTTGAACCAATCAATGATATTGTTAAAGAATCACTCCATCAATCTATGAACCAACCAACCAATCAGAACTGATAACGGTTAAACCTTACATATGGTTTACAGGCAGGTTTTAACAAAGGAAAACATGTTTAGTTTTACAAACAAGATGAGTTTTCTCCCTTATGTTTATTGATGTATTACGTCCATTGTGTATATTTTTTCAATAGATGTTGTAATAAATTACCATGGGAGAGTATAATGAAATACATACTCAGTTGAATAAATTCCCGGTGTGATTTTTTATGAAATTATAGATTGTAGGTTCTTCAGAATTTATTTTATAGAGTTAGAAAAAATATTTGGTTCATTTATGCTTTACTTTTCTACAACATGAATGTTTCGTGTTAACCCTGAACTGGTTAATCTCATGGCCATGTTTCAACTAGTATAAGGTAAATTAATTTATAGGTTTAATTGATTTCCTAATTATGTTAAACTTTTTTATGGAAGCATGAATGTTGAAAGAAGAAACAGAACTTGTGATTTTGTCAGTGATATGGTACAGTATTTATCGTGTAAAGTTTGTGATTTATTGATAATGATCAGAGTTGTTATAATGTTGTGTTCCGTTTTGACATCTTTGTAATTCTGTTGTTGGTATTTTAACGACTGATCATATTGACTCTACTCCTGCCTGATTTATGAATTGTGATGTAAGTTCTGCAGGACATTGTTATTTTGTTAAAATTAGGGACTTTAGTCAGTTATCTTTCCTTTTTTAGCTCTAATTGGCAAATAGGTCCTTACAGTTGGAATCCTCGGATTTTATCATTGAATTCCTATGTAAGGATAACAAAATATTTCATTTAATATCTTTCTTGTTAAATAAGATTTTAACAGAAGTGATAAAATTTATATAGTTCTTAACACTAACGATACTTAGCTTGATTTTCTAACAAATTAAAAGATTCACAAATAAGTTATTTTAGATTATTTTTGGCAAATGGTCATTGAAAAGTAAGGGCAAATTCCAAATAATCTTACTGATTGGACCTACCTATTTGAAGAGTATACAAGGAGAAATAACTGACTAATGTCTCTTATTGGTATACAAAAAGTTGTATGGCATGAAATGTGATTCACATTTTGTTTTGATGTATTTACCTTGTACATTCTGCTATAAAGTGCTACTATGTTTATTTTGTCTGAATTATCTCCACTATGCTTGCCTCTCGTGAGTTAGGAAATTAAAAAAAATGTTCGCAAGTACAATAAAAATGTCTTTATTATACATTATCTGTCACGTCTCTTTATTAAACCTATAAGAACAAATATGTTGTTTATCAATTACTAAAAGCGTTGTTATGTCTCCATATTTGAAAGATGGCGGACTGTAGAGTTACATCCCTTTGTTTTGATTTTTTAAAGATTTTTGAGCCCTTGGTAGGTCTGCTTGTTATTTTATATACATATTATATCATTCTACATTGTACTTGTAGCAATTTCTGATGTATGTTCTTTTTTTGTTATTGATAGGACTTTTATAAATTATAATAGACAACAACAAGACATTTTTGTATGAAATAGTTTTTTTTTTGCTATCGTCTGACAAAGATGATCAGGTGCAGTGGGTCCTTACTTAAATAATTACGAGACTGTGTTGTAATTCGTTTTCAACAAACAATTAAAAAACGAACTAGCTCATTTCAATCATCGTGAAATCTGTTTTAATGACATCGTCGGTTAACCCACGATACATTACTCTGCTATACTGCGTTATGTAACGTGGGCGATTTGGTAAGGAAAATCTCGTAATCATGAGTAATTAATGAGGCAGTTTCATTAGTTTTGCAAGGAAACCTCTGCCAAAAACTAGCCAATGAAATTACCCAACCATTTTAAGAAAATAAGCATGTGAGTTGGTTCCTAGTGGGAAAACCCAGTATTGTTATTGGTGAGTTTTTAATTATAACACGAGATTAATTTGGAAGAAGATTGGTCTCTCCTGCCTTATGCATATTCATAAAAAACGAGATTTTGCCAGTCAAATTGCCCAAGGTACGTTTGGAGTGTAACAGAAGAAAGTACTGTGGTTGCCGACGATGTTTTAATGAATAAAGGGAACTAAAGTACCTGGTCACATTTGCTAGACTATATATATACAATTATACAAGATGGATGAGAACCTTTAGGTTTACTATTTAACGTGGTTTTAATAATACATGAGCTGTAGATAATCTGCTGTTCATTTTAAATGCAAATAAAAACATGTGTGCATGATAAATCTTTGTTTTGTTTTTATATCTTTCTTTGAGTGTAAGTTGGGTCGAGAGCGCAGTTGATAGCGCGCCGGGATTTGGAATCTCGTGTCCCGAAGGGGGTACGTGTTCGAATCCCACCCGTCCATGAAAATCCGACTTTATACATGTAGTCAATTTTTCTCCATTAAAAAGATATATGGAGACGTTTCCGGCCTTGTGGAAGGGTAGATGACAAGAGTCCAGGAAAGCTAGGTTAGGTGAGCTGGGCGCCCTAAAATGACCTAAATTGTGTTGACACGGCGTTTAATTCAATAAAAATCTTTGAGTGTGATTAGTCTTGTATGCAATACTAAATTATACGGTTTTCGCCTGACTTTCAACAAATGCAACCAGAATGTTTGACACTGAAATAACATCATTCGTGAGGATGGCAACATTGCTAATCTAACTAAGGAATAATGAAAGTTTGTGTAGATAGTGAACTTTGTGATGGATGAATGGATAGACTGACGAACGGATCCGATGTCTAATATTATGATTAACTAATTAATGTTTCGGACAGTAGACTGTGACAAGTACTAGTACACCATATTGGATTGAAATTCATTTAAATGTCCCCTTACAATGGCTAGACAGGGTCCTTACTCAGATGGGCTCCCCTGGCTTTTCGTGTTATGGTATGTCATAAAATGGAACGGAATTTGATGCTTTAAAAGCATTTCAACACAAAAGGGTGTGTTCAGACATTGTAGCAATGTAAAGAAGAAATATTATATACAAAATTGTATTGTCCCTTGATCTTATATTAAACATTTCTGCCCATAAAGTTTGCTATTAGACTTTCGGGAACCCTAAAATTGAAAGTTAGGATAAATGTTTGAGACCACCTATTTTAAAATCACTTTTTGAGACTTTTTAAACCGATGCTCAGATTCTAGAATTACGGTGTATTGGAATTTGAACTTGGTAAGCATGGAATTAGGGACTTTTGTCAGTTAACTTTCCCTGGTAAAATTTGAAGCAATCCAGTTGGTTAGTTGGTCCTTACAGTTGGAACCCTCAGATTTTATCATTGAATTCCTATGTAAGGATTACAAAATATTTCATCTAATATCTTTCTTGTCAATGAAGATATTAACAGATGTGGTGAAATTTAGATAGCTCTTTACCCTAAAAATACGTGGCTTTAATTTCAAACAAATTTGAAATGATTAACAAAAAAGTTATTTAAGATTAATTTTGGCACATTGACATTGAAAAGTAAGGGCAAAATCCGAGTAATCCAACTAATTGGACCTACCTATTTGAAGAGTATACAAGGGGAAATAACTGACTAAAGTCCCTTATTAAATTAACCGGTTATCTAATTTTTTTCGAACTTTTCAAGAAACTGTGGCAAGCAAATGTAAATAAATGTGATCAAATAATTACGTACAACTGATAAGATTTTGAAATACTTAACTCATTGTAAAAAGACATACCTTTATATCTGTATCATAGAAATCAACTATCTATTATATTCCACCGAGCAGCCAAAAGCTACCTCCCAACAACAGCCACCTCCCTACTTCAACCACCTCCCTGTACTTCTGCCACTTTGTCATTGCCGGCTGCTGGCTGTTGTAGAGCGGTTATACTGTATATAAATATCACATCCTACAGAGGGTGATAGAACGGATTGTTCACCCACATTACTTTTCAAGGGTGAACACTCCGTTCCATCACCTGTAGGATGTGATATTTATTTTATTATACCGAGCTACAAAAATCAGAAATTGTTGACAATTTAATTGGCACAAATTGTTTAATTTTTTCTGAGTATTTTTGCATGGAACTTGAAGACAGTTTACAGCGTAGTTCCGTAAAAAGGAAGCGTCTGTGCAAGGGATGTAACTCAAATTGAATGACTAAAACTCGGATCCCGGTTTTAGCAAACTCCAACGCAGTAGTCTTCCATCTTCCAAGATTGTGATCGTATGCAAAGGACTGTTTTCAAGAAAAATATGACATAATTAGACTGTGCTTGAATGTGCTTAATTCCCAGTGGAAATATCACGTGACTATGACATCACAAATGGTACAGTTTGAAGACGATCAAACTCCCCGCAGCGATTATTTCCCTTTATTAAATCAATAACAACTGCCACCACAAGTAGCCTTGTGTAGGTATCATGTAAATCTGACAAGAATTAAAGTTCTTACAGCTCTTTAAAACTCTGAGACGATGTGGTCTTTCACAGTTTTCTTTTTGAAAACCCGTAGCATTTGTGATGTCATGGTCACGTGGTATTGCCACCAAGTAACTGGTAGAACAACTTATGCATTTATACACATTGAACTGTAACATTGAAATCAAGGGTTGTCTGCAAGACTGTAGTAACTCATTCTTTAACGCAATGCATGCAGTTACTTGTGGGAAACCCTCGAAATACGATGACGATGTCAATGAACGTTATCCCGGGATTTTCATTTGATCTTAGATTTGTTTCCCAAATTACGTCAAAACGGCCGAATTTTCCAGGGAAACAATATTCTGCAGCAATAATATCACGAAAGCAGGGGGTTTATGCGCGTATTCTTGTGTAGATATGTCAAATGATAAGTTAAAAAAAAAGAAAAAAAATTACCTTAGTCGAGCGTTTCATTTTTCTATTACAAATGTAGGATCAAAGATACCCGGATGAAGTCACGTGGTTTCCCCACCTTGAATTCATAACTATCGGGGGTTGAATTAACTAATATTTTGTCATTTTCGTTCCCATAGTCTAGTAGGATTATCAATACTAGCTAGTATTGAGAATCCTACTAGACTCTGGGAACGAGAATGATATTTTGTATGTGATCATAACTAGCATTTTCCTGTTCAAATCCAAAAAAATCAGACTCTTTTTAATGATTACATAACATTACTTTCCATAGACATGCAATGCAAATTTTGAAAACAATGAGAGGAGTTTGTTAAATGGGTGCGTGCCATAACCAGAACAGCTTTATATAACAGTAGATCTATACAAAATAATAGCTAAAGTTAAGAGGTCACAACATTTAAATAATTGGTCATCCATTTAACTTTAAGCTGTAATACTTCAGTCGTGTTTTATCACTAGTAAAATTGTTTCACACGACGGGCCTGCGTTTTGCGGTTGCGACAAGAGTGCAGTGGTTATCATTTCAAGTTAACGCACAATGGCTATTTCAAGATGCTCTAATTTCATTACTAATTGACTGACAGATATGCAACTTGGCAATGTTATTCCTTTGGCGACTGTCTCTCAGAAAAAAACCAGTTGTGCTTCGATCCCAGTTACCATGGCAATGCTGGGGTGGAACAAAAAGGGTAAACAATTTTTTTGCTCTTTTTCATTCCGAAATTTGAATTCCATTCCGGAATATTTCCCAAAATGAGGTCTGAAGTGCCAGTACTTTACAGAGACTGAAAACTTGTTTTCTTATCTGCATTTTGCGACATCTTTCTGCACTCATGGCCCCGATTTTTTCTGAGACATATTTTGATGGGGGAGGCACGCGAGAAAGGTCATTCTGTTTGGGACAACTTTCCTAAAGTGAAATTTACTAAAATCCATTAAAACCCAAATTTCAAGGCCTGTGGTGACCAATTTGAAGGGGGTGGGTAGGTTCTAAGTGATGGCCATTTTGAAGGGGGCCCAAACACGTAAAACTGAGGGATTGATCACATGTTACATCCCTTTAAGGGTTAAGCAGATTGTCGGACACATTTACAGTAAGCGCACGAGATTTGTACAAAAACGCTGTAAGTATGACAATGTATGTTATAATCAGAACAGCCCATTATCCCTCTCGTCTGATTTTTGATAAAATTCTACCCCGAATCAACGAAATAAAATGATTTGAGATAGACGACAACGTCTTAAAATAAAAGTCGTCGGTATTTTAGTCTAAATAGCGCGTGCCTGTTGTATGGCAACTGGTCACGTGCACCAATCAGGTGCTCGCTTAATTCAAAATGGCGCCTGCCATTGATTAGTTTTACGGAAGCGTACAGAAATTCATGTAAATATTTACTTTTCGTTGTGTATTGAAATATGACAATAAGCTACTTTCAAACTGTTTACTCAAAGAAGTCGTATTTGTATTAAAACTCGGATGTATTAACGCTTGATCAAATACAAATGCGACAAATCACTAGAATTCTGTAAACAGACCAGTGATTTTACGGTAGTCAAAAGAAGTGTCTTTATTTATGACATGCCACCTGCAATTTTGGTTAATTCACTGTTTTATATCGATTTTTTGTCTAATAGACTGATGAAAACTTGTGACACTGTATTAAATGATATCTTTTGTGCCTTGATTTTAATTATGCATTGGAATTCGAAATACATAAATTGTATTTGTGAAGTGCCCCAGCGGTAAAAAAGTTTAAATAAAGTTTTAACTTTTTATATTGTTACATTTCTTTGAGTGCTTTGTTAGGATTAGAATATTAAGATTTAGTGTAGATTCTATGTGGATATACGGTAAAGTATATATATAGTATGTCCGTAATAAAGTTGTAATAAAGTTACAAACTTTCGTCAAAAGGTTTTTTTTTGGACCAAGTTTTCTTGTTTGGTCTTTATGACTTAATACACCGCTTTTAAGTTTTATAACATTTTGTTTTTCATTTGATGCGGCATTAAACTGTTTATAAACAGTATAGACACGGGAATCAGGGCTTTTTTACAGTATTTGGGGAAGGGGCCTGTGGCCTTTTTTATATAGAATACTTGGGAAAATTTTATCGCAATGTCAAAGACAGGGGAACAAAAAATCCAAGGTAAGCTGCAAATTTGGGGAAAACTGCATGGTTTTAGGAAATTTCAAGAGGGAAGATGCCTCTAAACAGCCCCTGCTATATAAGGAAAAAAAGGTCTGGGTATTGCCTCTGTGAGTATCGCCACGGGTTCTCTGAAGACCAAAAGCTGAAAGTTTTCTTACTTTTATTTCCTTTCATAAACCAGATGAATTTTTATTCTTATTCTAAAATTTGATGTACTTTGGATACCAGAGATGTAATTTTTCTGATTGTCTGTGAATTTCTTTATTTACTTTAACAATTGTCCTGGAATCAAATGTTGTAAAATCACTAAAGTCTGGAAAAAAATAAGTGAGAAAAGGTGACCAAACAGTACTCAGGATTGCCTAAAAAGTCTGCTGAATAAACTTAGCATGTAATGTAAAACATCACACATTTTTTGCTGAAGAGTAAGTCCAGACTTTATGAAAAGTTTTAAAACCTGTCAGTCTAAACTAGGAAAACAACCAATTATTGCTATATGTTCAATAGTAAATTTCAAAATTTTCTGTCAGTCTGAATCAATTTTTGTCAGTCATGACTGACAGACTGACAGTTTTCACGAAGACTTGATTATTCTTTGTTCGTGATGTATACGCTTTTCTGATAGAAATTAAGTTTGCCTTATGAATAGAAAAGGGATATTTTATAAGGTGAAAGCAATCAATTACCATACATTCATATACATTCATGTATCTTTTTTTCAGAATGTTTATGAAGTAGTAATTTAGTAAAGAAAAGAAGTACAAAATGAATTACGTAGGAAGTATTTCTATTATTGATCGGGGCGATGCCCCGGCCAAGGCAGTCATTGATAAGAACACACGCTCACTGGCACAGAGAGTTGCTGACGAAACAAAGGAAGAACTGGACAAAGTCATGGATAGAGTCGATAATGTAAGTTGTGTTCATAGTCTCAATAAAACCACAAGTACTTAGTACCGGATTTGACATTTACTGTTTTTACCAGGGATCCTTAAGGCATTCCTTGTCAGTTATTTCTCCTTAGCATTTGGGATCCCTCCAGTTAATATAACAAATGAATACAGCTTTGTTGTCACAAATTGGGATAAATAATCCACCGAAATTCAATTTTGCGTAAACACAGGGCAATTTTCTGGAATCCTGACAGAATCTACAGCTTTATATACATCTACAGTAGAATAACTGTTTTTCGAAACACAATTTTTTCGAAATTCGGGGAAATTTGAAATAGATTTGCGGTACCGACATTGTCTCCTATATGTTTAATGTTAAAATTTGCGATAATTCAAAACACAATTTTTTCAACATTCAGACTAATTTGAAAACTTCGTAGTCTGCCCGAACATACATTTAGTTAAAATTCTACACAAATTTTCAATACAGTTTTCCGGACCTAAGTTTTCACACCTCTGACCGTCTACCTTTTAAGTATAATTTAATCGCTTTTGTTTGATATTGATATTGGCGTGTGCTTTTCGAAATTTTTGCTGTTCTGAAGCCATTTCGAAAAATCGTAATTCAACTGTATTATGTATAGTACTGCTGTGAATGTATCGATAATATGTATAGATGTATCGTCGGTCGTCAGGGGCCATTGGACGAGCTTTAATGTCTAGCCTTGTGAGCTATAATAAGTATTGTATATATTACAGATCTATGTATCATATGAGATGGCAACACAAACAATGTTTGATAATCCCAGAGGTTCTCCTAATGTAGAATATGTCGAAGATATTGTAAGTATATTATTGTTCACCTAGTCTCAGTGTAGTTGTGTTTAGGTGGCTATTAGTCCAAACAAATGTATCCCCTGTAATTTCAGCCTCTATCAGAACAGAACAGAACAAACCTTTATTTTTCAAATCATGAAACATGATACATGAGCAATAATATCTACAGAAATACAAGTACAAAAAAGAGATCAAAATAACATGCATATACAAAATGTAAAATGGATTCATATAGTTGTGTAGGGAGAACAAGTGGAGAGGGGAGCGAGAAGAAAGTTATTATCTTGTAAACAAAATGACAAAATACAAAACGGAGATCTAAATTTTATGCATATAAAATGGGTTTATATGGCTGTATAGGGAGGTAGAGGGGAGAAGGAGACAGAGAAAACGTTGATAGCCTGACTGTCTTAATACAACTACTGATTAGTACTGAAACATTACTGTACCCGTAGAAGCTTGAAATATGTAGAGCTGCAACGATTCACCGGAAAGTCGATTGGATGCGATTGGATATTTTTTCTTTCGATTCGATTTTTTTCGATTCGATTCATCTATTAGAATAATTTACTCCAAATATGCATTTAAACATTAATTTGAGATTAAAACTATTTATTATTGATAGAATAAAAGTGTCACTCAAATTAAATTCACATGAAACCCGAAAATTTGCTAAATTAAGATTGTTTCTTTAAGTACGAAATGGACTGGGTACGAATATAAAGGTCACGAAAATGTATCATTTATGTAATATTAACTAAAACGTATCTACATATACAACATAAAACATAAACTGTTTCAGAATATGCAGCTCTAAATATACTGCAGATAACGTCTTGCTACTTAATTTGATAAAGGGAAATAACCATTGCGGGGAGTTAGTATCTTTAAGTGCTCTTTTGCTTTTATGCTTATGCCTTATGTAGATACGTTTAAAGGTCAGTATCGAATCGAACTTCGTGGGTCCCGAATCGAAATCGAATCGCCGACCTCGCAGTCGAGTTTCGATGTATCGAATCGAATCGTTGCAGCCCTAGAAATATGAGCTACTTAGTACAGAAACCATAGTAACATAGTTGTATAGTTTGTGTATATCATTTAGTTTATAACAGTACATTAGTACATAAGCTTCTGGCCACCAGAAGTCAAAGGTCATTTCTTTTTTATTAGAATGAAGAAAATAATCTAATCCTAGAAAATTAATGAATGTGCAACCCCAAACAAATTTGGTACTCTAGCACTTTGATTTTGTTAGCCAGATTTTTCAGTGAAATAATTTGGCTAATAGTTTGGCGAAACATGGGCGGGCAGGTGGTTGGGCAGGCATCCAGTGTCATTAACAATTGCGTTAAAGTTTTTCCTTTCCACATATTTCTGCCATTTATTGTCAGATCTTTATGAATGGTACGTACAATGATAACATACCATTGATGAAAAGAATTAGAAAGTAACCACAACTCTAGTATCTGGCTTTATTATGGATTATTTCCCTTTGTAATTTTTGCCTTTAAGTTTTTAAATACGGCTTTAATGTGGTTTCCTCATTAAACTTCTTGTTTACAGAAAGAATTAGAGGAGTTGCTCACAGATACAGTGAAGAAGAAAAAATATCACCAACAAGTCACTGTATTTGTAGTTGGTTTCCAAGATGTTTGTGCACAGAAAATGCAACTTTTACAACAAGTAAACCAGGTATGTACACAATTACCTCCCTTTGTAGATATTTTGATTTAGAGTTATCTCCCTTTGTGGATATTTTGATTAAATTATCTCCCTTTGTAGATATTTTGATTTAGAGTTATCTCCCTTTGTGGATATTTTGATTTAGAGTTATTTCCCTTTGTGGATATTTTGATTTAGAGTTATTTCCCTTTGTGGATATTTTGATTTAGAATTATTTCCCTTTATGATTCCATTTTCATGGTATAATTTGATAAACAGTTATCCTTTATGATGGGCATTTAAAAACACTGTAATTATCATCATTTTATGGCGGCCAGCTCACCTAACATAGCTTTCCTAGACATTTGTCTATAATCTGTACTTCCCTATCCTTTCACAAAAAACATCTACCTCTTCATATTCATGTATATACTTTACAAACGGATGAAAATTAGTATTATTGTTGAATTTTCATGGAAGGGTATAACCAGCTGTAGCGAGACTCTAAACCAGCAACTGTTAGAGGGGGGCGCTAGATTCAAAATCTTGATTTCAATTATCATCGGAATCCCACAGTACTCATATTGTTACCAAAGTTGGGGCGTAGCCTTCAGCTCCACAGACCTGGTTTCACTAAAACACTGAAATATTTTTTTCTGCAGTTTTTTCTTGAAAATTCAAAACTGGATGAAGAGGAAGTGAAGGAAGAGAAGCCAGAAGTTGACCTTGAAGAGGCTTCTAACAAGGTCAACGAGTCTTTGAATACTGCCGAAGAACTTGCTAAAAGATTGGGTGATTTGAATCAAGACATCATTGAATGGCTGGTCAACTATGCTAATACTAAGGCCAGTAATAAGTAAGTTGTTTTAAGTTTCTCTATTTTGAATTTAATTATCTGTAAGCTAAAAATAGAACACAATTTTAAAAAATTCTAAAAATAGATTTGATAGTTAGACTGCATTCTATAAATAGATTTGATTGTTTAACTGCAATGTATAAATAGATTTGATTGTTTTACTGCATTCTATAAATAGATTTGATTGTTTAATCGCATTCTATAAATATATTTGATTGTTGACTGTTATCTATATTTAGAATTGATTGTTTGACTGTGTTCTATAAATAGATTTGATTGTTTGACTTCATTCTATAAATAGATTTGAGTTTTTGACTGCATTCTATAAATAGTTTTTATTGTTTGACTGTATGCTGTAAGTAGGATACAATTTTAAATTGAACAGATAATTAATTTATTGTATGTTAACCATGGCATTCAGTTAATTGACTATTCTGCATTTTCAGATTGCTACACTTTTGCTGTGAATGCATATATATAGATGTTTTTGATTACATGCTTTATAGGGTATTTAATAAGGCTTACGCTAAAAACTAAACATATAAATTGATGAAGTGCCATAAATAGCATAGTTGAGAAAATTACTAAAAAAAAGAATTAAGAGATGCTAAATCAACTTGATATTATAGCTGTGTAAATCAAGACTTTCTTGACTCAGTTTTTAACTCTTCATTTTGTTAATCACATTATTTTCTGATGTTTAATTGTTTGATTTGTACAGAGCAGGAGGGATGGTTCAATATGAAAAGTAAGTGTCACATGATACCCCTGTGTTGATCACATGACTTGAGTTGACCAATCACAAATGACACCATGACTTGACTTGTATTGACCAATCACAGATGATTTAATCACATAACTTATATTGACCAATTACTTATGACTGTGTTGATCACATGACTTGAATTGACCAATCAATGATGAGGAGTGACTGTTTTGATCACATGACTTGTATTGACCAATCACAGATGACTTAATCACATAACTTATATTGACTAATCACTGAAGGCTGTGTTGATCACACTACTTAAATTGACCAATCATTGATGACTGTTAGGATCACATGACTTAAATTGGCCAATCACTGTTGACACTGTTGATCACATGACTTATACTGACCAATCACAGATGACATGTGACTTTATTTGATCACATGACTTGTATTGACCAATCACTAATGAGAAGTGACATCACAGGCTAATTTTCTAATTATTTGTTGTATATTTTATGTATATATGAGTTTTGATTGATGGTTTTACGTATTCTTTTTTTTTTTAGATATTATTTTTTTATTCATGTATAATTGTACTGTATTACTGGATTGGACTCAATATGAAAGTCAATTTGATTGGTTGATATTTCTCATTTTTCTTGTGATGTCATCATGGTATTATACTGACATCATAGTTCATAAAAACCACTGTACATTGGTATATTCGTTTACAGGCAACATGAAACCTGTCTTACAACTTTGCAGTTATCAAAATATAAGATGCATTAGAGACAATAAATTTGTTAAACCATTTTGCTTTCTTAATTTAATTATGAAATGGGCCCACTTCTTTAAAATTCAATTCTAATGAGGGAGCACCTTTAAAATTGCTTCCATAATTATTACTGAGATAGCAGGACATCCAATCCAGTAATAGGTGTTTTATTCCCATATATAAGTTTTGTTCCAGGTTCAAATGGTTTTTATTAGTTACTTGTTGGGTTAACTAATTTATTTACTAGGGCATTCGGTGTTTTTTCTGTTCATTTTTGGGCCTATATTGAGTCCTGTTCCCTTCCCAAAAATATGTATTTCCCCCCCTTCAGTGGAGTAGTTTTCTTGTCCTTGAAGCTGTGTATTATTTATTTCATTTTTGCCAATTTCTTCAGTTACAGTATTATTGAGAAATTTTAAAAGATATCTTGTAAAAACTTTATTTTATTTTTTAAGGTCTGCTGGTTTTAGCATGTTTATAAAGGCTACTGATTTGCAAATGTGATTGTCAAATGACACCGCCACACCATTCATTAGTTGTGGGTTCCCAATTTCTGATGTTTTACTTAGAGCAAATTATATTTCTTGAATATGAATTATTTTATTTTCCTGTTAGAATTTTTGTGTTAATTATTATTTATATTTGTAAATGTTTATATAGCATTGTTTAGTATCATTTTATTTTGTTGTAGTATTTAGTTGTTTATTTTTAAGTTGTTTTTTTATAGATGGTCATATGTTTCATTATTTTTGAAATATGGCTCATAGTTTATATTGTCCAATTGTTTTTTGATTGCTAGCATGGACCTATTTTAAACTGATTAGCACAACTTAAATGTATAAAGCTGCCTGAAATCGGTAATTGAAGCAATAGGTAATTGAAACAGGCTCTTATTGTATTAAAAGGGAGGTAATTCAGGCTCTTATTGTATTAAAAGGGAGGTTATTCAGACCCTTATTGTATTAAAAGGGAGGTAATTAAGGCCCTTATTGTATTAAAAGGGATGTAATTCAGGCCCTTATTGTATTAAAAGGGATGTAATTCAGGCCCTTATTGTATTAAAAGGGATGTAATTCAGGCCCTTATTGTCTACACATTCAGAACACCTCAACCATTCATTGAATGAATGATCTTGGAAGGATTTGTGGGGGGGGTCCACCAATAACCCAGGGTTTTTACTACGTATGCATGGCCAAGTACAGGCAAAGCATGTAATGGGTATGCAAAATAGTTCTTGTCATAAATAGAGGTGAAACGATTCAAAAATTTTCGATTCGATTCGATTTCGATTTTTCATCAAACGATTCAATTTTTCGATTCGATTTTCTACTGGAATTATATAGGACATAACAAAAAATAAATTATAAAAAGAATTAAGAAAGAGAAACAACCCAAAGACAATAGAACATATATATATATATATTTAAGAACACTGCATTTTTATCTGAGGGACCTCCCTCCCGGAAGACGAAAAATTCTAATTCTAATTCTTTAATAATACCCATTTTACAGGTATTAGTGCTTGAATAGTTAAAAATATTTTACTGCATTTTAGCATATATAAATGACAAATCGTATTATTTCCAACTTTTTAATGAAAAGTAATGCCCATGGACAAATTGTTTATTTCTCCGTACCTACATGTACGTACAAACAGTATATGACTCACGTCATTATCAAAGTAAAATTATTCATCAGTGCATCAATGCCATAATTGATGACTAGTTAAGGTTACGCTTAGACAATAAAAAATTGCAAGCATTCAGCAAATGTACATCACTATGACCAGCTTAATTTAGTTTGTTTCAAAATATTTTCTTTTTGCTCTGGCATGATTTAAAATAATTTTCATCACATTATATACGTTAAATTGATTTTTATCAACTCTAGGTCTATATGTATAACTTACTTACACTAATGTTTATTTCAAAATAAAATTATTTTTGGGCTTAAATGAACGTATTAGTGAAAATATACAATTATCTTCGGACATTTCATAGAATTCATTTCCAATTTATAGTAAATAAAATCTAACCAACCACGTTTTGCCCGATTTAACAGTTAAGAAAAACAAATTACTAAATTACTTTATCATGCTTGATTTAATTTTGTATCATAGGGAACGAAATCGCTTCAACCATTTCGGCGTTATGTCATTCATTTTCGCGACCCACGCTAGATAGCAATTTCATATGAATCATCTTTTGTGATTAAAAAACTTATTGTTTTCAATGTTTTCATCTTGATTTAACAAATGATGCTTCAGGAAACGACGATGTGAAAAGTTTAATTTGTTTTTCTTACGAAAAATCCCCCAATATTGCCGATCGTGTAAAACTAAATCGACTGGTTATATCTTGATGGCCCCTTTATCACTATATTCTATCTAAGCACCAGTCTTAGGTATATATGAATGATATCAAGCGTGTTAACTAACTCAACAACTCCATTGTCGATTTTCTGTCAGCGAGTTAATCTCCCAGCGTGTGACCGACAATAAGGTTTAATTGACATGTACGCGTAATTAACTTGTATAATTGCAGCAGGCAGTCTCACTTTTTACAACTCTTATCTGGATTAACAATCGTCGGTCAATAAGGGAACACTATTTTAGTTTACTATAAAAATGCTTATTTTAACCTAAAAGGGGCGTTTCATTCAACTCACAAAACTACTGAAAAAGACAGTATTTAAAAAAAGAATCGAATCGAAACTGCCTCTTCCGAATCGAATCGAACCGAACCGAATCGAGCGTTAAAAATCGCGATTCTTTGTGAACCGCGATTAATCGTTTCACCTCTAGTCATAAACAAATAAGGGTTTTTAAATACATATCTTTTACTATGCATGTGACTATACATTGTTCAGCAGATATCATTTAATTGTACATTTCATACTTATGGACTGAAAAAGAGGCATTTATCACCGCCTTAATGATTGTCCATTTGTTTACTTCAACACCGGTTGTAGTATTTTATTTGGGCACGTGACGCAAAGGTAGTTCTAAAATGGCGTTTAAATATGTCTGATGTTATTCCTATTGAATAGCCGAGGTGTTCCGAATGATGTCTACAGTTACCTCAATCTTCACTTGCATGCTCCCTTATTTTACATCCGACAAGCTCATATTCAGCTGACTAGCTTACTGATAGCATTCTTAACACAATAATTATAAGGCCACAACAAATTGATGGTGTGTTCTATGGATTTGCTTGCATCTTAATTTTGACTGTTTTTACGAAAAAATATTTCTATTTCCTCGCTCACTCATAAAGTTTTGTTAAAACACTATATAAAGCAACTGAAAAAAGTTTTTTTTCATTTATCTTCTTCACTTGATGGCCCCATTATTTTCAAGAAAAATCTGTAGAACAACTCATCAATTTGTTGTGGCCTAGGTTATTGAATAATTATGGCTATTTGACAAACAAAAAATTAGTAAGTTTGTCCACATGTTTGTTAGAATAAATCGCTATTGAACAGTTTTTCAGTAATGTTTAACTACCAAACAACACTTACATGTTAAAGTATTACATTATAATCAGCTAAAACAAAAAGTTAATATCATTTACAGAGGAAAGAAAAGATTAGAGAAAAGTTTGGAAGCAGCTAAAAATGACGTCGCAGAACTGAGTGAAAAATTGTTGAAACTTCAAACAGGTTAGTTTGTTTATATTGTCATAATCCTATTCTGCCTTCTCATTTATTAAATTTTGTGCCATATATTTTCTATTTAATGCTCCTACTCTAATAAATGCCACCCCAATATTTCTTGAATGTATGCTGTGATATCTTATTTAAGCTTGAACTGTCTGTAGCGGTCTGTTGATCGAAGACTAATTTCAACGGCCATTCTGCTTCTACCACTGATTCTAAATCATGTTAGGCAGTTGTCAGTCATTGACTGACGTCTGTGTCAAATTCCAGAGATTCAGCTTTTACAGGACAGTGTGTAGGTTGACTTGACCACTTTGATATGACCTGTATAATGTGTTGCTATGGCGTCTCAACTAACCAAAAAAAAATACCCATGTATACTTTCTATACATTCAGAATTGGAAGAAAAAGAAGAAAAGTTTCAACAAATGGGAAAACAACTTGATGCTAAAACACAGGAAGTGGTTCGATATAAAACTGCTGCTGAAGTTGCCAAGGTAACGAATATTATTATAATCTCTAAATTTGTTGTTATGTAATTTTTGGAAAGAAAAAAGAATGATGTTTTTGTATTGTATATATTTTTATCTTGGAATGAAGTGTTATTATCAATTAATCAGGTATTTGTATTATTCAGAAAAAAACCTATATTTTGACTTTAACATGTTAAATACACAGGGGTTAATGAGAACAGTCATATTTTATTTTGATTTAAAAAAAATGTTAAATTCACAGGGGTGTAAATTGGAACAGTCACACTTTTTTTATTTTAACATGTTAAATACACAGGGGTGTAAATGGGAACAGTCAAGTTACATTTTAATTTAATCATAATAAATACACAGGGGTGTAAATGGGAACAGCCATGTTTTATTTTGATTTTAACATGTTAAATACACAAGGGTGTAAATGGGAACAGCCATGTTCTATCATGCAATAATGTATAAGTATGTTTTGAGTTTTTTAACAAAAAACATATAAGAATGTATTATTATTATTATATTTGTATGTTTTTCTATAAGAATGCTACCTCAGATCCACTTGGATTGATAGATTTTATACAGGTTTGACATTCATTTGTAATAAAAAGTTGAAATTTCTGTATGGGAACTAAAACTCTGCATTTTTTACAAAAAAATTAACACTGGGTTCCTAATGATAATATTCCCTGCGTAAAGTTAATGATAGGTGAGCATTTAAGGAAAACTTGCTCCAGCAAGAAATGTTTTCAAAATAGATTAATGTAGATAAATGCTGAGGCCACTTAAGTGGCCTCCATCATTGTCTGCTTAGTGAGTTATCTATTAATTGCATTCACCTATATTAGAAACATTCCAAGCGTACAAACAGTTTCTTACTGCAAAAGTTAGTTTCCAAATTTGTGAAAATTCATGAAAATTCATGAAGGTTCTCGTTAAAGAACACAGTGCAGGCATGCTTTATTTCTGCATAGCAATTTCATTAAAATTATTTGCAAATTTTGAACATAAATGAATTTTTCCTGATATTTGACAGGTATTTTTTTTTGGCATAAATTATAGAAATAGTAGAATAGAGTTTCCCGTGGAAATTTCATCTTTTACTGCTAAGTCATTTGATTTTAGCTTGCTATACAATGCCCTACATAAGTTCTTTGGACAAATTATATTTAAGAAAAACTGATCATTCATACTGTTAATACTTTTTTTCAAGCTCCATTACTTGGATTACCAAAATTGATGGTCTTAATACAGGGAAATTTTCTCCTCAAATTCAGCATTTTAGACTTCAAGCTGTCAAAAATTGCATAATATTGCATTTACTTTTTTTTACTGGGTTTAACACCGTGTCAACACAATTTTAGGTCATTTTACGGCGTCCAGTGCACCTTAACTAGCTTTCCTGGACCCTTGTCTATAAACAGTACTCGCCAACCTTTCCACAAGGCCGGCAACTTCTCCATATTATCTTATTAATGGAAGAATATTGACATAATGGTCAAATTTTCATGGAAGGGTATAACCTCCCTGGGTGGGATTCGAAACCATACCCCCTTTGGGACATGAGATTCCAAATCCACTACCAACTGGGCTATGGACCTGGGTTTTGCAATTACTAAGGTGGTCTTTATAGCAGAGCATATTTAAGTTTGCTTATGTAACATAGCTTGAATCGTGTATTGATAAACTAATTAATGCTAATTCTAGAATCGGCTCAAATGACTCCATGTTTCTTTTTTCATAGAAGATTGTGAATGGGCATGTCCTAAATTCAGGATTTTGTCTGATGATTTTTGAGGGCATTGTTTAGTGAACAATCATTATTATTGTTGATATGTTTGTAAAGTATGGTTGAAATGTGATACTGGTATTCTATTTGTTAGTTTAGCTTGCACACACATTTTTATTTTAGTCAGTTTTTACATGGGGTCTTCCCATGTTAATAGCTGCCTGTAGCAAATTCTTATTATAACAATCCATGGACAATAACGTTAGGCTGCACTTAAGCAATTAAAGGGATAGTTACTTCTGCAATCATAATTGTCCACTTTTATGTATTAACAAGCAGACGATGCAGTTTGTATAATTGAAGTATATCTGATCTAGTTTTGTATTCTTATGATTCATAAATGTAAGGAAAAGTTTTCTTCTATTGCTTCCATTTGTTGTACAAATCTGTATTTTCAAGCTCCATTAAAACCCCATGTTCGAAAGTGCTATAAGCCCTTTGATTAGAATTGATGGAAGGATTGTTGTTACTATTTAAATGTTTAAAAATCCGATCATTAATTTTGCTGTCATATTCATTATGTTCATTGCTTATAGAGTATTTGCATGGCACTGATTTTTGTGTGATCAAGCTTTTAAGTGATATTGATGCAATATTTTGTTTCTTTGTTAAAAGAGCGTCTGCATGAAACTGAATTTTTGTGTGATCAAGCTTTTAAGTGATATTGATGCAATATTTTTCTTTCTTTGTTGAGCTCTGTCTGCATGACTCTGATTTTTAGTGTGGTCAAGCTTTTTACTGACATTGATTCAGTATTTTTGATCTTCTGCTCGTCTGTAGTACAGCACACTATTATATATTTATATTATTTTTATAGCACATGTAAAACTTTATGCAACAATGTAGAACTTTTAATTTTTGTAATGTTATGAAAACTTTATCTTCAATTTTGTCTGATTGGCCATTTTGTTTTTGTGGCCATTATTTACTGAGGACAATTTTGGCTTTATTGCATGTATCCAAACAGTGAACTTGCAAAGCCAAAGAACCAAGCTTTGTAGGCCTGAATTTGAGCTTAAAATTCTATATTAACCCTTACGATGCTGGAGCCAATATGAAAAGCCTTTACCACTAGCCACAATGCCTGGTCAGCATTGTCTATGAAAGGGTTAATAAAAAGTATGGGAGTTGCTTATCCTTTTACATTAAGAACATTTATGATAAGAATGAAGCTTTCTATTTCTGTATGATGTATATTTATGAGATGGGTGTGGTTTATTTTTCTACATTATGAATATTAATTAGTTGGGTATGGCTTATATTTTCTACATTATGAATATTAATTAGTTGGGTATGGCTTATATTTTCTACATTATGAATATTAATTAGTTGGATGTGGCTTATATTTTCTACATTATGAATATTAATGAAATAGGTGTGTCTATTTTTTTTCATTATGCATATTAATGAAATGGGTGTGGCTTGTTTTATTTTCATTATGAATATTAATTAGATGGGTAGGGCTTATTTTATTTACATTTAATATGAATATTAAAGAGAGGGTGTGGCTTATATTTTCTAATTCTATTTACTTATAACTTCCTTTTTAATGCTCCAATATACTAAATGGAGAACATTGGCTTTGTATTATTCAATATCGATGCTTCACAGTGTTGCAGTTTGAATGAACTGTTTATGATTGCATAGACCCAAGTTAGATGTGTTTTTTTATCATTTTTGTTAGTTCAAATTTTAGTAACATATAACACGGCTCTTTGGGATGAGTCTTCAAAATTAACATAAACTTAAGTTAAAATATACCTTTCCGGACCCAGAGGTGAAATAAAATGATCTTTTAATCTCGAAAATGACTAATAACCCATTTTATTCATGCTTTTTTCAATGCAATAATTTTATGAACAAATAAGAGTGAACCATACATTTAAAAAATATTTTTGGGGAAAGTGTCAGTAAGTATAAGCTTCTCTGTAGTTTGGTTCAAACTGGAACACTGTGTAGAGTATAGCTGTATATATTGTGAGTAAAGTTTGACTCCGAACTGACCTTTATGCAAGAATATTTATTACATTGAATACAAATGTAGTAATAATGCTCAATTACGCTGTGGCAGTGAGGATTATGTGTTGAAATTTAACATATAAACATACTTCTATAATTTTACAAATGCTGCCGAAGTGTAGAATATGTGTAGATAATAATTAGATGCAAAAGTGAAAGATCAGATCGTGGTCAAGCGTTATGCACAATACCTAAACTCTCTTTGCTTTAATACCATGTAGCTTCTCTTTTTACTAACAAAATAGAAAAGTGCCCAGGACAATGAGGCCCACACAGCGGTACTCCAAGATGAAATAACACGCAGGGATGAAAAGATTCTAGAGTTACGAACCAAGCTTTCTCGGGCCGAGATCAATCTTTCAGAGAGCAATTTTGATAAAGAATTGTCGACTCGTAAACTGGACAAAATTCAAGTTCAGACCAAGGTTTGTTGTGTTTGATTTTAACTCCTCCCACTGTTGAGTTTAACTCAGCCCCCAGTTGATTTTAACTCCGCCCTCTGTTAATGTTAACTCCACCCCTTTTTTCTCGGCCCTGTCTGTTGCCATAACTACCATCAGAAAAATGAAAATTTAATACTTATAAGTATTTTTCAAGCTTTGACAGTTGAGAAAAAACAAAGAAAACCTTGTCCAAATAAACTGCAGTTGCAGTGCTCTGATTTCATGATTATGTGTGTATGTGTTTAGTACCAACCAAGATGCTGACATCACAGCCCTTGTACTCATATAATTGTCTATTAATAATAATCAACTAATATTACTGTAGTTCTAAGCATGCCTTTGTTTATTAACTATTTAACTATTAACCAGTTATTCTGTAGACTTATTTTAATATACTTGCTTTAATAGTTCTTATTCGGAACTCAAATTTATGGTTTTTTCCAGCTGAATAAGGTTTGTTTGTACCAGTAGCCTGTTCAATTACCCTTAATGTTCCAAAATGTTCCTTAACGTTACATTCGGAACTCCTGGGTCATTCGATGCGAATAATCTAAACTAATAAAAAAATATACGATCGTTAAGGCAATGAGTGATGTTTCAAAATTTATGGACTAAAAACGAAACGTCACTCATTGCCTAAACGATCATATATTTGTTTACTTCTACCGGTAGTTTCAAAATAGCGTCTAAAAATGTCCCAGATTATTCGCTGGGAATGGCCGAGGAGTTCCAAATGTAACGTTACAGAACGTTTTGGAACTTTCGAGGTAATTGATCAGGCTACTGACGCATCCATGCAGAACGTATTTACTTCACACATTATTGCTGAAAACTAAGTAACACAGGTTACACTGTGTATTTTATTGTGTGTATACACATTTTTGTTTCAACTTAGTACCCTGCAGGTGCATACTGTACTAACAAAGTTTTTCAGTTGGAAAACCCCATCTAACTTGAGTTCCAAATCTAATCTTTTCTTTATTTAGCAACTATATTCCTAATTAACCAGAATGAATTTGAAACGCAATTTGAATAGTTTTGCTTAATTTTCCTTGATTTTGATTGGATGATAATCTTCTTTCTAGGAATTTGATTGGATGTTTTCTTTACAGGGTGTTAATGATTTTCTCAAATTTGATTGGATGAATTATATTTTTTTCTAGGAATTTGATTGGATGTTTACCATGAAGGAAATTAATATTTCATCAATTTTCATTGGATATTTTTTTTCTTTCCAGGAATTTGATTGGATGATTGCTTTTCATATTTGTGTTATTTTAGGAAATTTTCAGAAATGCAGATTAATTGACAAGAAAACTTTACTAATATTTTTTATGACATTTTCAGAAAAAAAAACCAGTTTCACAACAAAGAAAATTTATGAAATTCTGTCAACTTTTGATTTTGCAAAAATTATCGACCAAATTCATTTTCCTTACCTTTTTAAATGCATGTTGTCCTCAAATGTGTATGATTCATGTACTCCTCAAGTTATAGTACTGGATAAAAAATCTCAAATGATGATAAAGAATGAAATTGAGATTTGAGTACAATCTCAAATGACTAAAAGGGAATGAAATTGAGATTTGAGTATAATCTCAAATGACTATATATGAATAAAATTGAGATTTGAGTATAATCTCAAATGACTATAAAGGAATGAAATTGAGATTTGGGTATGATCTCAAATGACTATAAATGAATAAAATTGAGATTTGAGTATGATCTCAAATGACTATAAATGAATAAAATTGAGATTTGAGTATGATCTCAATGACTTTAAATGAATAAAATTGAGATTTGAGTATGATCTCATGTGTTTTCAGGTTAGATTTGTCATTGATGTTGACATTAAGGTGAGAATGAGATCGATTGGTCTGCGAGTATTTTTCGTCTTGATGTGTGAAAATGTGTTGTTGTTGTTTATAAGCTAATTGTTGTGAGAGTTTTGAAATATTGTTGCTGAAATGTTTGTTGTGCTTTTGTGGTTTGTTTTGTAATTTGAGTAAGGTTTTGTGTTTAAATTTGTTTTTTGTGTAATTTTGAGTATATTTTTTATCGTGTAAATGTGTTATTTTTGTATGTGTGTTTGTGGAAAATTTGTAAACGAGTCTAAATTTCTTGTAATTTGATTGGTTGCTTTTATGTTTGCATTCAAAATTGACCAATAAAAATGCTTCATTTACAGACTGATTTACAAAGCTTATAAAAAACAGAAAAAATGGTCATGATATTTTAAATTTGATTATTATATACCCCCACTTCGAAGAAGAGGGGGGTATACTGTTTTACCCTTGTCCATGCGTGCGTGCATCCGTTACAAAATTTCCGTCGCAGTTTTCTCAGCAACTATAGCCTGCAGCAGCCTAATACTTTGCATATTGCTTCATCCCATAGTCCCATGTGGTCTAAAGCGATTTCATGCTCCTTGCTCATCTACTTCCTGTTTGTCGCATATTTTTACATTTTTGCGGGGGTATCACTAGTGAGCATTAGCTCACAGATTTACTTGTTGTGCTTGCTTTATATCTGGTGTGAATTTTGTGTTTATTTCTTGCAAGCAAAACAAAAAAACTGCTCAGTTAGAATTTTCTTTAAGTTTTGAAGTTTTTTATTGTTAATTTTCCATGATATTTTTTTTATTTTACCTTTTACCCATGTGTACAATAAAGCCTATGCTTTGTCAAGCCACCCGACTAGTTCAGTCAGTAGTGCACTGGTCTACTGATTTAAGGGTCATTGATTTCATTCCTGAGCAGGGCCTACTTTCGAAGAGCTTGTTTATGAAATAATTTCTATGGCCTCTCTCCCCGGCTCTTGCTGCTCCTCTGTCAAGTTGGACAGTTGTCAGTCACTGACATAAGTTTGCCCCTTGTAAATGGTTAAAAGCTAAAACCAGAGACCAGAGATTAAGCCTTTCCTTGAACAGTGAGTTTGACTGACTGCTGTAGTATGACATATACAATGTGTTGCTGCGGTGTTAAAAAAAGGCTTTTGTGCAGGACTCGAATTTAAGCTTGCATACTCCCAAAATGCAAGTGGATTTTAAAAATTGCAAGTAATTTTAATTTTAACTCGCAAATCTTTGGGAGTTGGAATCACCACAAAATATTTTTTTCCAAACTAATGAGGCTCAAATCAGCATTGAAACAACCGGATAGATTGATAGTGTTAATTGAAGATTCACAGAAAAAAGCATGTCCGATTTTCCTTGTCTATCCCACAATAATGCCCTTGTTCTATCTATAGTTAAATATAGCACTACATGTATGTTGTTTTAATACGCTAGTGACTTTTACATTTTGCGTGTTGAAATAAAATCAACTCGCAAAAATTTGTAAGTCCAATTCTTTGTTAATTAGAGCCTTGCTTTTGTGCCTCAGTAGCTGCAACAGTATGCCGGTAATGGCCTCAAACATTTTGGGATTCCTGATTAATTTTATTTCATGTTTAAAATAATAAATTTTAGGGTCTACAAATGCAAGCCCAGGTAAGATTTAACTGTAAAAGAAAACATTATCTACACATAAAGGAAACTAAAACTCTTGTTATTATGTTCTGTATAAAATTTTGGGATTGGGTCATGCTTTGTAATAGTCCTGCAATAACTTATGGTAACTTACTGTTTTAATTATTTTAATTACTATGTATATGGGAAACATATTACTAAGTTCTTACTAACACACATTGTCTCTATATATACAGGTACTACATTGTATTTAATTAGTAAATAATTGCTTACAGTTAAATGTTCTACCGATTTAAAAAGAAATCTGATATATTATATTTGAGTCTATCAATTTGTCTTGAAAGCATTTGATTTAAATGGAGCCTACTTCAATTGTTTATGCCTACTTTACTTGACTCCTTCGATTGACTCCTCATACTGACTACTTCTCATTCACTTTACTCCTCCTCCTTCCCTTGACTCCTCCTAATTCAAATGACTCCTCCTACTTTAATTCACTCCTCCTACTTTAACTGACAACTCCTTCTATAATTGACTCCTACTTTAATTGACTCCTCCTACTTCTTTGGCTCCTCCTGCTTTAATTGACTCCTACTTTAACTGACTACTCCTACTTTAATTGAATCCTCCTACTTTAAATGACTTCTTGTACTTTAAATGACTCTTCCTATTTTAAATGACTGCTCCTATTTCACTTGATTCTGCCTATTTAAATAGATGACTTCTATTTTCTACACTGTTTCATCTTACATAAGTTTACTAGTTACATTTTAACTAAATGTTCTTACTTCAATTAATTCCTCCTTTTCAGTGCAAGTGTCCTTCATTTGACTCTTCTTTTAATCCCTCCTACTTCAATTGACTCCTCCCACTGAATGTACTTTAACCAAATGCTCCTTCTACTGTTGACTCCAACTCTTTTGATAAGTGATTTCAATGGACGTTTCATTCTTCATTTGTCTCTGTCTAATTCTTTTGATCTATACATTTCTATACATTTGAGTTAACTCCGCCTTCTTTAATATTATCAACTCCTCCTTCTTTTAAAGCATTGGCAGATGAAATGATGTCATTTTATACTGAGAATATTTCAATCAGGTTAGATCTACACACTCTTAGAGATTTTTGTGTGAAGAAAGAATTTTTAGTTTTTTCAGGAGTGAGTGAATTTCCAAATAAGAGTTCCCTATTGCTATTTCCTTTTCTGACAGCAATGCATGTTTGTTTGAAAGCATTAGTGCTCCTGCACTCTTCCGTTGTAGTTTTTCTGATATGTGAATTCCCTACCAAGAACCTTTTGACAAACTTGATAATTTCTGTAGTTTTTATAAACATTTGAAGGACATTATTTTGCATGAATTTTGAAAGTTTCCTTAATATGTTCAGTTCTCTCTGAGTATAGTGTGCTCAGAGTAAACTATGTTTCTAGTATTTATTAAGAGCATTACACAGCCTCTATAAATACGCTTGTGTAAAGATACTATTTCATCCACCTTAGGAGTAGTTATTGAACTCCTGTTGGCTAAACTTTTTTTACTCCGCCTTTCCCTAGAATAGTTAGGATTACGCCCCACCTTATTTTAGAAAAATTTTGATATGACTCCCCAATCTTTAAGGTATGCTAAGTATATTCTGCCCTCTTCAATGTATAATGTTGTTGCTCCGCCTTTTTTATTTTGTTGTTTTATGACTCTTCCCACTTGAATATATTATGATGTGACTCTGCCCACTTGAATATATTATGATGTGACTCCGCCTTCTTAGGTATATTATGATGTGATTCCGCCTTCTTGAATATATTATGATGTGACTCCGCCTTCTTGAATATATTGGGATGTGACTCCGCCTTCTTAAACATTTATTAATTGACTCAACCTTCTTGAATATATTATGCTGTCAGACATCACTAACTTAATGTTTATACATTATATTTTTTGTAGCTTTTATAATAGAAATTAACCATGTGTAGTTGGTTTTGTTGTTTACATACTATTGATGTGTCTCCTGGAAACAATGTAGCTGTTATATACATCTTCATTCTGTCCCTTTATTATTGTATTTCTTAAGGATTACTTATAGTTTGATTGGTAGATCAGTGGAAGGATGCCCTCAGAAGGATGGAAAAGGAACTCAAATTGACTTGAAACTTGGTTTGCATATTCCGTAGCTATCCTTGCAATGTATTTAAAGGGACATTGCCTAAGAATTGTTCAGTTTTGGAACTACTCTCTTGGGGGTACATAGAATTACTGACATTCTTGAATTGTAATGTAAAAAATGGCATTTTATAGGCTAAGTTTCATGCTTAGGCAGGTTTACTGACTTTACAGCTATTACCCCTGGTCATTGGGCTACTGGTATCTATCTATCAATCTCCCTGGGGAGTCTTTTTACTCCGCTTATTAGTGCAGCCGACAAATTGGCAACACAATAATACATCAGCTGATTTATACCATCCTTGCAGGTACCCATTTACACCTGGGTAGAGTGAAGCAAATTTCTTGCTCAAAGAAATTAGCAGTGCCCCTAGAGGGATTTAAACCCAGGATCCCTAAGCGTGCGTCCTACCACTGGACTACTGCTCCTGTCAATTCATCAAAACTCACTTAAATTGAGGATTTTAGTATTTTCTTCTTTCAAGTACAGCTCTCTTTGATTGGTTTTTAATTGTTTTGCTTTACAAAAAGCAGCTACACTGTCGTCATGTGACATCTGATAGAGTAGTAGTTTTCTTGTGATTTACTTTTATTATTATTTTATTGTTAATAAAACTTTTCCTTGCAGTCAATTAGTTTCAGCCTTCATGATGGAATAATACCCAGGGTTTGACATTAAGGGTTGTCCTATTGCCCCTGATGACCTATATTTGGGTTTGAGCAGCCTGTTACTGCTATTTAAGATATGGTTTGAGCAAGTTAAATACCCCGATATATAGCTGGCTGTCCATTTAGGCAACCTAGTTTTAAAGTCAGTGTCAAGTCCTAAATACCACATGATCTTCAGCTGGAAGGCATTATTCATGGAGGGTTGATAATTGCCATTGGACCCTCCTCTGCCGTTAACATCTATAAACATCTTAAATACTCTTGTTTAAATAAAGAGAATATTTTTTCAGCTCTTGTATTAGTAATGTGCAAATATTATATTTTAATTGCCTTTCAACATTAGTCAAGAATGATTTCATTGTGTTGGTAATTTATGTTGTTTTTATAGAATTTTTTTGTTTGTATTTATTTTCATTGTTACCATAGCAACCAATTTTTGAAATATTTTCATGTGATTATTTTAGCTTTTTGCTGATAGTCCTACAACATTGGTTGAATCTACTTTACATAATGAGGATTCGTTTGTAAGAAACTGTGCACTTGCTTTATTGTCCCAGAAAACTTAATTGAAAACCATGGAACCCAGGTCCATTGCACTGTAGGCAGCACTGGGTTTTAGGGGAATAGATCCTATACCATGCTGGTTATATCTCAATAGACCTAATCCAGAATTCTAATTTATGGGTTTTTCCGTCCGTGCACAGCCGGTACAAACAAATTTTTTTACACATTATTTCTAAAAAGCATGAACTATGGATTAAATCCTGTTGTTCTTTGTACACATGTTTTCATTGTAACGGGGAAATATTTGGATTCCGGATATAGTCTCTTATTTAAATACTCAATTATTCCATGCATCAATAAGTTTATCTATCTTTATCGATTGTGAGTACAAAAGTACTTAAATGAGTTTTTATATCTGCAGGTTTATGTATGGGCCATTGACAGTTGAATAAAATGTAACAATACCTGCTACAAATCTTACTGCTACAGTCTAAAATTAGGATATGAAAGTGGTTGTCTTAACAGATCATTTTAAGAGCAATCATTATATCTCATTAAAATAAATTATTTTGCAGAATTTTGGTTGCTCAAAAAAAATGTTGGTTGCACGAACTAAAAAGTGATTGTTTGCATCTTGCTTACAAGATGCTTTCTCCCAGGATCATTTAAATTAAGTTTGCTGTGTGAAGAGTTTTAAATGATGTGTTTTAAGTAGTCCGCTTTGGTTTAAGGGTTTCAACATTTTTTTGCACCGATTTGATTTTCAGAGAAGACAGCTTTATCAAGAGATTAATAGGGTTTTCGATATGCACAAGGGAAAATCTGCTAAATTTAAAATACTTTACTCTGTCTGTTCGATTTGACGACTTTCTATTTTTAGCAGATCTTAGCAGATCGATTTGACAACTTTCTATTTTTAGCAGATCTTAGCAGATCTTCCGAGCATTCTGCTCTATATTCGGCTTGGAAGACTCACATGACATTTGCTAAACAATCATGGCAGCCACTGGAAAGCAAATCGCTGTAACTACATGTAAATGAACCAAAATTGCTGAGAAGTCCTCCAAAACTAGTATTTTTTATTAAAATGTAGGAAATACCTACAAGGTTAATAGTAATGCCACTCTTTATGTGGCCCTCTTTCAAAAAAATTGAAAAAAGTTGTCGTCTAACAAAAATTCCAAGCATAAGGTATGACAGCTGCCATCTTGGATTTCTTCTCGGCCTGTTTGATTAACCAACCTATTCTGAAAAAAAGGAGAAGAACGCAACCATAAGTAATGGACGGCAAATCGAAAGCCCTATAAGTTTACTTAATAAATGTGTTAAGTTAATGTCAACTACAAACCAATATTCTTTAATTTGTTTGATCGCTTTATGATGGAAAATGAACATTTTGTGCCGTACTAGAAATTTCTAAAAACTAACTGTACACTGAATGTTCTCTCGTTAGTTTCAGTTCAATAGATTTTCAGGTAATCTAAGAATTAGAACGTAGGGTTTTTGTGTAAATTAAGAATGTTACGTAAGCTGTTCTTTTGTGAAGTGAGATTTTCATGTTATAAAAAATTGGAAATTTTGTGTAGCTGACATGATTGTACAAATAATAACGACTTTTATGTGAACTGTGTTTTTTATGTAAACTGAACTTTTCATGTAAACTGATTTTGTTTTGTATATTGAGATTTTCATGCAAACTGAGCATTTTTATGTAAATAAAATTGTTAGTATTTAAGGATTAGAGGATATTTGTTTATTTCGGTGTAAGATCGATTTTTTTCACGAGTGAGCTAAGGATGCAATATTTTCACGAGTGGCATAGCTACTAGTGAAAATATAATATCATTAGCTCACAAGTGAAATAAATATATCTTACACCGAAATAAACAAATTTTCTGTTTATTATATGCTTCAAACTGGCTTTTTTAAAGTTTAAGTATGATATGTCATCCAAACAGTGAAAAATAACAAAATTATTTTCATTGTTTCAAAACAGTGGAATATTGATTTTTATTTCACTGATAAATCCCGGTATTCCACTGGAAAGCATATAATATAAATAGCAATTATATTTATTATATTTATGTATAATATATTTCTATAATCAGGAAAGATTATCCAAGTTACAAGAAGAAGTTCAGACATCTAAAATAGCTGTAACTGATGCTGAAAGAGGTAGGCTGTGTATTTTTTTTTATTGATTAGTAAGGCCACAAGTTGATCCAATCTCCGTAAACAGATATCCTGTAGAGCGTTGTCGTACAGGATCTCTACTTTCTCCGTGAAAGGTCTCGTAGAGATGAACTTTGTTTCGACCAATCAATGCGTAGCTTTCATCTAAAAGAAAACACTATTAATCACATTTTGATTTCGTAATTTCTATTTTTAGACCAAGTTTTGCATGCTAATTTAACACACTGCCGGTAATCACGTGATTTTGTTATGATCAGCTGTACTATTAAATGGCGGCCAGACTCGTCACCTCAGGTAGGTTTTTCACATTTTTTAATTAGAAAACCACGGAATCTTGTTATTTCATTACGCGCAGAGTACCCTCCATTGCAAGCGATTTATGACAATACAAAAATGTTTTTCCTACGTCCATAAATAAAAAAGTTATTGAGCGAATTATTTTGAAATCTTACGTACTTGTTGTGATCGGCTGTACTATATATATCTGTTTTTGCCTTTTTGTACTGAATGAAGCCATTTGCCACAAGAATTTACCCACCAGGAAACTCAAAACATTATTCTATGATACTTGTGTCATCTTTTCTGTCAAAGGTCAGGGTGTAAATGTGAATTTTGACGGAAAACAAAAAATGTTAAGGTGTACTATTTGAATGTCAATGATAAGCTGTACTATCAGATTCCTGAACCAACCGACAATGATGTTACACGTATCTTACTACGTTAAATGTCGAATTCCTCGGTTGTAAATTTCAATTTTTTGGTAAGGATAAATGAAAGTAAACTATAATGTAAAGTTTGGTTAAATGTCACCGTCAAATTACGTCATTTTATGAATATGAACTTATAAAAACGTATTTAACGACTTTACTTACTGAAATACGCTCATAGATAATCATTATCTGATGACTTAAGTTTTGAAGCAGAAGATGTTGTGATTAAGTTACAAATTTACTGATTTGAGTTTTAGTGTGGATAAAGCTCGATGAGTTTAAACGAAAATTCGCCAGACTAATGTGATTTCGGGTCAATGTATTTACAGAAATACAATTGTGTTTCCAAAATACACTTTCTGAAGAGGTACATAGACCCTTCAATAAGTGGAATTTGTTCTGTACAATGTATTTTTTGCAAACAGTATTGTCGGTCACACATGAATTTACTATTTATATTCACATCGAATAATTACGTACATTACGTCTGTACATGCAATTATTTTAAGAATATATTGGCGTATTAAGGGGGCAATAAGTACTTCCGAATTTGGCTGTTTAAAATTATTTTATTATACCAGTGTCTTCTAAGACGCACTAGGTTAAGCACACTGTTCCGCCTTTTGGATACAATAGCACTTTATGTCCGTTTGGAAAGATTTGTGTATAACATGTTATTGCAGATGCTGTTTTCCATATACTTTTTTGTTTCTTTACCAGGAACCTCGAGTTTGACTCTATCGAACGTGTCCGTCGGATGGGAAGGAAAAGATGGAGACTGTTGCGAGATCTAAAACAGCACTTCATAAAAGATCTTCGACCGTCCGTTGAGAAAAATCCTGCGGGAAAGAAGCCAAAATGCTCTCGTTCGATAAAATGTGGAGTAACATGAACACTAATAGATTTATTGTTTTAAGATAAAACAAGATTCCTTGACACCACATCACTTGAAACTTTCTAACTTGATATGTGGATACTCAGATAAATAGAACGGAACTGAAACAAACCGTGAAATACCGTGACATATACGATTTCATAATGTCTGAAATAAGTTCATCTGAGTAAACATTGTGGACATCAGTGACAGTGTTGTACTTATATGCAAGATATCAATTCTTTCTACTGAATTGTTTCCTGTACATGTAGATCTATATAGCAGGTCTCAGAAACAATTGATAAGAAACTTGTTTAGCTTCAGATAAATAGATAAACAGATAAATTTGAAGTTCTGATCGTCAAGGGACGTCATTGAAAATATGTTTAGAATTGGATATTTAAATCATAGTTTGTATAGATTTCAATTAGTTTTCCAGTTATGTGTAAATTATGTGTTTATTTTTTTTTGCTACATTTTCTCTCGAGATGACCAATGGAGACGAAAATAATGTAGTCATTATTGATTTAATGTAATGTTTTTGGATGTGTTTGTGCATGTACGAATAAATTGATGAAACATTTTTCCAGAAACTTGTATGTCTTGATAGATTATATGCGTATATATACACTGAACAAAAGTTCTAACCGATCACTTTTCAAATTTTGATCATTTTATAACGGGCCAATGGATCCTTATAGAATTTTGCTGAGGGAATGTTTGTGTCATTTTCTACCGATTTTTAGGGGGAAATACTTTTATACGGTCTGATGCACTCAATCGGCACACAGGGTGTGATTTACACATGGAATGTTCGTATAGAGAGTGGTGATTATTAATTTACACTTTGGGTGAATCCTTGTTAACTTTATAAATAAAAAAAACATAAAAGATTGCACGAATGTCGATCATGTCGGCGAGTTGTAACCTTTGTTCTTGGTATTCGGCGACCGATAGGAACGGACTGATGGATCCTTATTAAATTTTGCAGAGGTGATTTTTGGGTCATTTTCTACCGATTTATGGGGAAAATGAATTTCATACGGTCCAATGCACTCGATCGGCACACAGGGTGTGGTTTTCACATTTTGACTAGAAATGTTCGTGACAGAGAGTGGTGAGTATTAAATTTCACTTTGCATGAATCCTTGTTAACTTTATAAGTGAAAAAACATTGAACATTGCACAAATGCCGATGCAGGATCGTGGCGTAGCCAATGGAGTGTTGAATACCGGAGCCTCTATCAAACAGGTGAGTGGCTGTTCATGGAAACATCTTTAAAAAATATCGAAAAGTATTGTTAAAATAGAAAAAATGCTATAATTTTATTAGTCTTAATGTGTTCATCCCTATTTCAAGTTGCATGACACTTTATTCTGGTCTTTTCGACCATCGCGACTTTGGACGATGTCGCAAGGGATGGGAATCGTTTCTAACTGACGCCGAAGACCAAGAACAAAGGTTACAACTCGCCGACAGGATCGACATTCGTGCGATGTTTTATGTTTTTTCATTTAAAAAGTTAACAAGGACTCATGCAAAGTGAAATTTATTTACTCACCATTCTGTACACGAACATTTCGTGACAAAATGAGTAAACCACACCAAGTGTGCCGATCGAGTGCATCGGATCGTATCAAATTATATTTTTCCCACAAATCGGTAGAAAATTACTCAAAAATCACCTCAGCAAAATTTAAAAAGGACTCATTGGCCAGTTATGAAATAGTCAAAATTTGAAAAGTGATCGGTTAGAACTTTTGTTCAGTGGTTTACTATAATTGCATGTCACTTATCATTTTAATGATATTCATTTGTTAAGTTAGTGACACAATATCATTTCAGAAATGAATAAAACAACATAAATATGTTTCAAAAATAGTGTAATCATGTAAAACTTACCACAGAATCAATGCCATTGTACCATAATTTAATTTTAAAAAAAGCAACAATATCACAAAAACTTACAAATCATTAAAATCTACAATCATTAATATGGATACTCTTGAGTATCTCAACTTTGTATCCAGATAAACACGAAATATTGAACATTCTGTAATTCTCGTCTTATTTATGTTTTGACTGCAATGTATACATTCAACAGAAAATTGGTAAATGCAACTTCATTATACGTCTTGTAACTCTTATATGAAAATGAGTGTTATATGAAGTCAAATAACAATACGTGTCTTGAAAGCGTAACAAGAAGTAATAAAGTACAATTTAACTGCATTAATTCAATCTTTGTTTGATAAGGCTTTGTAGTCAAAACGTTAATACAGGACGAAAATGTAGAGTATAGTTTTTACTTATTGTAAAAATAAACATGTTGCTTTTTGCATTTCAAATACACATCATCGACAAAACAACTAAGCCTCGATTGGAGGTAAACACAATGCCAATGAACACAGTGTGGCATCATGCTAAACTGTTGATCGGAAATAACTTGACAAATCGAATGTGAGAAAACTATTTTCGGAGCATTTGCAAAAAAATTGCACACGTTTCTGGACATAAGAAATAACCATATCAGGTAACTTGCAAAGTAAATTGTTCAAGTTACAGCATAGTTAGAGCTATTATGTTAATGCGCTTTGAATGATTTCACAATTTGCATTATAATGTATCACCGAAGACGTGAATCAGACTATATAACCAATCAAATGGAGTAAAAAGAGAATTACAATTTTAACTAAGACTAGCTGATCTGAGCCGGACAAATAATGAAGGTGTTACAGTGGTCACTAACAAATGATGATAACGGACAATCGATAGACGTATTGTGATAAAAGTTCTCAGGTGAGCAATATAAAAGACAAGAAGAAACTAGATTACTAGACCATTTTCCACAAGAGTGAGATTTCTTGCCCACGTGTACTGCTTTCTGATGCTCAACCAAATGTCCTCTTCTAGTAAACAGTTGTTTACACGTTTCACACGTGAATTATTCCCATGTATTTCTTTCGTATCGTCGGTAAGGCTAGCTTTAATCGCAAACTTTTCTCCACAGTTGTCGCACACATTCCGTTTTTCATCACCATGCTTATTGCCACTACAACGATAAATAATAGAAAAAAAACAACTTTTATATATTTAAAAGTGTATAAAAAATTGTTTTCAAGTGAAAGAAAACTGGTGTTTAAGATGAGAAACATTATGTACTCCTTGAGTTTTTGTCATAAAGTCCACCTCATGCTTAGGAATAATATGAATGTTTGGTTAACATTGATTAAACGATTCCAAGACAAAATAACTATGTAACAGTGTGTTTAAAAAAACGAAAATGTAACATAAAACTGGTCTATCGTTTTTAATGGAATTCTCGATACCAATTTAATTGAAATGCAACATCTCATTATTTACCACACGAATAATTACAAATAATTAGACATTTACCGATGCATACTGTACAAAAGAAAATGAAAAACATCCTCAGCAATTATACGGAGCCTTTCCAATGTGTCCTCTCTCGTGGATACTTAGACTTCCTTGTGGTTTGAAGAACTTTCCGCAGTATCAGTAAAAACTTTACCAGTGTCCATAATTCTGGAACGAATAAAACGTATTACAATGACCAATAAGAGAAACAAATCACAACTTGTCTCACTCAATGACACTAAATAGATATTAAGACAGAGACATGCAATGGTACTCGAGAATATACACAACGTCTTCTGCATAAAAACTTAAGTCATCAGATAATGATTATCTATGATCGTATTTCAGTAAGTAAAGTCGTTAAATATATTTTTGTAAGTTCATAAAATGACGTAATTTGACGGTGACATTTAACCAAACTTTACATTATAGTTTTCTTTCATTTATCCTTACCAAAAAATTGAAATTTACAACCGAGGAATTCGACATTTAACGTAGTAAGATACGTGTAACATCATTGTCGGTTGGTTCAGGAATCTGATAGTACAGCTTATCATTGACATTCAAATAGTACACCTTATCATTTTTTGTTTTCCGTCAAAATTCACATTTACACCCTGACCTTTGACAGAAAAGATGACACAAGTATCATAGAATAATGTTTTGAGTTTCCTGGTGGGTAAATTCTTGTGGCAAATGGCTTCATTCAGTACAAAAAGGCAAAAACAGATATATATAGTACAGCCGATCACAACAAGTACGTAAGATTTCAAAATAATTCGCTCAATAACTTTTTTATTTATGGACGTAGGAAAAACATTTTTGTATTGTCATAAATCGCTTGCAATGGAGGGTACTCTGCGCGTAATGAAATAACAAGATTCCGTGGTTTTCTAATTAAAAAATGTGAAAAACCTACCTGAGATGACGAGTCTGGCCGCCATTTAATAGTACAGCTGATCATAACAAAATCACGTGATTACCGGCAGTGTTAACAGCAGTATTATTCACAGTCTGATGTAGACGATGTAACAATGTAAACAAGTTATGTATCATAACAATTTCGTCATGAATATTATGATGAGGAAAGGTCGCCTGAACATGACCTTCGTTTGAAAAAGGCCAGATCTAAATTAGCGAGTATGCAAGCGGAAAATTTTAGATTGGGTTTTAATCAGATTGCAAGTTGATCATGTGTTCTATGGATTCGCTCACACCTTAATTTTGATGGCTTTACAAAAAATATTTTTATTTCCTCGCTCGCTCATAAAAATTTGGTCAAACTGCTATATAAAGCAACTGAATTAAGATTTTTTTATTTATTTTGCTTGCCTCATTTTTTCCCAGCAAAATCCTTAAAACACATGATAACTTTATGTGGCCTAATAATACTTCATTTTGAGCAAAGGGTAATAACCATGTTGGTATCTAGGTTATATTGTATGTCATGAATTAACTCCCTTCAAGCTTAATCATGAAACAATTTCAATGGCCATTCTCCCTCCTACCACTGATTCTAAATCATGTAGGACATGTGTTAGTCCCCGACGGAAATATGAACCTAGTAACTGTTTAACGGCTAAATCCAGAGATTCAGGTGTTCTAGATACTTTTAATAGGTTGACTGTCTGCTGTAATTTGACCTATATTCTAGTGTAGGTAGTTCCGACGCACCTAAGAAACTATGACTGTATATCATTACAAAATAAGGCTTCAACTAATAAATGACCCTAACTATAAATATTTTATTCATTTGTCTATCTTCCACAAATTTTATTAATATTTGAAAGCTATGGTAAAAGTCAAGAAATAAAAATAAGTCAAGTAGAGATTTCCAATATGGCTGACATAAGTATACAGAGAAACGACGCATTTGATTGGTTTCTATTTTTAATCTTACCAAGACAAAAGTACACTACTTGTCACATGACTTTCTAAAAATAGCATAAAATAAGGGATGCCTATCTGTCTTATTTATTATTTTTGAGAAAAAGACATTTTCAAAACTATACTTAGTAAGTAATAAGAAAAAACACCATTTTTCAGTATTCAGTGACTCTCCACATTTTGGCGGTAAGAAATCACTGTAATGCTTACTAACAGAAATGTGCGGGAATGACGTCGGGGAACCCAAATTCGAAATCGAGGCCAAAAAAAGGCATTGTAATTGAGGTGCATCGAAATAAAGAACCTGAGGATGCATTGTGTTGCTACGGTGTTAAACCCAACCAACAAAACAAAAATGAGGAAGCTTTCATTTCAACAATTTCACAAAAATTCTATTTACAGAAATGGAGAAGTTACATCATGAACAACTTATCAATTTACAGAAAACACATGCGGAGGAAATTGATGAATTAAAGAAAGAACATCAAGACGAAATCATCAAGCTAACTGTAAGTATTTCCCTGATCTATTTTTAGCCTTTTGTTACTATAAATAGAAATGGAATTTTCAAATCTAAAAATAGATTTTTTTTACAGATGATGCTATTTTTGCTATTTCTATCCTATAGAAAGTATTGATTATTTAATTAAAATTGATTTGCTTGGTTGACAGAAGTGATTGTCTTGTTTGGTATTTTGAACTTTCTTTACGTAGAAAAAGGTTGTTCAAATATTATAAATAGATTTTCTTGTTGTTGTAATGTTACTTTTCAATTTCTATTAATAGAAGATTTATATGGATCTGAAATAGATTTTTGTTTCTATGTTTTGAATCTAAAAATAGATTTTATTTTAATGAATAGAGAAATGTCATCATTAATCTAAAAATAGATTTTACTTCCATTAAAAAAATTATGAATCTAAATATAGATTTTATTTCTATAAATAGAAAAAGGTTATTATGAATCTAAAAATAGATTTTTATTTCTATAAATAGAAAAAGGTTATTATGAATCTAAAAATAGATTTTTATTTCTATAAATAGGAAAAGGTTATTTTGATTCTAAAAATAGATTTTTATTTCTATAAATAGAAATCAATTATTATGAATCTAAAAATAGATTATCTCACCATGTTGGCAGCCTAGTGACAATCAGATTGTTTGTGATATAAATTAATTTAGATTTTTACTGTTTATTTTTGCTTAAAAGGTATGCAGCCTTTTTTGCTGAAAAATATTTGTTTATATTTTTAACTTTTTTCTGTGTGACTTAAAATATTTAGCATTCCCTCCCTTAGATTGCAGTTTGCAGTAGAACATTTTGATTTTAGAGTGTAATTATGTTTTTAGCATCAATTTTAGGGTCACAAAATTTTATTATAAAAATTTGCTTGAATCGTTATGTTTTGCCAGACATTATGTTTTTATGCTATTTCTTTATCCCTTCCATGTAGCAATTTATAATTTGTGAACCAAGGTAATTAGTTGTTTATTTGTTTTGTTACCACGGCAACAGAAATATTAAGTTTAACTCTGTTGCTATGGTAACAAATTATGTTTTTATTTTTATATGTTGTATTGTTAAGGTAGTGTACAATTTGTTGTTGTTTACATTTTTAAGTAAACATTTTAATTGTATAATCATTTTTTTAGTTCACCTGACCACAAAATTTTCAAGGAAAGCTACATGGGTGCAAGTTTTCAGGCATATGCCTGAAGTTCAGGCTTTTCACAACAAATTAGACAATGTTTTGCTATTGAATTATGAAGAAAAATGGTTTCAAATTACAGTTTTCAGGTTTTTCAAAATTTTCATCTTGCACCCATGAAGCTGCTGGTGGGGGGGGGTTAGACAGGGTACATTTGGTAAAGCGTCCATCTGTCTGCCATAAAAAAATTCTATAAAAATTCCTTGTAAAAAAACATAAATCCTACTGTTACCAAATTTGGTATGTAGCGTCTCATGAAGGTCTTTAACAAAAATTGTTCAAATAACACTCCCAGGGTTAAAATTGGTGTCACAATTTTCATGCAGCTAAGTATGAAAATGTTAATAGATTTTGATTCAGATGCCCTTAGGTTCTAGTTCTCAGGTGAGCAGTCCAGGGTCCTTAGGACCTTGTTGAAAGATGTTTATAGAAGCAGACTACAAATGTACTTCTGAATTCACAATGGCTAAACTTTCTTTTAAAATTTCATTATTATATTTATTTATTTCCAGTTTTTAATGATCTTTCACAGTATCATACAAATAGAATGTTGCCTTTTATGTTCTCTGCCATTTTGGTCTCAATGAACAAACGACTTTATACGTTTCATGGAGCAATGTTTATTAGACCTATCATCGATTCCAACGATATTGCTGTATCATCGGTATTTTTTTCTGATCAATAATCGATAAGCATTTTGAAATATCAATAATAAAGCCTTTATAGGTAAATAGATAAAAGTCACAATTAAGGATCAAATTTGTGAGATGAACTTTTTATCGTAAGTAGAAATAGGTGTACTGTCATAACATGAACTGATAGATGTAAAACATTGGCAGCCTCCCCCCCATTGAGGAAATAGCTCTAGTCCACATATGCTATAACATTCATTACAAATATACATCTATTATGAGTTAATGACAACATAAATGGTCTGTATAGTAGTGCAGTGAAGGTATCAATATATATTGGTGTATCATCAATATTTATTTCTCTCGATATATTGATATCGTTGATACGCTTTGAGCCTAATTAATGACAGCTCTACTGTTTATACAATGAGAATCACTCCAAGTACTGACCACTAGTCAAGCTCCATTTGTATGCAATTATTGTTGATTTTTTTTTCAAGTGTCAATGGCACATAGATAAACCCTAATTATACAATTTTACCTATCTAAGGTTTTTGATTTCTTCTAAATTGAAAACAGAAAATAGCCCAAGCCTAAAGAGCTGCTTACTTTGAAATCTAAACCAATTCAGTGCTTTCTGTGCTTGATTTTTATTTTGTATTGAAATCTGTCTCACATGATTCACTGAAGACACCAAAATGGCAGACTTTGATCATATAAATTATGTATGTAGCTAAATTAACTATTATGTGCATAGAGTAGACCACTGTGAGCTCTTGAGTTCCATCCCATATGAGACCATGAATTTTTAGCTAAATATTATAGATACCATCATAGAATTTTAACAATATCAATTTTTCCTTATCTATTGATAAATAAAAATATGTAATTTTTATCTGGTTTATTTGAGAGCAACTTTTCCTTCTATATGACGGAGAAATTTATCAAAAGTGTTGCGTAAATCTCTATAAACCATACAAAAAGGAAACCAATATCATTGTTAGAAAAATATGCAAATGTTTAGTAGTTGTTGAAAACTATGTGCACATAACAGTGTTGTTGTTGTTGAAATATATATTATTGTTGTTGTTGTTTTTAATCTAATTTTATGTTGTTTTGTAGATATTTGTAGGGGCTTTGTTGTTATAAATATGTTGTTGATTTTTATTTGTTTTAAAACAAAATGTACTCACAATGTTTGAATATTCATGTTGATGTTGTATGCTAATTTTAATTAACAATTTGCATATTTATGAATATATTTGCATAACTAATATGAATATGCATAAACTCTGGGGAAATATTGGGTTTTTCTCTTATTGTGTTGCAGTATTGTTTATAGCTTGGAAAATAAATTAACTTGACTGTTAAGTTTTATAAATTAAGAAGAAAACATAAATAGTAAAGCCAGGTATAAAATTGACATTTGGAACTCCTCGGCCTTTTACTTGGAATAACCTTGGACATATTTAGATGCCATTTTGGAACTATCTGTACCTTTGAGTCATATGCCCTAACAAACTGCTTAAACCAGTGTTAAAGTAAACAAATCCATGATCGTTTAGGTGGTAAAATTGGAAGATACTGTAAGGGAGACTACTCTTCAGAAATTCTTTATGGTTTTGAATTATTCCTATATTTGTTATCTCCCTTAGTAAACTTATATAAAGTTTGAGAAAAAGGACATGTTTCCAATAATATCTCTACTTTTATGCTAATGACTCAATCCTACGAACAATTCTTATAAATTTGCAGATGTAATTTGTTTCATTATTCTTATAAAATGATTAACATACTGCACAATGAATAAATTTTTTTATACATACATACATATACCTTATATAATTGTACTTATAAAGGTATTTTAATATACAATGGAAATTGGATGAATGCTACCTCAATTAGACTTGTGTCATTCTGAATTTCTGAAAATACCCCCAATTGGCACAGTCAATACTAGGGCTGTTGCGAGTATCCGAGTACTGAGATATTAGCGATCCCGACTTGAAAATCAAGTATGAATATTCGGCACTTCTGAAATTGTCTAATCGCGATCTATTTTTCAAACAATAAAAGAAAATTTTCAGCCTAATTACCCCTGGAAATGAGCTGCGCTACATATGAAGACATAAATTAATGTATTTGTGCACCCTTATTATTTCAAAAATTACCCACATTTTTGGCACATGCGAAAATCCACCTTTGATCTCTTACATGACTTTCCATGTAATAAAAGCTTATGTAGTTCTTCACTTATTTTTGTTACATTTATAGATGTGTGCTGTATATATGATTTTTTATTAACTAGTGATTTGTGGTTCCATTCCTGAATCATACTCATGAATCGTGGTTCTGATCAGATCGGCACTTGCTTAAAAATCCACAACCCTAGTCAGTACTAGGATCCCAAAAAGCAGAGTCAAAAGTGAATAATCTAAGTTGTAAGAACTTGTTTCACAATCAGACTAAAATAAATTTGTATAAACTAACTAACTATATGACTTAAAAATGTTGAAATGAACCATAAGGCTTCAAACCTTACGTCACTTAAATTCTGAAATATTGAATTATGAGTCAATGACATTATATTAAATAAACTATTTGATATTTATGTAAATTTTATTGCAATATATTTGACATATCTTTTTTTATTATATTGATTTTTTTTCATTTATGTAAATAGAAAGAAGTTTTCATTTTAAGGCCATACTTGATAAAAATCTTTGATAGTGATGTTTCTGAACCCCATTTTGTATTTTTAGTGTCGGTCAGTTGACTACAGATTTTTACTCTAAGAAGTTCAAATCCAGTAGGAATGTGTGTGTTTCTAGCCGCGTGTAGTTCAAATCCAATCTAAACCCAATCTGATTAAAACCCGATCTAAAATTTTCTGCTCGCATATACTCGCTAATTTAGATCTGGCCTTTTCCAAAAGAACGTCACGTTCAGGTGACCTTTTCTCATCATAATATTCATGACCAAATTGTTATGATACGTAACTTGTTTACATCGTCTACGTCACGCAATTTGAAATTAGCCACCCAATCGCAGACTGTGAATAATACCGCTGTTAAATTAGCATGCAAACCTTGGTCTAAAAATAGAAATTACGAAATCAAAATGTGATTAAAAGTGTTTTCGTCTAGATGAAAGCTATGCATTGATTGGTCGATACAAAGTTCATCTCGACATGACCTTGCATTGAGAAAGTAGAGATCCAGTACGACAACGCTCTACAGAATCTCTGTTTACGTAGATTGATCCAAAACCTACCCCATTGTTTCCTTCAGCAAGAAACTTTATTATACAAGCTCAGTACTTGGGTACCAGGAAGCAGACTCGAAAGTGATAAATCTAAGTTGTAAGAACTTGTTTCACAATCGAGCTAAAATGATAAAAAATTGTATAAATGAACAAAGATCAATAGTCTTTATAGTTTTAATTTGTCCATTAGAGTCAACAATGCAGATGATCAATCCTGGTGAATGGTCAATAAGTAGTTTGTCATTAAAAATGACCAATCAATATTACTGCTGAAATTGATATATCATGGTATATGGTCAAAGTTTTGTTTAACATTTAAGTTGTGCTTAGGCTAAATGACCAATAAAGTAGTGTGGTATTTGTGTAGCTTTTTGTGATTTTGGATATAAATTTTTGGAAATTTTGACTTGTGTTTGCAAATTACGACAGAAATATATTACATTTTTGTATACATGTATACACATATTGAGTTTTTGTATCTCTTTGTATTCTAAGCTTATTAAATAATTACACATTTGTTTCTTTCCCACTAAACAATGTCATTTTTACGTTACTTCCCTTTGAAAGGTTATTTAATGACAAAGGCCTGTGGCCCAAATGTCTTATTTCATAATTTCATAATTTAATTTAAATTTTAATTATGTGTGTGATATTTTACCTAAAAATTACAAATGAAAATTTCTGTGTTATATATTTGGTTTATTTAGAAGTCTATTTGTGTTTTAATACTGCTTTTAATGATTGGTTATTGATAAAAAGCTTAGCGACAGTTACTGATTATGGGAAGATGTTCACCAAATCACTTCAATGTGTCAGCGCAAAAACAGTCTGCAATCTTCTTTATTTACTTGAAGTTAAGCTAGTTTTCTACTGACCCATCGACTTGTCTAAGGGACAGAACAGTGCTAATGGTTAACCCGGGTCGATAGCGCAGTTGGTAGCACGCCGGGATTTGGAATCTTGTGCCCGAGGGGGTGCGGGTTCGAATCCCACTCGGGGAGGTTATACCCTCCAGTGAAAATTTGACAATAATGTCGATTTTCCTCCATTGATTAGATTTGGATAATATGGAGAAGTTTCCGGCCTTGTGGAAGGGTAGATGAGTACTGGTTATAGACAATGGTCCAGGAATTCTAGGTTAGGTACGCTGGATGCCGTAAAATGACCTAAATTGTGTTGACACGGCGTTAAATCTATAAAAAACAAAACAAAACAGAGCTAATGATTAATTTTAGAAAAAATTATGTGATAAATGGCTGAGTATGACTTGGTTGTGTATAGGCTTAAAAAGTTTGCTCATTTCATTACTGTTAAAATGCATCAAAACGGACCCTTTACATCTGTTGTTCTCAGTTTTCCTATTTATACTATGAAAAGCTTGATACTATCAGCATTTGTCATATACATGTAATTTATAGTGCTTCATGGTTTGAGGAAATAAAGTTCTGTTCTGTTCATTTCTGTATTTTCTGGTTTGTTAAGCTATTAAATAAAATAATGATTTGAGGAAATAACAATTGATTCTATTCCATTCTGTTCTATTCTATTCTGTTCTGTTCTGTATGTCCGGTTTATTGAGCTATTAAATAAAGTAACAATTTGAGGAAATAACAATTTATTCTATTCAGTTCTGTTCTGTTCTGTTCTGTTCTATTCTATTCTATTCTATTCTATTCTATTCTGTTCTGTATGACTGGTTTTTGAGCTATCAAATATAAAAGGATTGCTACATTGTTTTTCTATTATTTTTATGAAAATTGAAAATTTTATGGTGCGTTATAATTGGATTTCGGAACTAGCTTATCACAGAGTCAATAACATGCTTGACGATTTACTGATAACGTGTTAATACGGGGCCCTTCAAAAGTTTCTGGACATATATGAGATTCGAGAATAATAGATAAGGCACATATCATTGGCTTAGCGCAAAAGGGTTGTAACTCACTTTAAAAAAAAGCATGAGTTACAGCCGTTTTGCACTAAGCCTGCAAATTTTTACTGTTTTGCCCTGGATTTACAAATGTTGGGCCCAGTGGCCCCACAGGTAAACATTTAGACATTTAAAACTTATTGGGGCCTGTAGAAATCAGAATGAAATGGGATGGGAATGCACCACTTTGCACACTAATGTGATAAAACATGCGTGCCAATTTGCTTGAATTACAAACAAATTAAATGTTTTTACAAAAAAGTGTTTAAAGATTAACTTTGGCAAATGTCATTGAAAAGTAAGGGTAAAATCCAAGTAATACAACTAATTGGACCTACCTATTTGAAGAGTATACAAGGGGAAATAACTGACTAATGTCCCTTATTAGATTTTGCTGTGCAAATGATGCAAATGCCGATCTTTGACAATACACTGCAAGTAATTCTATTATTTTGAAAGCTAATTCATGTGAATGAGGTTTAAATCTTATGTTGATAATTTAATTCAAGCTGGTTTTGGAATATGCTCAGTTGACTCTTTGTTTCTTGTCTACTGATCTAGGAGGCGTTGGTTTGATTCCTAGGTGCGTTGGTTTTATTTTAAGTTACAAAATCCCAGTATGACGCCATTTTCATTGAAGAGTATTGAATTGTAACATGCGATTTTATTAGAAGAAGATTGGTCTCCCCGGCCTCATGCATATTCATAAAAACAAGATTTTGCCAGTCAAATTGCCCTCGGTACGTATGGAGTTAGTGGAAGAAAGTACTGTGGTTGCTGACGATGGTAAAATAAATGTTCAAAAACTTTTGGCAGGAACTGTATATTAATTAAGTCTACTTTTAAAAGCTGTTGTATATACAATAGACTTATCTTGTAATAATGATTTTCCATTCTTGTTAATATTAAAAACACATTGACTGATAAGAGAGTTATTGTTCTAATTTTGGTTGTTTTTTGTTCTTTGAGTTGATTTCAAATCTTTAGGGCAGTTTTTTTTGTAAATTTTGAAAATTTGTAAGACTGATTTTGTTTCTTTCATTAGGTTAGATTTTAGGATTTTTTATCATTTTATACTTTTAGACATAGATTTAAATCTTTGGGTTGATTTATATGAAGTTTGAAATCTCTCTGACTGAAATTTCAATCTTTGGGTTTATTTATTTTTTTCAAGAAAATCTTTTTATCTAGTTTGATTCTTTTAGTTCTTTTGCCTGATTTTACACATTTATTTACTATTTGTTTCTTTGAGCCTAATTTAAGTCTTTGGGTTAGTTGTTTTAAATTTTGCCATTTTTGAAGTTCTTTGAAATTTTATCTCAACTTTTAAGAATTTTTTTATTTGATCTCTGTTGCCAAGCAACACATTTTGATATTTTAAGATAAGACTTAAATAATTGTGATTTTTAGAACGAAAGTGGAAGAAAACCTGATTTTTGGGAAAAAAATGAAAAAAATTGATTTTTAGGACAAAAAAGGAAAAAATAGGGAAATAATGACTTAATTTAATGCAAAGAATTATTTTCTTTCTGATAAAATCTCTTAATAGTGATAAGACTAAAAGACTTAAAATGTTCTTGATGGAGTAAAAAAATTTGGATTAAAGTTAAAATCTCCGGAAGTGTTTCTATTTTAATTCTGTTGCCATGGAAACTGGATATCTTGGAAAGAAATCATTCAATGAATTAATTGCTGAGGTAAGTTTTATGTTGTGTTATAGAAACCAAGGTAGCGCAGTTATAGCATGCAGGGATTTCGATTCAAGGGTCCCGAAGGGGTTCAGGTTCTAATACGACAAGAGGTGGCATCTAGGTGAAAACTGGTTATAAGCAAGGGTAAAGGAAAGCTGCCTAGTGTGTTAGGTGCGCTGACCATCGTTAATTAACCCAAAAAGAAGGCACCCTGCTAGCTCAGTTAGTAGCATGCAAGTCTACTGATCAAGGGGTCATGGGTTTGATTCCTGGGTGGGGCATACTTTCGTGAAGCTTGGTCATGAAATTATTTCTATGGCCATTCTCTCTCCTACCAATGATTCATAATTATGTAGGGCAGTTGTCGGTCACTGTGAAAGTATGTGCTTAGTAGTTGGTTAAAAGCTAAACCCAGAGATTTAGCTTTTCCAGGAACACAGAGTGGGTGGACTGACCACCGATATATGACCTATACAATGTGTTTCTACGGCGTAAATCCCAACAAAACAGAATCACCTATGCTACTACAAGGCCAACAACTTCTCCATGAACCTTATCAGGGTATATTGGGCGTGCTTGATTGGAAATTCCGACTGTTAGAACTGGGAGAACTCTAATTGAGTGCGTCGGAACTGTGTTCTGGCAGCATTCTACCCATTCCATCGAAATATGTGGTGTGAACGGAATCGGTCGCGGTTTATTCATACCCAAGATGGCGGCGGCATCACTGCAAACATGTGAGTTTAGTGTTTGAAAGCGAATGTTGTTAAAATTATACTTTTGAACGATTGTTTAGGATAACAATTTAACTATTTTCTATAAATAAAGTAAGAACCGAGTATATTTCCTAGTAAATTCCTATGGATTTTGCCTTTTGATTCAGTTCCAACATCCTATTTCACTCATTTGGCAGATTCTGTGGAAGAATCGGAATTTGATTCTGACATAGTTCCGACAGCCCAATTGAGCAAGCCCATTGTCACATTTGAACCTCAGAATGTATTAATGTTCTTCACTAGTTGTAATTTGTGGGTTTAGCGGAAAACAGTCGTTACTCAATATAAGAAAAGAGTGAGTTATGATCGTTTTGCACGAAACTCACGAATTGTAGATCATGTGGTTATAGAACCTCCATATCTATGGAGGAAAGTAAATAAAATCTAGCTGCGGCCGTGGCGTAGTGGTTAGCATGTCTGACTTCAAATCCGGAGATCGGGGGTTCGAATCCCGGTTGCGGCAGGTCATACCCTATACAAGAGTTGTCGGCCTCGTGGTAGGGTAAGTTAGTACTGGTGATAGAAAAGTATCCAGGAAACCTATAGTAGGAAGAGCTGGCTGTCGTGTATATGACCTATATATGTGTTGAATGCGACGTTAAAAAAAAAGTAAAAATAAAAAAATAAATATGAAAAAATAAAATCTACTTAGATGAGTTGCTAACAGTAATTAAAAGTTTTGATAAACAGCATAAAATCCAGATAAAAAATTTTTTTTCCCTGTCAATACATATATATATACTGGCACATGTATGCATATTGTTAATTGAAGTGCAAATTATGATTTATGTAGTAAATGTATTTGAAGATTTACTTTTTAGAGGGTTTACGTTTATGTATATTTATATTGTTCTTAATATAAAGAAATATAGTATTTATTTAATATGTTGTCAAACCTGGTCTAGTGGTTACTTGTTTACTAAAGGGGGATAAATGGATTTGATAAAAAAAACCCGATTTTTTATGTGTTTCTATTTTTTTGGGTTTGGTTTAACGACATACCAACACGTTGTATAGGACATATCACTGGGGTCAGTAAACCTACACAAGGTTCCCGGAAAAGCTAAACCTCTGGATTAAGCTGTAAACCAGTTACTCGGCACATACTTCCCTCAGTGACTGATAACTGTCCTACATGATTTAAAATCAGAGGTAGGAGGGAGAATGGCCATAGAAATTTTTTCATGACGAAGCTCAACAAGACTTACAATTCAATAGTTCTATAATGATCTATGTAATGTTTGGTGCTTAATGCCACATTTTAACATTTTACGTCAAATTGAGATGGAATCAGTGGTAGGAGGGAGAATGGCGGTAAAAAGAGGTGTAACTATATCTGTTTGAAGTACTTACATGTAAAGTATACATCAAGGACTATTCTTTGAACACTTTGATGATTTTAAGTAAATAATCTTAAATGGCAATCATATAATAGTTTGTTGAGACTTTTTTAAACAGTCAGGGGCGGAGCTAGCATTAGGTTGGTGGGGGGGGTTGAGTTAAGACTTTATGACTGTAGGAGCAGTGGTCCAATGGTAGGGCATGCACTTAGGGATGGAGAGGTCCTGGGTTCAATCCTCACTAGGGGCACTGCTACTTTCCTTGAGCAAGAAATTAACCTACAATTGTTACTCTCCCTCCCCCCCCTGGTGTACATGGGTACTGTGAGGGATTGCCTGCCTGAGAGTGATTTCAATAATTTGGAGTTATTGTATAAGATTGTAAAGTCAACTAAACATTTATATGGAAGCAGACTTTGTGACGCATTTTTACTTAAACTTACTTGTGAAAGTAATGGTAAAGGTCTAGCAATGAGTTGTTATTGAGAAGAGTTGATATTTTACTAGTAAGGGAAATGGAAATGGAACTAACAATAGCTTGGGAGAAATGGGTGGACTTTAGTCTTTAACATAGAGAATAAGGGCCCATATTGCAATGGGTTGTTAGTTAGGTGGCTTGTTAAGACTTTATAATTAAGGCAAAGGGGTCAATACAATCTTATTTTAAAAACTAGATCTAAAATTCTCCACTCCTGTTCTTGCTTATTTTATGTCTGACAAGCTTAAGATTGGGGTCAATGAACCATTTAGTTAGGGTTAAAGGCCAGAGTTGAAAAAGAAGTATCCCATCATAGAACAAAATATAATAATAATAATAAAGACTTTATTTATAGAGGCAACACAGTTAGGGAAAGCCCAATCATCCCTGTGAGCCTCTAACTTCTAAGAACTTACAAATCGTTGTTGTTAAGTCAAAACCTACCTCGTAACTTAAATTCCAAAAAAGTAAAGTTATGAGGATTCGACTCGACAGCAACAAAATATTCTTTGTATCTTTACTCTTAATGAAATTACTGGGTCTTCCCCTGTGAAAGAGAAACGCAACTTACTCCAAAAATTTACATTATTATATCCTATGTAAAAGTTAAAAAATCAAGCCCTCTTTTACTCTAAATGAAAATACTGGGTCTGCCCGTGAGCCGTCTTAACAATTTATGCTTTGTTTACATTGTGGCTCCTTTGAGTGAATGAAAATTGCAAGATAAATATTGATATAAATTATATGATTATTGAAGTAAGTAGTATTAAATTTGTATGTTAACTCCCTTTTAATATGGACCAAAATAATAGTTGTACATGTTGGTAGGGAGAAATTATTATTTTTTGTCTGCATTTACCTAAGTTGGGGGCATTTGATTGTATATGAAATTTTTTGAAGTTCATAATTATTAAAATTTGAAGGTGACTCCCTTTTATATTAAAAATCAGATATTTTCCTTCATGCTTTACGATCAAATGTGGTGTAAATGGATGAAAATATACCATAAAAATATAAATTTTATATTTTCATCGTAGTGAAAATAACATTTTGTATTTTCATTGTCAAATGACATTTTTAAAGAAGATAGATGATGTCATCTTAGAAAAGAAATGACATCACATTATATTTTGTGTAAAGAACCTCTAATAAAATACAGAACTAAGCTTAAAAAACCAGAATATTCATAAACTTTACGTTCGGAACTCCTACGCTACGAATAACCTTGGACATATTTAGACGCCATTTTGAAACTACCGGTGTTGAAGTAAACAAATATACGATCGTTTAGGCGATGAGTGATGTTACGTTTTTAGTCCATAAATTTGAAATAACACAGTTCAGTGATGTCGCTGAACAATATTTGGTTCAATATATAACATAGAAATATGTTTTGACATGATCTGTGTGTATACTACAAGAAATATTTTGCATAACCCTTATATGCTTTGCCTGTCTTTTGCCTGGCATAGGTGGTAAAAACCCAAGCCCCCAGGGTAGACCCCCCCCCCCCCATGAATCCTTCCAAGATTATTCATTCATGAAAAGTCAAGGGGTTCGGAATGTCATCAACTTAGGTGTAAGATCGTATTTTATTTCAACTCACAAACTTAGAAAACAACATTTTCACTTGTGGCTGTACCACTTGTGAAAATATGCTTTCTGAGCTCACTCGGTGAAATAAAAAAATGATCTAACACCAAAGTCTACGAATATTCTGAATAAATTTGCAAATAAATAATATTATGGCTACTTACCATAAAAAAATTTATTGCAATTAGTGATTGCCTTTTCTTTATGGTTCTCAGATATTTGAAATTTATGAAATTAGGAAAGAAAGTACATGCATACTGATAAGAAATCGTAATTAAATGGGACAGATTTGATATTTTTGTACCCATTAAATAGTCATAAACTGCATAAAAATTAATGAAACTATGATTGAATCATGTTTATTTGTGACCAATTTCAATACTCTAGTTATTTTTGTTATAACTTGGTAATTATTAGTATGTGATAACAGCTGTTTATACTCTAACTAGATTTTTAATAAAAAAAAGTTTTATGACAATTTTATTTTTTAACTTTACAATAAATTAGTTTCAAAATCCAATAATATTGCACCTTAAAATAATCAATTTCCATTAAAAGAAATATTTTTTTCTAAAATTTCGTTCACTCAAGAACTTTAGAAGGCATTGCATGAACGGTTATTAAGCAATTTTATCAAATGTGTTTTTGACTATAGCATTAAGTAGTTTGGAAATCCAATTATGTCGTTCCTAAAAGTATTAATATTACAGTAAAGTTCCGCTATTAAGACCATTTTTGTTATTTCAAAATTATTCGATTTTTGACAATTATTAAGACCCAAATGCTTAATTTGTGAACAAAAGGGTCTCTATAAAAAGACTGTTTCACTATTAAGACCATCGATTTTGCTGGTCTTAATAGCGGAACATACCCGGGTCGATAGCGCAGTTGGAAGCGCGCCGGGATTTGGATACTCGTGCCCGAGGGGGTACCCGGGGAGGTTTATCCCTTCCATGAAAATTTGACAATAATGTCGATTTTCCTCCATTGATTAGATAATATTGCAAAGTTTCCTGCCTTGTGGAAGGGTAGGTGAGTACTGGTTATAGACAAGGGCCCAGGAAAGCTAGGTTAGATGCGCTTGATGCCGTAAAATGACCTATATTGTGTTGACACGGCGTTAACTCCAATAAATAAATAAAAATTTCAAACATCCAAGAAATTTAGAATGGCACTGTAGTATAATAACATTTATTATCATTTATTATTTCTGATAATTTTCTCTCGGCTTAGAATGACAACTGTGACGACCTTAAACTTATATCGTTAATTCTAAAACACACGTCGTAAATTCCCGATCAATTCAATATTCTATCACATGCAAAGAATTGTCGTGTCGTTTAATATTCAAATTTTGACAGAATTTTCGGTAATCAGTCGATATGAGTACTAAATTTATGACAAGATGACAAGATAAGACCGTAGTTCGGTACACGTTAATTCTTTCGTTTGAAAATTTTATTCCGTCGGTTTATGTTGGATTTTCTAACTTTTTCTACGTATTTTACTTTCGCTCGGCAACCTAAGTTTTTTATTGACTGTGGTCTTATGTTTTAACCCTCATGTTTGTTTTAGACTATTTCACTTTTCATGTTTGTCACTCTCCTTGTCAAATATTTTTATACCCCCGCTTCGAAGAAGAGGGGGGTATATTGTTTTACCCTTGTCCGTGCGTCCGTCCGTTACAAAATTTCCGTCGCAGTTTTCTCAGCAACTATAACATGCAGCAGCCTAATACTTTGCATATTGCTTCATCCCATAGTCCCATGTGGTGTAAAGCGATTTCATGCTCCTTGCTCATCTACTTCCTGTTTGTCGCATATTTTTAGATTTTTGCGGGGGTATCACTAGTGAGCATTAGCTCACAGATTTACTTGTTGTTGAAGATTTTGTGACTCTTTACAAAAAGAGTGCACAACAAGCAAGATGTTGCTTTAAGTCTAATTCATTATCAGCGTAGCTTTTTTACCAAGCTCCTCAAAAGTTTGTTTGTTGGGTTTAACGCTGTAGCAAAACATTGTATAGGTCATATTATTAATGGCGGTCAGTCAACCCACTCACTCCTCCTGGAAAGGCTAAATCTCTGAATTTAGCTGTTAACAAACTACTAAGCGCATACTTTTGCAGTGACTGACAACTGCCCTACATAATTAAAAATCATTTGTAGGAGGGAGAATGGCCGTAGAAATAATTTCATGACCAAGCTCCACAAAAGTATTCCCTGAGATTATGTAGAGATTTAGCCTTTCCAGGAACAGTGAGTAGGTTGACTGACCGCTGTTATATGACCTATACAGTGTGTTGCTATGGTGTTAAAACAAACAAACAGTAGACCTTGATATTGGATTCTGATGCTATATTTAAATCAGTGGGGTTAATGTATGCCACACTGTCAGTTGAATAACATTTAACAATACTTTATTTTCAATGTAAATTCAAGACGGCCAAAGATGTATTTGGACCTTAATTCTATTTTCACCTAATTTGAATATAATAACTAGACTGGTATTAAAATTTTATCAATCAAGAAGACAAATCTTTATTGAAAATTTATCAATCTTGTATACCAGTCTATGTTATATTGATATAGTGATTGATTTGAGGTTAGAGATAAATTGATTCTTATCTATGTCTCTCCTTATATTTGATTTCATAAGAAAAGATCTTTAACAAAAAATTTTGAAATATTAGGCTGACAGTTAAATATATATTTGTGCTTCGGCACTGATTTTTTCCTGATCAGATTTGACTGTTTTGTTCCAGTGTTTTATCAGTTTAATACATGGATTTAAATTGTTTAAAAAAAACAACTTTATATTTTTTTTATTTTTGAATATTTCCTTGTTAAACATCCAAAATTGGAAAAGTTTTACCAGATTTGAAATTTTAGGGGCCAAATGACCATTTTGCATTATTTAAAATGGGGGTTTGTTTTAACACAACATAGTTTAGTTTTTAGGCCACCTGAAAAGTTATGTAAAACTGAGCTATAAATATACTTCAATTGCACAAACAGCATATTGTCTGCTTGTTAACGCGCGATGTGAACTATATTAATTGAAGTAGTAATTATTCCTTACATTGCCCATGTCTGGCCTTATGTAATCGTCTGCAGCAAATTTAAATGAGGATTTGCTACAGTTGGCTACTAAACATGGGGAAACCTGATGTAAAAACCAGTTTGGTTATTGCAGGGTCATGTGATTTTTGACAATTTTATGTCCCTAAATGTCCCTTTATTAAGTTTATCAATTCTGACAGTCCTAATTGTCTAATTTTACTGTATTTAGTTTTGAGTTTGATTGTTTTAAATTGAAGAACCCCACAAACTAACATTTGTATGCCAACGTCCTATAAGTTTACAGAATAAAAGAGCCGAATTGAATGACATTTTGTTGGTTCTTTTAAACACTGATATAAAGCCTTGTACATATTTGGAACTTTTTTATTGTATTCGTATCAATACGCTTACTGATACACAAATTTATTAAGACCGTGTTTGTTCGTATATTTATCTATAGTTTGATACGTATAAATTTGTTTAAATATATCGTAAACTTATCATCAATAGGTAATTTAAAAATTTAAAATTTAAAATTTGTTTAATTCGAATAGCAGTCCTGCTTAAAGATAGTTATCTTGAATTTTTTCAATCTATGTGCAATGTATACGTCTGATATAGGCTTACCTAGTCTTACACTGTGTAAATCGTTTGATTTTGCCGTTTTTATATCGACTTCAGACTTTATTCGATATTTGTTAATAAAATAACTGACAGCTCAGTTGATCTTTTGAAAAATTTAAATTTGAAATTATTTTTTTAACCGAGTTGGAAGTGTGTGTTTGTTTGGAATTTTATCATGTTGTGAAGCAAGGAATAACGTTCTCCATTTTTGACCAAGGTGGAATTTAAAATGTGAAATATGGATTTTAATAAATTGTGGTTTTTTTTATTTATTTAAAGTTCTTGTATAAATTTGTTTGCTTATTATTTATTTAGTTTTAAAATTTAATTAATAATGATTTTTTTTGAAAATTTAATTTATATTTTTTTTTGAAAAATTAATTTATTATTTTATAATACTCAGAAAATGCAAATTACTGTGAAAAAAGGGTTTAAAAAGTAGAATATATAAAAACATAATTTATACTTACTTAAAATGTTGATAAAAATTGCAAAGTCCATGGCAACCAAGTGTAGTTATGGCAACCCTAATCCTTATAAAAAATGAAAAATAAAAAAAAGTCTCAATAATCATGGCAATTAATTTGTCATAGCAACTAAAATGATTGCAATGCAATATTGATATAATTTTGTAACATAAAAGACAATTACAATGATGATGATAATAATTAAGACTTTATTTAACGAGGCTGATAATAATGATGATGATAATTATAATAACCACCTTATTTTATTAGGATAATAATATGGTGAAAATAATGATAATAATGATGATGATGATAATTATAAAATGATGATAATAATGATAAAGACCATTTTTCCAAGGATAATTTGTTGTAAAAATATAATTTTGATAATTTTTCATTATAACTAAGATAATGATAAGGATCGTTCCATTGATGGTGTAAATGTCAAAATATGCAAATATAAGCATTACAGATCTCGGATCGTGCAAGTTTCCGAAATTTGCGTGTATCGTGCGTGTATCGTGCGTGTATCGTGCGTGTATCATTCATACCGTGTGCGTGTATAATTCACCGTGTATTTCAATCGTGTAACGTGTAGGCCGCTCATCGTGTAAATACACGGTAAAAATCGGTCCGAGATATTGTGATTTTGCGTTTTATTACCGTGTATCGTGTGCCCGAGATATTGACAAATCCATACGTATAAATGTATTAAATACTTATGCATTGTCGACTAATCATCATCCGTAAACAAAAAGAAAAACCGCGATTCATTAAGTTGAGTTTAGAATAAATGTTGACTTTGTTTAAACCGGAAATTCCTGTTTAAATGCCGTACGTCGATAAACTGCGGCTCATTCCGGACCAATCTGCGGTCAATTAAATTGCGGCCCAACCGAAATGTTGTTACTAAATTAAAAATAATCGTTATAATATTATTATATTTAAAATGTAAACACATGCTTTCATTTATCTTAATCATCAAACATTTTCTTTGTTTGTCAGTGGCTAAAGCGTTTAGTAAACAAACTGTTATAATTGACATCTCACTTGGTCAAGAACTCGTTTATCACGACTCTATATGATTAAAAAAGTCATCATTGTTTTAATTCTTAAAGTAAATTGAATTATTTAGTTTTTACAGTTTATTCGTATTATTCCCTCATATTTGCGTATTTATAAGTAAAACTTTTTATTTAAATATCGATTTTGTAGTCGGCATAAAATAGTACGTTAACACGAGGTGTGTGTACTGTCCTAATACCGCGTCTTCACGCAAGCACTGCATGTAAACGTTTATATCTAGTATACATACTACTAAAAAGGCGACCATTATACAATATGACATGCTTATATTTTTTTAATCACGCGTAGACTGTGTTTTGAAAAAATATACTAATTCAAAGTATTTTTCACCATGAATGGCTTGAAAATAAAAACAGGGAAAAAACTTGAAACGTGTATTTCTTTTTCTATCGTGTGGGTTTCGCCGGCTATCGTGTGTGTGGTTTTAAATCTGAATAAAGCCAACTTACAAAGAATGACATAAACAATTTTTGACAGTAATGTTATTCTTTATTCTGCAGTTTGTATTTTTTTTATACATCAAGTACTTACATAATTTGTTTGATAAAAAAATATCAATCGTGTTCTTCTTTGTCTATCGTGTAATGACTGCTCGCCGATCGTGTATCTTTATTTCTACTAAAAATGTCGATATTCAATAAAATAATCTATACTATATGACTTGCTTATATTTTTACAATCAAGCTAAGACTGTGTTTAACTTTTGAAACATATACACATACAATTATGACATCTTTCTCAATAAATGATTTGAAGAAAACAAAGGAAAAAACTTTAAACGTGTATTTTTATCAATCGTGTGAGTTGATCGGCTTTTCGTGGTTTTTAATTCGATTAAAACAAACTTACTAAGAATGACATTAAATTATTTTGACAGTAATTATATTCTTTATTATACAGTTAGTATTTTTGTTGTACACTGTGTACTAATTCAATTTTTATACAAAATATTATCAATCGTGTTCTTTTTTGTCTATCGTGTATTGACTGCCCGCCTATCGTGTACCTTAATTTCTACTTAAAATGTTGATATTCAATAAATTTATTGATACAATATTATATTTTACAATCAAGCTTAACTGTGTAATGAATAAATGTAACATATTTAAATTTTTATTTCTTTGTCTATCGTGTGATTTCGAAGTTGACAATCGTGTGCGTGAATTTAAATTCGATTTAAGCCAACTTGTAACATTTTGCTTTTAAGAATTTGAGCAGGTAAACTCGATTTTCAATAAATTTAACAAAACTTATATTGTTTAGTTACATATTTACGACATAACAGAAGAATATTTTTTTGTTTTCAATCTACATTTGAGACGCATTAATCGTTTAACGTGTCGTCGTTGAAACGTTTTTCTCTGGGCGAAAAAAGCCGAGGATTTCGAACAATCGTGTTAAACGTGTATCGAGACTCGGAATCGTGTATTTTACCGCAAATCAAGCTATATATCGTGTTCGTGTATCGTGTAACGTGCAGTCCGTGTTCGTATAACGTGCGTGTACCGTCCGTACCGTGTGACAACTTGCACGTTCCGATATCTGTATCATGGGCCTAGATAATTGACCATTTCCTGTATGGCCCCTTTAATTGAATAAAAAAGTTACCCACCAACATAACCATGAGCTCTATTGTTAACACTTTGTTAGTGGGACAAATGTAACTGCAAACCTTTGTTAAATGTTTTAATAGCCACCCAACTAGCTCAGTTGGTAGCATGCAAGTCAACTGATCGAGGGGTCGTTGGTTCGATTCCGGAGCGGGGAGTACTTATGTGGAGTTGGTCATGAAATTGTATCTACGGCCATTCTTCCTCATACCAATGATTCTTAATCATGTAGGGCGGTTGTCAGTCACTGACGAAAGTATGCCCTTAGTAGTTGATTAACAGCTAAATCCAGAGATTTAGCCTTTCCGGGAACAGTGAGTAGGTTGACTGACCCCTGTTATATAACCTATACAATATGTTGCTATGGTGTTAAACCCCCCCCCCAAAAAAAATATAAAAATGTTTTATTATGTAAGGTTATGGGAATATCCATGTGTGATCCATTTGTGACTTTTCAGTGGTTATGCTGCAATGTTTAAGATTGAACAATGTAGTACATGTACTACAGAGTGATTGTGGAATTCCATACGGTTTAGCCCTCTCCCTCTTCTTTTCTTAGAAAGTTGAACTTAAAACTTATTATTGTAAAATTGTATTCTCCTGTCAAAGGAGGATACATTAACCCTGCTGATTTAAATACTCACTATATTACTTCTATACTCACAAAGCAGTGGCCGTCGTGTACTGGTTAGCATGTTTGACTTCGAATCCGGAGGTCGCGGTTTCGAAACCCGGTCGCGGCAGGTCATACCCTATACATGAATTGTCAGCCTGGTGGTAGGGTAAGTTAGTACTGGTGATAGAAAAGTGTCCAGGAAACCTATAGTAGGAAGAGCTGGCCGTCGTATATATGACCTAAATATGTTTTGAATACAACGTTTAAATAAAATAAAAAAATGCTAATATTTAGGTATACATATTTATGTATGAGGGGTATTGAACAAATATTGAGTATTTAAATCAGCAAGGTTAATGTATGCACCATTAACAGCTGAATCGAATGAATTTATCCATACTCTTTTGCAAGTTCAAATATTATTTTTTACATATACATGTAATATCAATAGATTAAAAAAATTGAAGAACTTTTACATTGTATGTACTGAAACTTATTAGCATTACCATCTACTTTTTTGAAATGGAAAAATAACACTTCAGCGGGTGCTAAAATGTAATGTGTATATACTTAAGGAAATTAAGGTAAAACTCTCTTCTGATTGGCTAATTTTAAAAATCTAATATAATAAAATAATAATTTTATAAATTGTGTGGAAATGATTTAAAAAAATGGATACATGTTATGGGTTAGTGCAAAACTAGTTTTAACTACATGTAAATAAAGAAGGATGTGAGTTAGTTTTGTGTCGGCCCATTCATGTATTGATATCATGGGTGGATCCAGGGGGGGGGGGGGCAGGGTTGGGACCCCCACTGAAATTTCCATGAGTAAGCCATTTTAATTAGCAAAGTAGAAGGAGCAATTTTCTTGTGCTCGCCTTTGTGTTTTACATAGATCTGATGTAGAATGTAGAATGCTCCCTCCTAGAAAAAAATCCAGTATCTGTCCCTGGATATGCCCTACAAAAACTGAAATATCAATATGTATTTAAGACATTTAGGTGTTTATTTTCATAATTTCTTGAATTCAGTGCCAAAATAAACTATTAATTGGTCAGTGCATAAATAGTCTATATCTTTCTATATTTACATATAGTTAGACCAGCTCTCAATCTGCGTGAACACATATCCAGTAGACCACGGACGTACTGGATCTGTACTTTTTCCCTTTGAGGTCACGTCGAGATGAACTTTGTGTCCACCAATCAATGTGTAGCTTTCATCTAGACGAAAACACTATAATCACCATATTGATAATCACATTTTGATTTCGTAATTTCTATTTTTAGACCAAGTTTTGCTTGCTAATTTAACCGCGGCAATATTCACAGGCTGCGATTGGGCAGCTCATTTCAAATTTCGTGACGTAGACGATGTAAACAAGTTACGTATCATAACAATTTCGTCATGAATATTATGATGAGAAAAGGTTACCTGAACGTGACCTTCGTTTGGAAAAGGCCAGATCTACATTAGCGAGTATGCGAGCGGTAAAATTGTAGATCGGGTTTTAATCAGATTGACCAGTTCTGCGCTGCCCCATTGAGATATTTCTTAAAGGTACTCGTTCACAGATTTCAACTTAAATATAAACTTTTTCTAACTTTTTCTAAAACTATGAAAAGTGTATGCATGGAAACATTTTTGGAAGCAGGAAAATAGTGTTCTGATAATGACACTTTTAGTGCAAATTTTCATATAACTACAAATGATGGTGTTTCATGTAGTAAAACTCTACCCTGTATGTCACGGTATAGACAATTTTAGTGCATTTTTGTGACTTTTATTGTAAATTTCTTGCAACATATAGGTCAGTTTGTCTTAAAATATCAAGAATTAATGTTTTGACACAATTACAGACACTGAATGATAGATTGAAATTACAGAAAAAAATTAACCAAGTCTGTGAACTAGTACCTTTAATTTATACAAAATTAGACCAGTCTTGCGCGGAGGCTTTGAGTTAGAGTTCAATACCAGTGTAATATATTCTTCGTATTGAAAAAGTATAAAATTTCTAAATCCAAGGTTTTAGAGTATTATTTTGGAAAAGGATTAAAAATAATATGTATCTATTTAAGTAGGTTGGAAGTCTTTATTTCAAATGTATACAAAAATAATATATACATATCAAATATGATGTGCTTTAATTGTAGTAATCTCTTATATAAATGCTCTTAAAAATATTGAAAACTTTTGAAAACTTTAAATGGTTATAGGTAATAAGTTCATCCCCTTGGGCTCAGACTAGTTAAGATAGTAATCGTATGCAAATCGTGTTCAAATCATGACAAACCTTGCTTGACCGAGTGTATCCGTGCTTTATTCATACAAGCTCGCGCTACATTCAAGTCTTAACTCATACCAAAGCTGTGGCCGTGGCGTAGTGGTTAGCTTGTCTGACTTGGAATCCAGAGATTGTGGGTTCGAATCCCAGTCGCAGCAGGTCATACCCTAAGCATGAGTTGTCGGCCTCGTGGTAGGGTAAGTAAGTACTGGTGATAGAAAAATGTCCAGGAAACCTATTGTAGGAAGAGCTGGCCGTCGTGTATATGACCTATATATGTGTTGAATGCGATGTTAAAAAAAAATTAATAACAACCAAACTCGTACCAACTTATTCCCATACAGGGTTGGAGCCCAATACTTGTACCCGTGTTTTGTGTGAGACCACCTTAAGTCACGTTTGACCATGGTCATTTGATTGCCATTGACCATGGTCAACTATGGTACATGGGTGACAATGAACCATGGCTTGAAACATTTCAAAAAGATTTAGAATATAGCTCATAAACGGCTATAATATTGGCCAAAAATAAACACTGTTGCATAAAATGTTTACATTGACATTTTCACTGTCTTATTTAAAATTGAAATTGATGCTTGATTTGATGTTTAATTGAATAGATAAATAAAATTAGTCTCTTTTATTTCTACTAAACATCTTATACATGCTCATACAAAACAATCTGATACTCAAAAATACTCATGAGTACTTAAGTACTACTCAAGTACTACTCGAGTTCCGAAGAAGAAAAAACAGTACTCATTACTCATAAGTATGAGTACAAAATTTGAAATACTCAAGTACTACTCAAGTACTGGAATCCAGTTCTCGACCCATCCCTGCTTTTTAATACTTAACAGAATACATAAAAACTTAGAAATAATAAACGTCCTATAGTTTATAGCTTTATGAAATGCTAGGTTGTATTGATATTCCAAAATTGCAAATCGATAAAGGATTCTCTGTCAAGATTTGGTGATACATCAATATCATGATTTCCGATGACGGCCCTAATAGGAATATTCATAAAAGACATAGAACCATGATATAAAATTTGCTAATGACTATTAATTACTTTCATTTGTCTCAATTTACAATTTGATCAAAATACGTCACAAATTCTAACATGTCTTCATAAAATTTCACCTCCATTGCTTTCAGTTCAATCTGATTAAAACCCGATCTAAACTTTTACCGCTCGCATACTCGCTAATTTAGATCTGGCCTTTTCCAAATGAAGGTCACATTCAGGTGACCTTTTCTCATCATAATAATCATGACGAAATTGTTATGATACGTAACTTGTTTACATCGTCTACATCACGCAATTTGAAATGAGCCACCCAATCGCAGACTGTGAATAATACCGCTGTTAAATTTGCATGCAAACCTTGGTGTAAAAATAGAAATTACAAAATCAAAATGTGATTAATAGGGTTTCATCTAAATGAATGCTACGCATTGACTGGTCCACACAAAGTTCATCTCGACGTGACCTTGCATTGACTAAGTAGAGATCCAGTACGACAACGCGAGTAGAACAGGATTTCTGTTTACCGAGATTGCTTTCAGTTGAACCTCCATTCACTTTAGAAGTTGTATTCAAATAATGACTATTATGTATTAACAGAATACATTATATGAAATTTCTCCAACGAAATTACGATATTATTTAAATCCCCCCCCATGAAAACTACTACCTTTTTATTTGTATTGTATTCTATTAAGGTATATTATTCAATATTCACCCAAAAAAACCACAGATATTATCCATTTAGTGTATTCATGAAATTAAAGCATTGAAATATTCAAGGAAATCTATTATTTTTTCATTGTATTTCATTCCAATAGTATATAATGCAAAATCCTCCCCAGAGCTTCAATTTTTTATGTACTGATGAATTTAAATTATTCAAATTTTCAAAAAAAAAACTATTTTATTTTCATTATATTCATTTCTATTAAAGAGTATATAATTCAAAATGTCCCCCCAAAAGACCAGTTATTATTAATTTTTATGTACTTATGAAATTGAATTATTCAAATTTTACAAAAAATACGCTGTAATTAATTTTCATGCATTAATAAAATCTATTATTTGAAATGATCAAATAAAATTTAAATCTTTCCTGATTTTATTCAATTTTATTATAGCTAGGTAGTATTTAATTTTATTCAACTGTCAGTGGCGTGGCGCATACATTAACTTCACTGATTTTAATCGATCGTGAGTACAGAAATACTGTAGTGAGTATTTAAATCAATGGGGTTAATGTATGCGCCACTGAAGGTTGAATAGAATTTAACTCTGTTTCTCAAGTATCTACATTTCAATATTATTTTATTCAGTTTTGTTAATTACAGATAATCTTTTTATGATTCTTTCAGAAACTCCAATGTCAAAATCCAGGGGGGTACCGCATGTAATCTCTTTAAGATATATTCTTGATTATTAGATTAATGTTGACAGATGAGGTTGTCCAAGGTCATAATATTAACTTTCATGACAAGTTAGTTAATAGTCAGTGCAACTAGATGATAGTTTTAAATTATAGATGCACGCCTGCCTAGCTTGGTTGGGGGTACATAAGTCTACTGATTTGAGGGGTTGTGGGTTTGATTGCCGGGTGGGGCATACTTTTGTGTAGTTTGGTTATAAATTAAATTCTACAGCCATTACACCTCCTACCACTGTTTCTAAATCATGTAGGGCAGTTGTCTGTCACTTAAAGTAACAGTCATTGTGGCAAAAAGGATAATGACCACAAAACTTATTTAGCCGCCCGGGTAGCTCAGTTGGTAGCACGCAAGTCTACTGATCGAGAGGTCGTGGGTTCGATTCCCGGGTGGGGCATACTTTCATGGAGCTTAATCATGAAATTATTTCTATGGCCATTCTCCCTCCTACCAATGATTTTTTTATTATGTAGGGCAGTTGTCAGTCACTGATGAAAGTATGCGCTTAATAGTAAATCCAGAGATTTAGCCTTTCCAGGAGGAGTGAGTAGGTTGACTGACGGCTGTTATATGGCCTATAAAATGTGTTGCTATGGTGTTGAACCCAACAAAAACAAACAAAAATTATTTCATGACCAATTAACTCTATGAAAGTATGACCCACCTGGGAATCAATCTGTAGATTTGTGTGCCATCAACTGAGCTAGCCTTACTGAGTTACTCTCATTGTTATACTTATGACTTGTGTTGAATACTGTGGGAGTAGATCAAATCTTGGATTGTAGCTATTTTTGGCCGTGGCGTAGTGGTTAGCATGTCTGACTTTGAATCGGGAGATCCCAGGTTCGAGCCCAGTTGTGGTAGGTCATACCCTTTACATGAGTTGTCAGCCTCCTAGTAGGGTAAGTTAGTACTGGTGATAGAAAAAGTGTCCAGGAAACCTATAGTAGGAAGAGCTGGCCATCGTATATATGGCCCTATTCACCTAAATATGTGTTGAATACGACGTTAAACCCAATTAAGAAAAAAATTTTTTTCTCAAGTTGATTTTCACAAACTATGTAAAAATGTAAAATAATTCATCTTATGCCAACATAGTTGATAAGTTGAGTCTTTGCCATGGCAGTTGATAACTTGTGAGGGCAACATTTAGTCGTTTATTTCAGTAAAAAAACTTGTGTTCAATACTCAGCAATCTTTAGAGGGGGATTGAAATGATTTGATAAATTTGTAATAAAATTTACATTAATTTAAAATTTCTAAAATTGTTCATGCATGTGCATTAGGTATCCTAGCAACCATACTTGTGCATCATGTGACTTAGTAATTCCAATGGCATAGTTGCCTAGCAACGATCACTTCCTGTTTTTCGTGTGATAATTTTTTCGTCGCTCTTTTTTATTTTTTGTCTTTTAATGTTTGTACTGCCTTCTAATCATAGTGCAAAGTATGATAATTTTAAATAAAGTTCAAACACTGCGATTGAAGTTTTGCTATAAAAAAATCGTAAATTATTGTCGTATAAAAACTGTCGGTAATAGATATCGTATTTTAGTCGTTAATGACATGATTGACTGATATGTCCTCGTGAATTATGCATTATGGGTAATCTGAGTGCATTAATTATACGACATAAGATACGAAAATTTATTCAATACAATTTTAATATGAACTGTCTTATATCTAAAGGTACTTACTCAGAATTAGTTAAACTTTTTTTTTAAAAATTGTGGAACTTTTATCTTTCATTGGTTTCACTGAGCATGCTCGGAAATATATTTTCAAAAGTGGTATATTTTTATAATTTGATGTCATTTCTAAGATGACGTTTTATTTTTGCTACAATGAAAATATAAGATTTTATATACGAAATTGTAGACACTACTGAGGACCTCCTTGTATGACAGCGACTGACCAGTCAGTCCGCACATTTTTAACACTTGCAAAAGCAAAGGAATGAACATTGTTAAACATTTAATAGGTCAAAACAGCAAGTTTCTTTATTAAGCACGCATGAAAAGCCAGTCTGATTCCAATATTTGACCAAAACTTTCATAAAAAAACTTAAGTTGACAGCAAGTTCTAAATAAACAAATTTTCTGTTTATTATATGCTTCAAACTGGATTTTTTATGTTTAAGTATGATATGTCATCAGAACTGCACATCCAAACAGTGAAAAATAACAAAATTATTTTCATTGTTTCAAAACAGTGGAATATCGAATTTTATTTCACTGTTAAATCCCAGCATTCTACTGGAAAGCATAAAATAAAAGAAATTATAAAAACTAGGTTGTGTCCCTTTAATAATTTTTTATGCGAATGTTTGATAAAGATGTCAACGAATCAACCCTGATCTCTCGGGGTATTTAAATCCAGTAATCTGAATATTTGGTTCTAAAACTTTTTATATTTGAATAAAATACATTGAAAAAATATGATGTCTTTATGTCATTCAATACAGTTCGATATAGATTTTTATATTCAATCTACATGAAAGCTGATAGTCAATTTTGATAGATTTTTAAAATTTGTAATTGACGTCTGCTTGACATAATTACCGGTTTGAATTACTTAATGAGAAGGACTTACTTTGTATTTGCTTAGCTGAGATTTTGTCTTTTCTGTAGATAGACTTTTTGCTGGGATTGTGTATTTTTTGTTGAATTTTACTGAGTGAGGGTTGTCTCTTCTCTTGACATTTTGCTGAATTTTTTCCTTTCTGTTGACTTTATGCTGAGATTAAGCATATTTTGCTGGCTATTTTGTTACTGTCATGAACTGTTAGATTACGTTGATAGTTTATTTCTTGTGTCCTATAAAAAACAAAAACTCTGTCTCAGATGTATGGTTTGAACCCTGAAAGGGGAATTTTCAAAACACCCATAAAATTGATGATGTGAAAATTGATCCTGACCCTTTTGAAATGGATAATTGACCCTGACCCTTTTGAAATGGATAATTGATCCTGACCCTTTTGAAATGAATAATTGATCCTGACCTTTTTGAAATGGATAATTGATCCTGACCCCCATTTAAAAAGGATAATTGACCCAGACCCCATTAAAAATAGAATAATTGACCCTGACCCCATTAGAAATAGGATAATTGATCCTAACCTTCATTTAAAAAAAGGATAATAGACGCTGACCCCATTGTAAAAGAATAGGTTCAGCACTTTCAGTTTCTGTCATTACCTATAACCATCAGGCTTTAAGGCTATTAATTTCCAAATTCTTATTGACTAAACAAAATCGTAATTTAGCGTAAGCCTTCTCTACGTAATAACATACTTATCATTCCTCTTAACTGAAGAGTAACGACAATCAGCGTGTCATCGATAGATACTTGCATCAAGTGTCGACTAGAAGTACGATCATTATTATTATTATCTCTCGTCGAGGGGATGTTTGTGTGATTGACGGGCAAGTTTGGTCGACGTCTCAGTATGAGAGGTTTGTTTGACGTTTTCGTGCCATTGGATTTAATTTTTCGTAGGTTTTAAACCAGTTTGAATGGATTGTGATTGTTTGAATTTGTTTAGTGTGGGGTTTTATATACTTGATTGACAGTTGAACTGAACTCTTCGAGGTGTTCATATTGTATGTTTTTTTGCAACTTTCAAATCTTGAATTATTTCTGTGTGGCTTCATGCGTTAAAATGTTTGTCATCTTGACAATTTTGATATTCCTATTAAGTGTTTTAATATTGGGTAGCACAGATGAACAGCTTAGTGGTTTAATGCTTGTTATACCCCCGCTTCCGAGAAGAGGGGGGTATACTGTTTTACCCTTGTCCGTGCGTGTGTCCGTCCGTTACAAAATTTCCGTCGCAGTTTTCTCAGCAACTATAACATGCAGCAGTCTAATACTTTGCATATTGCTTCATCCCATAGTCCCATGTAGTGTAAAGCGATTTTATGCTCCTTGCTCATCTACTTCCTGTTTGTCGCATATTTTTAGATTTTTGTGGGGGTATCACTAGTGAGCATTAGCTCACAGATTTACTTGTTTTCTGAGTGTGTGACCTGATGTGATGTACAAAACTAGTCAATTAGTTGTAATCATAAATTATGCACTATATAATTATATCATCATGAGGTTTTATCAATATAGACTAATTGCCTATTATCATTTACCATTTTAATCAGCAGGGTTAAATAGAATTAAACAAGAAATGACTGCTGTTAGGACTTGAAAGTAAATATAATAGATACAGATTTGATTTATTTAACACATTAAAAAATAATGAAAAATAAACATAAAAAGTGATGTCTTGATGTCTTTTTTTAATATTTAAAACACTTAAGTCCTCAGTGTGCATGATAGATTAATGCCTTCCAAGTTCCATGTTTTTATAAGTATTTTGCATTTTCTGAGTAATCTATAAAAAAACTATGAACAAAAAAGTTGAAATTATTTTGTAGTTTAATTACCGATGGTAATACTTTTATACTTGTGTAAAATCAATGTGTTAGATTTTATTTTTTATTTTCTTTTAAATAGTGTCAGAAAAACATTGTGAAATGTGATTGGATTCTAAAAATAGAATTTGACATAAATATGTTATGTTCACTATGATTGGATGATAAGAATAGATTTTGTGTCATTCTTATAAAACGAGTGCTGTGATTGGATGAAATTCAAATTTTGAATGAAATAGAAATGCTATCTTGAATTTGATTGGATACTATAAATAAAACAGCCAATCATGGCAGTGCAGATAGTACAATATATTGATTTGAGGCACACAATTGATGTGAACCCTCCAACTTATCATTATGTCCCCTACAAGGTAAAGTATTCAGTGATTTTTTGTTAAGGGTTCAACATTAAAAGGTCGTAAAGTTGCCCCTGACGACATAATATTTGGGTTTGAGCGACATGTTCAACTGCTAAAAAACATTTGGGTCGGACAAGTTAAGAATATAGTAGGTTTTCCAACCAGGCGACCTACTTTAAAAATTAATGTCAAGTCTTGTTGTACCTGATTTAGGGCTAATATTGTGCTTCTAACAATTTAAAAAAAAACATGTCACATTCTTAAATTTCACATTCATACATTTTTTTTTGGGGGGGGAGGGAGGACACAAATTTAAAATGTGGCTACAAACAATTAGTTTTCAGTTAGGAGCAAAAGCAGAATGTTTCTTGAAGTATTTTGTACGACTGTCGAATCTTTCAATGAGATTTTCCAAAATTAAGGATTATTGTCTCCTAAATTTGTTTTACAATTTCGAATGATTATCAAGCTAAAATTCAGCATTTGAAAGGCAGGGACTGTTGCAAAAGAATGTAAAAGAATCAAACTCTGATTTTATATAAATCTAATGTAAAAACCTTAAGTATTATAGTTGAGGGAAATTTTTTACATTTTGAAAATGAGAGAAATGAAGGGATGTTCAATAAAAATTTTGACTATATATTTCATTTCCAGGTATTTTTTCAGGATTTTTTTATTTCTATGGCTTTGATGTCACTTACATCTTTGCTTAGATTCTTCTGTTTTAACCAATAGATTTTCATGTTATTTTAGGGTCGGCCCTTGTTGAGATGGAGAATCACAGTTTAGCTTTTGTACATTGATTATTGATGAACTTTACTCATCTATTGGTGGCTTATACATTGTCCCCACTGATTTAAATACTCACAACATTATTTCAGTTCTCATTTTCAATAATCAAGTATTTACATCAGCAGGGTTAATATATTCGCCACTTACAGTTGAATTAAGTTTACTAATGAAAATATAATCAATGAATTTTTTGTAACAGCCCTTTTTAATTAACCAGTGACATTGCCTAGGTTTTTTCATTTTATTTTTTTTCTGATTTTTCGTGAATTTTTTACCGACCATCACAGGATGAAGTTCAGGAACTACAAGATCAGTTGACTTTAATTGAGCAAGATGCTCACCAGGCCAATGACTTGTCCGAGGAGTTGAAGGGAAAATTGTTAGAACTGCAACTCGAGCAACAGTTACGTGAAAAAACTACGGAGAATACGGACATCCCGATTTCTCGGGAATCGTCCGCAAAGTTATCAGTATGTCTATGCACAGAAATTTTTGACCAACCCTCACTCCTTAGATTTGAAAAAAATTGATAGCACTTTTTCTTGATGCATTTGATGTAACATTTAACTGTAGTTAGTTTTAACTTATGTTTTTTTTCCCTTCCTATTGATTAACTGTTCAAAGTGAACATAGCTCAACACTAACAGCCCCTTGGTGTGAACATTGTAAACGGACCCCTTTTATTGCAGTTATGACCTTTATTTGTTAGTTTGCGTTTTATGGCGCACCAACACAAAAAGGTCGTATCATGCCTAACAGTTATGATCTTTCATTTAAATCTAGTGTGTGGATGTTGAATGATTGGCACAATTCATAATTACAATTTTATTAACCAATTAAAATGCTTGTAGCAACTGCCAATGAAATTGCTTGTTTTAAGTATTCAATAAAAATGCTTTTTTTAATATCTAATGAAAATGTTTGTTGCTTCTTACTTGCTGCAGATTACACCTTTCCATGAAAATCAGATTCTTATTAAATGTTAACCCCCCTGGAAAGGGCCAAACTGTCAGCTTGACCAAACTGAATTCAGGGCTCGAATTTAAGGCTGCATACTCGCAAATTGCGAGCGAGTTTTGAAAATTGTGAGTAACTTTAATCATGACTCGCCAATTTTCGCAAGTTGAAATCAACGCAAAAATATTAATGTCTGAACTAATTATATAAATTGTAACTATGTATTCTTTTAAGATTTTGAGAAAAATTGTGAGTCACCTATTTCATTTGCAAGTTGAAATAATATCAACTCACAAAAATTTGCAAGTCTATTTTTTTGCTAAATTCGTGCCCTGCCGAATATAAAAAGAGTTGATGATAGGGTGTTAAATCTGTTTAAAAAATAATAATGAAAAGCACTACTAAACATTTACTAGGAATTAAGATATTTCAAATCATTCAATCAAGTTCATTCAATAAAGAATAACACCTTTCATTGGTCAATTGTTTCATGCTTGTTAATTTTCCACCAATCACAATCCCTGTAACATTTTAATCATGGAATCTAACATCATTGCACCACAGTGGAAAGAAAGAACCTAACCCTAACCTGTAAAGAGTGTGTTTTGTTTTGTTTTTATGGGAAGACACTAATTCACTTTAGCAATATTTCTGTTTATACCTGAATCAGAATGCAAGCAAAGATATAAAGTTGTGGCTATTACTGGTAGAACTTTTTGTGTTGCCTGAAAAAGGGTCAAATAGGGGTTACTTCTGGTTTAGACATAGGTGATGGCTATGGCAGTGTCCCCTGTTTGCTTATCACGAGCATTAGGCCAATACTATTCAAGCTTCTTATTTGAAATTTCACAGGTGGATAGATCTCATAGTGGAAAAGCCCAGTGCATTAGAAATAAAAAAAATTTCCGGTGACACATCTGTAGATTTGCTTTTTAATGCATTAAGACTAACCTTTATTGCTGTAATAGTTCTGTTTACCTATAAATGGGTCAGTGCAAAACTGAAGTTTTTCAAAATCCATTCGCATTTTGCGAGTATGCGAGCTTAAATTTGAGTCCTGACACTGACCCATCAATTCATTTATCAGTTACTTTGTAGGTACCATTTCAAAATATTATTTCACGATTTTTTTGCACAAATTATCATTTAAAAAAAAAATGTACTGAAGTTAAAAATGATGTTTGACCAAGGTTTTACACTAAAATTTGGTTGAAATCAAGAGCTGTAATAGTTGTAGTTTGGTTGCTATGAAAATTTATCTTCATGATATGTGTATTTTATAAGTAATAACTTGACAAAATATTTTGTACTAAGGGAAGCTACTCTGGATAAACATTTAAAAGTGAAAATATGAGTTGTCTTTCTTATTTTTAATTTTATTTTACACAAATGAACTATGTAGTGTAGAATTATTCTAGTGAATGAAATATTAGAACTTGTGTTTCTTTCATTTACTTGCATGTTAACTTAACATTGAAATTTTGATTTTTGCCTTAAAAGCATGTACATGTATTTAAATTGCTTAATTGAAAGTAGCCTATGAAAGAGCATGTTACAGACTGAGATAAGTTATTGACCAATCTGATTGGCTGTTTCATATTTAATTACTTTGTAGCCAATCAGGTTACATGTAGCATTGATGTTCTGTGCATGATTTGAATAAACCAATCAGATTTTGACTTATTTGTTCTACAAAAATTGATCAGCCAATCAGATTGGGTTTGTTGTTTTCTTCATTCTCATTAGCCAATCAGATTTGGTTATACATTAAATATTATCTGAATCATCCAATCAGATTTGTTTTTATATAATTTTAGGGAAAGTCTATTGGTGAGATTTCTATGGGAGACGACGACTTGCCTTCATCCAAACAGGTAATGTTCCTTTTTTATCTTTAATTTATAATAGGGGCTGATTATTGTTTCCTCAGGGCTCAACATTAAATGTCATTGTATTGCCCCTGTTAACCTATATTTGGGTTTAGCTTGTTATTGCTATTAAACCATGGGAGGATCCAGCCGGGGAGGGGGGGTTCAGGGGCGTCCGGACCCCCCCTAGAATTTGGAAAATGTACCTCTCCATTAGTGTATTTCTTGCCAGTAAGTCATTTTTAGTAGCATGAAGCAATTTTTCTCAGTGCTTAACATAGGTTTAATGGTAATGTAGTTTTTATTATCAATAAAAACGGACCCCCACTAGAAAAGTTCGGACCCCCCCCCCTAGAAAAGTTCAGACCCTTCTAGAAAAAAATCCAGGATCCGCCCCTGTAAACGTTTGGTTTTGGTAATGTACAGCTGGTTGTCCATCTGCGCAAGCTAGTTTAAAAATTAATGTTGAGCCTTGTTATTTGTTTTGTGTAGAAATATATATTGAAATATTTACATTATTAACTAAGATTGGTTTGCCCTTGATTATATTGTTTAATTTCCAGCTACAGAACATAAAGACTTTCATTGGACAAAAAGATATAAAACTTATAAAAATGATAAATTACATTTTCTGATTCACTCTGAATTTTCAATAAGGCCTTGCCAAATTGGAATTTTGTTAAGAGTCAACTCAAGTTTGACAAACCTAGGTACCTATTCACAAAATCACACAAACCGAAAAGGAAAACATATTACCATTCTAGCAAGTAATCACACAAATAAGGACTTGGTAGTACATGAATAAACATTGTTTATGACATTAATGTGAGATTAAAGTAATTCTATAAAAAAGTATATACAACATACACATGTACATTTTCATTAATCAAATACCAGAAACATGGAACTATTAGTATATCCTGAGAAAAATCGGCTATCAAATCCCAGAATATCAGAATTTTTTAAGAAAATTTCACCAACAATTTTGTTTGTTTTTTTTGGATCGAGGACTAAAACCTAGGCACAAGCGGACGCTTAACAAAATTCGGGTATGGTATGGCCTTAACCATTAGCTTTGTCATGTAAGATGGTTGGATTATTATTTTCATCTAATACTAACTATTTTATAAATGCTATCAGAAGACAAAATCTGTCGTCATAGTGACGGTAAGATGTTGTTGTTGTTTTACAATTAGGGTATCGAACCCACTTTATTTTCTGTTTTATTTAATTATGTATGATTTTACATGTTATCAGGTGACCTAAACATTTTATTATACCCCCGCTTCGAAGAAGAGGGGGGTATACTGTTTTACCCTTGTCCGTCCATCCGTCCGTTACAAAATTTCCGTCACAGTTTTCTCAGCAACTATAACATGCAGCAGCCTAATACTTTGCATATTGCTTCATCCCATAGTCCCATGTGGTGTAAAGCGATTTCATGCTCCTTGCTCATCTACTTCCTGTTTGTAGTCATATTTCTCACAGCGGGGGTATCACTAGTGAGCATTAGCTCACAGATTTACTTGTTTATTGAGAATATTTTTGTTATTAATGAATTCTTCATCATTATAATTTCACCATCATGGTGTGTTGATATCATTATTCTGTTTTCATTATCAACATCATCATTATTTTTTACCATGTCATCATTATTATCATCATAGTTATTGTTATCTTCATTATTATTATCATTATTATCATCATCATTATTATTATTATTATTATTATCATCATCATCATCATCATCATCACCACCACCACCGTCATTGTCATCTTTGGCATCGTCATCATTGTCATCATCATTATTATCATCATCATCATTAACATTGTGTTGTCAGTATACCATTATCTCATTGTCTGTATCACAATCATTATTATTTCATCATCGTCATCATTATCATAATCACCACTATCATCAATATCATCATAATATTCAGTTAATCGTTATTATAATCATCATCATCATCACTTTCATTATCAGCATCATTATCACCATTATTATAATCATCATCATCACCTTCATTATCAGCATGATTATCACCATTATTATAATCATCATCATCACTTTCATTATCAGCATCATTATCACCATTATCATCATCATCATCATCATCACTTTCATTATCAGCATCATTATCACCATTGTTATAATCATCATTGTCAGTTATCAACTTTGCAATAATTATTATCATCATTGTCAATTATCAACTTTGCAATAATTATTATTATCTTCATTATCACTTTTGTAATGATCTTTTTGTTATCATCATTTTTATCATAATTTTTCATAGAGATCTGTTTAATTATATTCTAGTAGCTTAATAAGCTATTACTGAATTGGCATCAGCTATTTTCTTCAAACTACAGTAAAAACTGCTTGGTGGACCCACTGAAATTTAACGGCTCACTGTCTAACATGTACAAACATTTCAAAGGACCAGACACAAATATAATAATGAGTAAATAACCCATTAAAAGATATTTTAATAGAAGAATACTTGTATGATTTTTTTTATTGAACTTTTTATTCATTATTTGTACAAAGGCGGTTTTAAGCATGTTTGTTTTATGAATAAGACTTTTATTTGAAGATTTTTATTTCTTCGGGACTTCAGTCCTGAACAAAATTCGCGGGTTTAGCGCAAGACAGTCGTAACTCCCTCTTTTCTTATATTGAGTTACGACCATCTTTCGCTAAACCCGCGAAATATATTAACCTTTTTACAGACCCTTGCCGATTTTGAAAATTTACCGAATCCAGAAGTAGTTCCTCAGTATATAAGTATAGAACAATTCAAAATGATCCTCTGCTATGACAGGCAGATAGGTAAATTATTGTTAATTTGGTAGATTCCATTTATAGGTGATTTTCAAAAAGTTCTAATCAACACTCCTGAAATTATATCTTTTTCTTTGCTGTTTTTGTAAGATGTATTCTTAATCAAATACCTCATAAAAAGTTTCATTATTTTATTCTTAGTGACATAATCTGTATCAATAAATGCTTTATGTCTTAGTGCAGACTGATCTACTCTGCAGTAAAAAGTGATCAATGTCGCCAAGATGTTTATTGAGTTATAGTGCAGACTGGGTACTAAATTTCTATAAAACTGTTCCATGTCACAGAGATGCTTATTGGATTATAGAGTAGACTGGTTACCCTAATCTCAGTGAAAGTTCTTAAATCACTCTAGTATTGAACATTGATTATTGCAGACAATAAAATATCCTGTGATTTTTTTAAGTACCCGGTATTGGTTTAAATGTGATGAAATTTTAATTCGAAAATCGTTACGGCGAAAAAGACATTTCGCCTGACGACAAGCAAACGGTTCAATGACTGATCTTGTTGTTATTATTGTTTGAAGTACAGTCGGAGACTTGTGTCCCATGTGAAATATTGTAGGAATAAAATATTCTTCAAAAATTTGGATTATTTACGTAAATTCTGTGATATTTTCATAACTGAAATTTTGATGTAAAAATTGAGAAATTTTCTTGTGTGTGTTTTATTACTTAAGTGAAAATCGTGAGTGATTTTGGATTTAATTTCTTGTTAACAAAATCTTGGATTTAATTTAGTGGTATTTCAAACGTTTTTCTTGAAAAAAAGAATCTCTTATTGTTTTATTTTGTCAGTGTTCATAAGCATATCAATAAAATGAGTATTAAAGTTTGTTTCCATAGAAACCAAAGGGAATAATATTATAAAAAATATTAAAGGCATTTTCATTCACAAAGTTCGCCTAGTGTTTGAACCAGAAGTGATATGGGTAACACATATATTGTTGGTTTTTGTAGGCTCTTTTTTGCTATTAAATCATATTTGGATATTTTTCAATGCATGAGAGTTAATAAGCTTGTCATTATTCACAATTAAATTTTTTTTATTACATGATTTCACATTGTAATTTCAATTTTAGCCAGAAGTAATATACTTTTATGAGTAAATGATAAAAAAGGTCGATAATTTTGTTTCTGTGAATTAATTATTACAATTACACATTGTAATTACAATTTGAGTCAGAAGTGATAACATTTTAATAACTATCAATAATGAAAATATATGATTACATTTATTTCCTGAATTAATATTTATTACAATATGTTTCTGTACTGCAAAACTTCAGTTTTATTACATAATTGAAATTTCATTACCAAATGTTTTCATGTATAAGTAAATTTTTATTACAAAATGTGTTTCCTTGTGTAACTAAAGTTGGTTTATTACAAAAATCAGCTTATATTCTTTATTACAAAAATGTGTTTATATCTGAATGAACTGTTACAAAATGAGTTTAGTTAACAAAATGAAAATTTATAACAAAATGAGTTTAGTTTACAAAATGAAAATTTATAACAAAATGAGTTTAGTTTACAAAATGAAAATTTATTACAAAATGAGTTTAGTTTACAAAATGAAAATTTATTACAAAATGAGTTTAGTTAACAAAATAGAAATTTATTACAAAATGAGTTTAGTTAACAAAATGAAAATTTATAACAAAATGAGTTTAGTTTACAAAATAGAAATTTATTACAAAATGAGTTTAGTTAACAAAATGAAAATTTATAACAAAATGAGTTTAGTTTACAAAATGGAAATTTATTACAAAATGAGTTTAGTTAACAAAATGAAAATTTATAACAAAATGAGTTTAGTTTACAATATGGAAATTTATAACAAAATGAGTTTAGTTTACAAAATGGAAATTTATTACAAAATGAGTTTAGTTAACAAAATGAAAATTTATAACAAAATGAGTTTAGTTTACAATATGGAAATTTATTACAAAATGAGTTTAGTTTACAAAATGGAAATTTATTACAAAATGAGTTTAGTTAACAAAATGGAAATTTATTACAAAATGAGTTTAGTTAACAAAATGAAAATTTATAACAAAATGAATTTAGTTTACAATATAGAAATTTATTACAAAATGAGTTTAGTTTACAATATAGAAATTTATTACAAAATGAATTTAGTTTACAATATAGAAATTTATAACAAAATGAATTTAGTTTACAATATAGAAATTTATTACAAAATGAATTTAGTTTACAATATAGAAATTTATAACAAAATGAATTTAGTTTACAATATAGAAATTTATAACAAAATGAATTTAGTTTACAATATAGAAATTTATAACAAAATGAATTTAGTTTACAATATAGAAATTTATAACAAAATGAATTTAGTTTACAATATAGAAATTTATAACAAAATGAATTTAGATTACAATATAGAAATTTATAACAAAATGAATTTAGTTTACAATATGGAAATTTATAACAAAATGAGTTTAGTTTACAAAATGGAAATTTATTACAAAATGAGTTTAGTTAACAAAATGGAAATTATTACAAAATGAGTTTAGTTTACAAAATAGAAATTTATAACAAAATGAGTTTAGATTACAATATAGAAATTTATTACAAAATGAGTTAAGTTTACAAAATAGAAATTTATTACAAAATGAGTTTAGTTTACAAAATAGAAATTTATTACAAAATGAGTTTAGTTTACAAAATGGAAATTTATAACAAAATGAGTTTAGATTACAAAATAGAAATTTATTACAAAATGAGTTTAGTTTACAAAATGGAAATTATTACAAAATGAATTTAGTTTACAATATAGAAATTTATTACAAAATGAGTTCAGTTAACAAAATAGAAATTATTACAAAATGAGTTTAGTTTACAAAATGGAAATTTATTACAAAATGAGTTTAGTTAACAAAATGGAAATTTATTACAAAATGAGTTTAGTTAACAAAATGGAAATTTATTACAAAATGAGTTTTTGTTTGAATTGATAAACAATTTTATGTAAATTTTCAAATCACTGAAACATTAATCATTATAAAAAATATTGATAAGTGAAAGTAATAACAAAATAGAAATTAATGATAAAAAAAACTATCCCATATAAGTGCTGACTTAAGTATTTTCTACCCTTACAAAAAGTTAGAAGTGGAAAAGTACTGTAAATGGCCCCTGTTGTATAAGGAAACAGAGGTCTGAAAAAAGCAGGATTTGGTAAAAGATTTTTTGAGGGCATACTTACGGTGATATTTTGCCTTGAAATACTGTCAAAATAAGGTCTTTTCTCTATGGAAAAAATCAAAGTATTGGAATACTGAAAGACGTTTGTGCACATTGGAACCTAACAAATCCTTACAAATGATACTCCATACACATTACATTCAAGTACGAATCGAGCAGGGCAAACAATATGGGGGGGGGGAGTGTTTATTCTATCCTGTATTACTGACAAATATTATAAAGATTTTATTTTCCTGTTCTTGTCTTACAAAATCTTGAAGTACAGTTTTCCCCTGTACACTTAACATACAAATTCAGTAAGGTTCATTATTGTTGTTAAATTTTATGATAAATATGGTACAATACTGTAAAACAAATTAAACTTCAAGTAATACAATGAATGACCGCAGAGACATATGTATCACTCCATAGGTTAAACTGGTCAGGCATTTTTCGTCAATAGTTTTCGATTTGTGGTATAAAATCACATGATTCACAAAAGCATGACCAAAATTTCTCATTTTATAGCTGTGTGATTAAAAAAACCCGATCATAATGCTGACTTAAGTCTAATGTATTTTCTGCACTTAATGTAAGTAAGGTTACCATTATACGATTCACCCTCGGAAATAACACGTCGGTATATCATGTGAACGTGTCATCAGCCTGTGTGCGACAGGATGTCATGAAATTGAATATTCATGTAAAACCAGATAGTTTCGATCTAATCGGAAACATGTCTAGGATTAAAGTTTCGTGGAAATGTGTTTTTACATGGGGCAATCTTTGATCAAAGCAGATAAAAAATTATGTATTTAACTTGCATGTTGGAATTAAGTTCCATTAAACAGCCAGGGTTCACACGGGTCTGAAAAATCATGGAATTTTTGATAAATTGTCATAAAAATATGAAAGTTATTCATTGATAGATGGATTTCTTTGGCATTGAAAATATACAATGTAATACCAATCTGATTAAAACCCGATCTAAAATTTTCCACTCGCCAACTCGCTAATTTAGATCTGGCCTTTTTCAAATGAAGGTCACATTCAGGTGACCTTTTCTCATCATAATATTCATGACGAAATTGTTATAATACGTAACTTGTTTACATCGTCTATGTCATGCAATTTGAAATGAGCTGCCCAATCGCAGACTGTGAATAATATCGCTGTTGAATTAGCATGCAAACCTTGGTCTAAAATAGAAATTACGAAATCAAAATGGGATTAATAGTGTTTTCGTCTAGATGAAAGCTACGCATTAATTGGTCAACACAAAGTTCATCTCGACATGACCTTCCATGGAGACTGAAGAGATCCTGTACGACAATGCTCTACAGGATATCTGTTTACGGAGATTGATGTAATACATGCTATGGTACAAAAAGTTAAAACAAACCACTGGACCACTGCTCCTACACATTGTTCGAAACAAAGTTGAAGTAAGAATGTGCGCAGACCTATGGGATTTTATCTGTGTTGCTTACTTTTCAGTCCAGGTCAATAGCGCAGTTGGTTACGCCCTGGGATTTGAAATCTTGTGTCCTGAAGGGGGTATGGGTTCCAGTCCCGAGGAAGTTATACCCTTCCATGAAAATTTGACAATAATGTCAATTTTCCTCCATTGATTAGATAATATGGAGAAGTTTCTGGCCTTGTGGAACGGTAGGTGAGTACTGGTTATAGACAATGGTCCAGGAAAGCTAGATTAGGTGTGCTGGACGCCATAAAATGACCTAAAATTGTGTTGACATGGCGTTAAACCCAGTAAAAATAAATAAATAAAGTAAATTACTTTTCAGCAAAAATATGTGAAATAACTTCGTTTTGCACAAATACAATGGAACAAACAAACAAAAATTATTTGACAGGAAAACCATAAATTGCAAGGAGCAGTAGTCCAGTGGTAGGACACGCGCTTAGGGATCGAGAGATCCCATGTTCGAATCCCACTAGGGGCACTGCTAATTTCATTGAGCAAGAAATTTACCAGCAATTGCTTCACTCCACCCAGGTGTAAATAGGTACCTGTTATTATCATATGCACTGTATGCTGTGGCTGCAATCTGCGCAGTATGCTCACATTTGGTGTGTGACTTGATATTTGGGAAATTAATGTCAAGAGTTGACTGAATAGTGATACTAAAAGTAGACTCTAAAAACTCTTGCTTTAACTTTGATATGAACTATTTGGTTTTGGCTCCCTGTTGGCCATAAATAAAGTAATATTTCAGATCTTCTAAAATAATATTATATGTTGTATATCATTTCATGTAAATATAATTGGGAGGAAAAAATCTTTTCCCATTGGCCCCACGCAACTATAGCCATCTTTCTATATAATTGACCCCCAATTTGGTTTGAGCTCCCAGTTGGCTATAAATGAAGTGAAAGTATACATGTACAGCTGACTTTACAATTTTGTACAATTACTCTTGAAATCACAAATATTTTATGACAAAAACTATAGTTATATGTATATTTATTTTTATGGAAAACGTCATCATAATATTATGAAACAATGGTCTGAATTACTTAAGACATGACTAGTTTAAGCACAGACTTAGAACATATGGTTTATTTTAAAATGACTAGTGTTTTAATGAAATTGTCGTTATCGAATCCTGGAACATCTAAATTATTTAAGAAAAAATCAACAAAAAACATAAACCAAAAAAAAAATTTTTCAAAATTTTTTTTAAGACAAATAGCTGAATGACATCAAAAGAATGCTTAAACTAACTTATACGTTTTTTCGGCCAAAAAATATCAAAATTGATATTGCGTTTTTAGTGGAAAACGGTCGTTACTCAATATCAGAAAAGAGTGAGTTACAACTGTTTTGCACTAAACTCGCTATATAAGGTATCAATATGCTTCAGTAAATAAATGCTGTACTAAAAATGTTATATATTGCATATCAACCCATGTGGAAATAATTGACAGATTACAGTGATACCATGATAATCAATACAAGAATTAAAGGAAAGTCTATCACTTTCCTCTTATTTCTATGCCTTTCCTTTCATTATATATTGATTGGGTTCTTTTCTTGATGATTGGGTCTATTATTATATGAATTTACTGTAATTAATGTTATTCGACTCCCTGGTTGCGACGGAAGTCGTTATTTCAGAATTTTCTCTTATTGAATAATAAAATTGTTTTTGCGAATAATTAGAATTTTACGCTTGACTGCATTGCGTATATCGTGGCTATGATTAATTAAAACACTGCATCAACATTTCTATTAAAAAAAATGGTGGAAATGTCTGAATGATTGGTTTTTGTCACAGTGTGTATTTAATCACAAATTGTATGATAGGTCATGTATGTTTATGTAATTTTAAAAACTCCTTGACCGTTTACTACGAATAACAACCCGGGTTGGGGGCGCAGTTGGTAGTCTGCTGGGATTTGGAATCTCATGTCCGAAAGGGGGTACGGGTTTGAATCCCACCCGGGGAGGTTATACCCTTCCATAAAAAATTTGATAATAATGTAAATTTTCCTCCATTAATAAGATATATGGAGAAGTGGTTATATGGACAAGGGTCCGGTAAAGCTAAGTTAGGTGTGGTGGATGCCGTAAAATTACCTAAATTGTATTGAAACGGCGTTAAACTCCCCCCCCCCCAAAAAAGAAACCTACGAATAATCTCAGACATTAATCTTGATGCCATTTTGGAACTACATTTGCCTTACATGACCATACAAAATGCCCTATCTGGTGTTGAAGTAAACAAATCCATAAATGTTTGAACATGATTGATGGTTTTTTTATTTATTCCATACTAATTCTAAAAATCTAAATCCAGGAAGAAAAAGTTTGAAAAATAATATATGCAAAATCTAAGCAAAGTCAATGTTGTTGTTTTATAGATAATTACAGTTTTTAGGAGTCTAGGTTTAGCTCAAACTACATATAAGCAGGGCTCGTATTTAAGGGTGCATACTCCCAAAATGCGAGTGGAATTGGAAAATTGCAAGTAATTTTTACTTTAACTTGCAAATTTTCTCAAGTTGAAATTGCTGTAAAAATATTTCTGTCCGAACTAATGAGGCTCAAATTAGCATTGAAACAGCCAGATAGAATCGATAGCATTATTTAAGATTCACAGTACAAACATGTTTGATATTCTTTGCCAATCCCACAGTAACGCCCTTGTTCTATCTGTAGAAAAGTTAGTACTATGTTGCTTTATATTGCATATATGAATAGTTACTATGTATGCCATTAAAATTTGGAGAACAAAATGCGAGCGATTTTCTTCATTTTTGCAAGTTGAAATAAAATCAACTCGCAAAAAATTGCAAGCCCAATTTTTTGTTAAATTCAAGCCCTGCTATATGGGTGAAAGTTTTCCTGGTCAAAGATTAATGAATAAAACTCAACTTTGTACTCAAACTCAGTTTTTTATTTTGACCATTAATTTAGCGGACTAAATCAATGTTTCCACAAATATTGCATCATTTGAAACTCCAATAGTTATCTAATAGCCATATCATACAAAATGAAACTAGCAACATAATTGGAAATGGTTTTAATTCAATTGTATTGATTTGAGTCTTTTTATGAGTGTGTTATTGATTTTGTACTTAAGTTTGTTTGTGAAATTGGGGCCATAACTGCAGCATGTTCAGTTACCCTGAACGTTCTGAAACTTACCGTAATGTTAGGGTTGGGACAACTCAACCTGAAGACAACTCAACCCGAGAAAACTCAATACCTCACTAACGGTTTGATTTTTTACAACTTAGGGTTGAGTTATCCATGGGTTGAGTTGTCCCGCATGCGTAACGTTCGCTAGCAGTTGTTTCTGTACACGCTGCTGGCGCTTAAAGTTCAAATTTTTTGATATATTGATAAAAAAAATTTTTTTTATGAAAAATCCAGTAAAATCATAAAAATCATGGATTTTGACAATTTCAAACTTTCAGCCATGTTTATTCCTTTAAAATGATTCTTCATGAATTTGATAGGAAAAAAAGTGATTTGTGGAAATATTTTAAAACAAATGACTCAAAAAGTTGATGAAAATAAGTATTTGATCTGAACTATTTTTTCAAACTTAATAATTAACATGGAAAAGTGAAGATACTGGAATAAAAACAAATTGACAAAAATTAGTGAACTTGATCTGAAATTTATTTTTTCGAGCTCAATAATTATGGAAAAGTGAAAAAAACTGAAATAAAAAACGGTGGAAATGATTTTGAAGAATGGCAACGTTACGTGCAGTGAAAGCGTTTAAATCGAAGACGCACATTGCCAAGGAAACGAACAATTCTAAAAATAATTCCAAGGTCAAACTACAATGGGTGACTAACCCGTTGATCGTCTCGGCTGTGATAGAAGTATTCAAACAAAAACCTCAGGCTAAGAAAATGGTTGCAGTGACAGACGGACTTAAAATTAAACGGAAGAAAAAAGTAAGATATTGTGTTGAGTATTTTTTGTAACATTTTATGTAAGATTGGATTTTATTTCATTTTGTGTTTCTTTTCATTTTCATATTTTCATTTAATCTAAATTTTATGGCATTTTTTTTTGCGCAGCAGTCTAAGTCAACTTTTGACCAATATTTTAACCAATACAAATTGCTCTACCATACCTGTTTGTCCAATGAATTTCTCTTCTGGTATAGAGAAATGTATAAAAGATATGGTACCATTGGTTATTTGTGATAAACAGGTGCGTAGCAAGGACAGTAGTTGTTGACTTTTTACTCTGTGTAGTATAGGTGATTAACTTTGCCAATGACATATTTAACAGAGGTATACATTTACATTTTTTTCCGCAAACAAGGTATTAACAAAATAGCACATGCTTATATTTGTGGGTAAATGTATTGTTATTCAATTAAAAAGGTCCTACTCAGAATGGTCAATTGGTTATATAATCATTGTGGTATGCTCTTGTTGGCATGACGGCACAGCTTATATGACTATTCATATTTCAAACAAACTGAACCCTGCATGGCCCCGAATATCTTTTTAAAGATATTTCTTGTTTTATTTATGGCAGTTTTTAGGCTTTGGCTGAGATGAACTGTTTAAATTGTTTTATATGTAGACATGTTCTATGTAAACATGCTGCGTTTCCATACTTTATTTTTATCGATACTGAGTACAAAAGTACTCTAGTAAGTAATTAAATCTGTGGGGCTTATGTATGCACCACTGACGCCAAACTCAATAGTTTAAAAGAATCTTTGATATTTTGGTATTTGTTGGTAAAGTGTTGTAAATTTTGTTATGAAAATGTTCTAGAATGTTTCATAATCAAGGGGGACTACTCTTATTTGTTTATTGTTATTTTCATTTGTAATTATCTCCCTTTTTATATTTATTTGAAATTACAGTACAAATGTATTAGAAAATACAGAAATTTTATTAATAGAGTGATTACTCTGGATGATCAAACGAATCTGAGCGAAATAATTGATTAGATAGAAATTGAAATAAATAGCGAAGCCGCTGGCTAGCTCAGTTGGTAGAACGCAAGTCTACTGATCGAGGAGTCGTGGGTTTGATTCTCGAGCGAAGCATACTTTCGTTGAGCTTGGTCAGGAAATTATTTCTACGGCCATTCTCCCTCCTACCAATGATTCTTTATTATGTAGGGGAGTTGTCAGTCACTGATTTGATTTTTCATTTTAAGGTATTGATAACCATATTGTATTTTTCTGATTATTTTCCCAACTGAAATTCAGTCTGAATTTTTTAATGTGTTGCATTTACATTTAAATGATTATGTGTAATTTTTCTTCATTTAGGATATTATAATTTATGGCCCTTTTTTAGAAAAAGAAAATCACTTAAGCAGATTGTATTTCATTTTAAGTGAAAATGATTTAGTCAGCACAGTTTCTATGCTTATGTGTATTTTGCTGTAACTTTCAAAAGAAATTGTTGAAGCAGGTGTTTTTGTTAAAACTGAATAAAGAAGGTCCACACCACATACCTTATATATGAAATATTCCTTCGATCCTTTTTCTGAAAAAAAACAAACATTCTTTGGATATTCCCAGGACTTGACTTATACTTTGGTTCCAGCACCTAAAAAATGTTTTTGCTTCTAAACATTTAGTTTGAGCAAGTTGAATGTTGTTGACCAATCTGGCAACCTACTTTACATAGGCGGATCCAGTGCAGGGGGTCAGGGGTGTCTGGACCCCCCCTAGAATTTCCAAAACGTATCTGTCTATTAGTGTATTTCTTGACTGTAAGTCATTTTTAAGTATCATGAAGCAATTTTTCTTGGTGCTAAACATAGAATTAATGGTTATGAAGTTTTTATTATCAATATGTTGCATTATTCTGCAAATGATTTATAATGTTAATGTGGTTCGAAAGTTTGGACCCCCCTGGACAAAAATCCTGGAATCGCCCTTGCTTTATTTATTAATGTCCAGTCCTGTATGCATGGAAATGGATTTTCGACTGACCCATTATTTACTGGCCAAACTGATAATATTCATTTTCAACTTTTTGCTTGGAAACTTCAGCCATCTGATAATATAGTCATTGATTAGTTCTTCTGAACATATTGGGAAAACACTCAATGACGGCTTTTTTTATTTGTTTTTCTCGTTTATTTCATTTCGTTTGGTAAATACTCAACTGACATTGTCAATAAGTCGTCGTACATCGTCTGGAAAGTAGTCCGTGTTGATTGTGTGTCGTATTCTATACAATACCTTTTTTTGACATGGAAATTGACGAGCTTTTTGAATGTAATTGACGAGATCAATCAATTTTTATTCATTCATTCCGGTTGTTATAATTAGATCAGTTATAATGTACGGGACAAAAGCAGACGTAATTTAAAAAAATGAATTTTATTAATCATTTTGTGTAATTTTTTAGTGGTAACTAGGCACTTCTTTGTGCGATTTTCCTTGTTAGTGTTCACTTCTTGGAGCCAATGTTTGGAATTTAAACTTTCAGCGAAAAAATGGAAATTTTACGTTTGCGTCAGACGGAATTTAAAATATTTTGATATTATGTAGATTTCTTGTTTATTTGAGTGTAAAATACCCGAATATTTTCATTTTAGTGTAAAATTAAGGATTTTTTTTCATTTTAGTGTAAAATTAAGGATTTTTTTTCATTTTAGTGTAAAATTAAGGATTTTTTTTCATTTTAGTGTAAAATTAAGGATTTTTTTTCATTTTAGTGTAAAATTAAGGATTTTTTTTCATTTTAGTGTAGAATTTTCATCATCTTTTTTTGACAACTTGTTCGTTGTGTGATTTTTGTGAATTCATAAATGGATGTACTTTCATAATTGTAATACTCTATATTTGAATGTGTTTTGAAAGCAGAAATTCCAAATGACTAAAGGAAAAAAGAAATTGGTAAATATTTTATAATAATTACTGTTTTTAACGCTTTGTATATGTTTTTGATAAAGAGCAAAGATATCTGTTATCATTATCATCATCATTTTCAATCAAACTTGTTATCATATTAGTTTTCATTATCATAACCATTCTTATTATCACCTCAAATTATCATCACCATTATTGTTTTCATTATCTTTATTTATTGTCAAGCAATATTTATTTATCATCATTATCAAAGTTATCATTTTTCATCTTAAAAAATATTTTTATTACTTATATTGTTATCTTTATTTTCATTAAAATACATTATCATCATCTTCAATACTGAAGCCATTTTCATCATTAGTAAAACAATCACCATTATCATCACCATCATCAATATTTATGCCATATTCATCATTAGTATAAACTTCATTATTGTCATCATTATCATTAATATTTTTGTCATATTGTCTCTTCTGTAACGATAATTATCATCATCATTATTTCTGCCATTTTCATCATTACTATTATGATAATAATAATCATCATCATCATTACAATTGTTCTTTGTTTTCATCATAACTATAATAATCACCATTAACACCATAGTCTACCCCACTGACGTTTTCATCATTACTATATTTATTATCGTCATCATGATTTCAGCTGTTATCATCAATCAATATTTATAATTTTTATTTATTTATTACATTATTTAATATCATCATCAATATTCATGCCAATTTCATCATTACTGCAAAAACCATTATTATCAATATTTTCATCATTACTGTAGTAATCATCACCATCATCATTATCATCTATATTTCAGTTGTTATCAATATCATTATTTTAGTTGTTATCAATATCATTATTTTAGTTGTTATCAATATCATTATTTTAGTTGTTATCATTATTATCATTATTTTAGTTGTTATCATTATTATTATTTCAGTTGTTATCATCATTATTTCAGTTATTATCATTATTTCAGTTGTTATCATTAATTCATATTTTCAGGTTGAATTTCTCTACACATTGTCACTAGATGAGAGTATCAGGCCACTCTCTTCATACAGTACTAAAAAAGGAAACTTTTATGTAATACTTGTTACCTTGGCAACAAACATTTGACCTTTTGACCTGTGATCTTAACCTTATGTTGACCTTTATGACCTTGACTTAGTTTTCTGCTGGCTATGTATAAACAGGTTTGACCTTTTGACCTGTGATCTTAACCTTATGTTGACCTTTATGACCTTGACTTAGTCTTCTATAGGCAATATCTAAAATTTTGACCTTTGACCTGTGATCTTTACCTTATGTTGACTTTAATGACCTTGACTTAGTCTTCTGTAGGCAATATCTAAATTTTGACCTTTTGACCTGTGATCTTAACCTTACATTGTCTTTTTTGGGTTTGACTTAGTCTTCTGTAGGCAATATCTAAAATTTTGACCTATTGACCTTGATATCACATATGTTGGCCAGTTTGGCATTGACCTAGTTTTCTGGCATTAACTTTACCTTTATTTCATGTGTTTATAAACTTGTTGGTCATTTTGACATGACTTTGTTTTCCTGAGATGAAAATCAGTTAATGTCTTCATTGATTTTCATTTGACATTTTGAGAAATTAACTTATGACCCTCTGCTGACATAGTGACCTTGACATTTATTTTTTTTGTTAATGTTAGCTTTAATTTTGTTTTGATCTACACTTTCAGACTATTTAATCATTAGAAATTGACACTAAATGTTGTATACCATTTGACCTTTGTTCACCTTGACCTTTTGAAATTTGACCTTTTAAGATATATGTTTTTGGTCTGTTGACCTTTTTTTGTAAATTTTACCTGGTGAAACATTGAACTTGTTAAATCAGGATTTATCCATGTGTTTTATTACACCATGTCATTTTGTTGACCTTTGTAGTTCTTGTTTTTTTTTAACCACTAGGAACTAGCCCCCAGTGTCCTTGACCTTTGCTGACCTTTGACCTTGTTTTATTAGAGATAATAAATTTCTGGTCATTTAGATTTACAGAAATTTTATTTTTACTATTTTATGCCCTTTTGTGTCCATTTTACCTTTTTATGTTATAAAATTGTTTTACCATTACATGTATTTGTATTTATATTCATTGTACCCTTTGACCTTTAGGCTCCTACCTTCATTTTGTATCCATAGATACCAGTTTGGCAATGTATGAATGTTTGTATAAAAAATTGTAATTTATTTGTTTGAAAGCCCCTGGCTAGTTCAGTAGGTTGCACACAAGTCTACTGATGGAGGGGTTGTGGGTTAGATTTCTGTGCAAGCATACTTGAATCCTAGTTTGGTCACAAAATAATTATTTTTTTAAAAACTGAAAGTATAAACTGTAGTTCAGAAATCAATTATTATCATTATTACTTATATATACCACGTTTGTACTCGCAGTCACGGCAAAACATGGCGGACCAATGGACAAACCTTGTAAAAACTAGAAGGTCCGTCTGCAGGTTTACAGGACCAAATATCCGGGGAAAAAATTAATCGTATCCAATTACTTTTTAATTCATCGAAATATCTTAAATGTCTCTGGTCCTGTAAGACTAAGTTTGGTCCTTTAAAATTTTTATCATCACTGGACTTTTTGTCCAGTAATAAATTGTTGACTTCTGAAGGGATTAGTATAGTGCTCTTTTTATATTGAAAGTATGTTTAAAAGCTCTATGGGAGCTTAGCACAAAGCAGTTGTAACTCACTCTTTAATGAAATTTTGAGTTACAATCATTTTGTGCTAAGCCTGCATCCTGGTAACAATATAGATACTGCCAATATTGACGTTTGTTTCGAGTTAATGTTTAAAATCACAATTTCATGTGAAATACTCAATAATTGTCATCCCATAATGAAATTAATTTTCTATAACAAATTTATATTGACGACCTCGTCCCATTAACAACATTTTCTCTATTAACGACATTTTCTCTATTGACCATATTTTCTGTGCTATCTATCTATTGATTGGTCGTTAAAGTTTTCTTTACGTTGTCGTTGGCGATGTAGTTATTTATCTCCATGTGCTATAAACTAGAGAGTTACTCTTTAAGGAGATATCTTTACGGCGTGTTGCACGATTAATTTGTTACGTTTTTTTTATCAATGATTACTTTTATTGACTGATATTGATAAAAACCAAAGGAAGGAAAAGCTGTCATTTTCATTTTTTTACTCTATATTGTAGACTTATGCTGAAGAGTCCTTAGAAAATTTAAATTTATTGGTAGTCAGTTTCTTACAGGTTTAAAAATTGGGGTTGAGATGGGCCGTTAAATTGTTTTGTGTGTTATGTTACAATGATTTTCATTCCCAAAAAAGTATGTATTTTTCCCCCTTCCTTGAAGCAAAATTTCTCTGTCCTTTATGTTTTGTACTCCATGTATTTGATTTCATATTTGCTAATTACTTAAGTATCATTGAGAAATCACAGAAAAATACATTTTGTATGTTGGGCCACACTTTTAATATTTTTAGTCTTACAAGACTTTTCTTGAAAAAAATGAGTATGGTAGGTCGAAATAAAAAAAAAGATATAAGATGTCAATTACAATCGACTTTCAAACCCATTTTGTACAAGTTCTGAGTGAAATTGATATTTAATTATCTGAGAAATGCACTGGTATTTTCTCAAACTGAGACTAATTGACACATTGAACTTATTGGTACTGGGATGGATTTGGGTTTTTTTTGGTGCAAAAATAAGTATGGTGGGTAATAAAAAAATCAATAAACAATATATTTTTTTTCAATTTATGAAAAATTAGGGTCAGGATTTTTTGTAAGATGAAAAATATGAATGGTCTGGCCTTGCTTTTTTTTCTTTTTCCATGAAAGGTCCTGAGTCTTCATAGACGGTAATATTGACCTTTAATAGTTACAATTTTGAATAAGAAGACCGAAATATTCCCTTAACAATGTTATTCTGTTAGTGGATATTATCTATAGTATTGAAAGTGTATGGAAGAGTTTTGCCCTCAATTTAATTTTGTCACTGTTTACCCTCAAAAAGGGCCATGCCACCATTCCCTTAAAAGTGAAAACAAACACTGTGTTAATACGCTGTAAATTACTAAACACTGAAACCTTCATGCCTATACATTCCTATATATTATATTTTACTAAATGTTGAGTGGTGTTATGCCCTGTCATAATTGACCTTTTCTACCTTTATTTACAGGAGAGTAGACCTAGTACAAAGGATACAAAATCCAGTAAGAAGTCAGAGTCTTTAAAACCAGGAAAAGCTTCTAAATCTCCTAATAGAATTGGAAAAGATGTAAGTAACATAAAAAATCCATATGTATTTGATCTGATGCCATTCAGGCTTGCTCCAGCTGTGCTGCACAAGTCTACTGATCAAGGGATCGCAGGTTTGATTCCTGGGCAGGGCATACTTTCATCGAGCTTGATCATGATGTAAATTCTTATTGCCATTCCCCCTCCTACCACTGATTATGAATCATGTAGGGCAGTTGTCAATCACTGTTGAAGTAGGTGCCTTGTAACTGGTTAACAGCTAAATGTAAATCCAGAGTTTAAGACTTTCCAGGAACAGTGAGTTGGTTGACTGACCACTGTAATATAACCAATACAATGTGTTGCTACAGCATTAAACCCAACAACTGTTAGTTGTAATTCTTTACTTTGAATCCTTTGCACATTTTTTGCTCATGACATAGTTGACTTCTGCAGTCGATGAAATTAGGCCATGCCAAATAGAAATTTTGTTGAGCGTCAACTCAAGTTTGACAAATTTAGGTACCTATTCACAAAAACACACAAACCAAAAACGAAAACGCTTGTCCATTTCAGCTAGTATTTACACAAATAAGTACTTGGTAGTACATGAATGTTTATGACATTAATGTGAGATTAAAGTAATTCTGAAAAAAAAGTATATACATCATACACATGTACATTATCATTAATCAAATACACAGAAACAAGGAACTATCGGCATTTCCTGAGAAAAATCAGTTATCAAATCCCAGAACAACAGAATTATGTAAGAAAATTTCACCAACAATTTTTTTTGATTGAGGACTCTAAAACCTACTCAGACGCTTAACAAAATTCAGGTATGGCATGGCCTTAGGATATGAAAAGCAGCTAGCACTATATCGTGTTAGTAGAAAAATGGTTGCCCTTAAGAAATTTTTATCTATCTATCAAATATTTTTTCTCATTATAAAAGTATGATTTAATAATACTTTATTATTTTTGTTTATTTCAGAAGGGCAGAAAAGGTGAGTTTATTGATTTTCTAATTTTAGACATATTATATTTTGGTAAATATTTTGAATGCCAATTTACAATAAAATTGCATAATCAGAACACTGTCTTACTGCTTCCAAAACGTTTTCCAATACAACCTGGGTCGGTGGTGCAGTTGATAGTGCGCTGGGATTTAAAATCTAGTGTCCCGAAGGGGGTACGGGTTCAAATCCCACCGGGGAGGTTTTCCCCCTTCCATAATGAAATGGCAATAATGTCAATTTTCCTCCATTAATGAAATATATGGAGAAGTTTCCAGGCTTTAGGGTGCGCCGATTTGGTGCGCTGGAAGCCATAAATTACCTAAATTGTGTTGACACAACGTTAAACGTTTAAGTTTTCCAGTACAATTTTGAGAGCTTTTAGTAAAATTGATTCTGGGAGAGCTTGTCTTAAATGATTGTCCTACTGTCCCTGATGACATGTATTTGTGTTCCAACATGATTTACTGCCAGTTAAAACCTAAACTTGAAAACTTGAACTTTTAATTTGATTAAATGCCTATTTTTTATTATATATTCAATAGTGTTGCACAAAAAGATTAATAATAATAGTAATAATAATAATACATATAATAATAAAAATAATAAATTAGTAAAAGCCCTCTACCATAATTATAAACAAGTGTGCATACTAAATTAAAATTCAACCCTACTAACCATTAGGTTCAGGCAAGTAAAATGAGTAACTGGTCCAACGGGGCAACCTACGTAAAATTATGTTGACCTTGTGCTGTTAACTCAAGTTGAAATCTATGAACATACAGCACTACTATACAAAAGAACACTTGTCCAAACATTGACTATTATTATAAACATACTCAAATTAAATGAATATGAAAATAAAATGAATTAAAATATTGAAAGTCAATAACTTTAATTTTGTGTTGATTGATTGACAAAAGGTAAATATCAATTATTTACAATCAATGAAAGTTAAGGCCAAACCATAATGATTTAATGTTCTAAGGAACACTTACTCAGATTTTTCATCAATGAGGGACTTATAGTCAGTTATCTTTCCCTGATAAAATCTGAAGCAATCCAATTGGTAAGTAGGTCCTATCAGTTGGAATCCTCAGATTTTATCATTGATGTCCTATGTAATGTTATGATTATTGCAAAATATTTCATGTAATATATTTCTTGTTAATTAAGATATTAACAGGAATGATAAAATTTAGATAGTTCTTTACCCCAACAATATTTAGCTTGATTTGCAAACTAATTAAATGGTTTACAAAAAAGTTATTATACCCCCGCAAACGAAGTTTTCGGGGGTATACTGGAATCACCCTGGTGGTTGGTTGGTTGGTTGGTTGGTTGGTTGGTTTGTTGGTTGGTTGGTTGGTTGGTTGGTTGGATATGTGGTCTGTCCCAAAAAATTGAAACATTTGTAGTATGCTTATATCTTAATGTATTTGAATAGAAGCTGTTATATACCATGATTTAATGGTGTATACAAAGCTCATGTAACTATGGAAACATATCTCACTTGTTTAAAATATTTAATTGTGTTACATATTTTAAATCTAATTAGATAACTGTATTGTTTGCTTTTTTTCTCAATAGATTTTTTTCTTATCTTATTTTATAGAATTTGCACAGGCGTTTACAGTTGATGTTTATATGCATGTTTTATCAATTCCAATTCAAAATGGCCGACTTGTGGCCATCTTGAATTCTTTTTAATTTAGTTTAATTACTGTATGCTTATTTCTCAACCGATTTTTTCCTAATTTAGATAGAATTTTGCACAGGCGTTCACAGTTGATGTGTACATACACTTTAACTCAATTCCAATTCAAAATGGCGGACTGGCTGTCATTTTTTTTCAAAATTAATGCAGTCTTTTATTGACTTATTACCATACATATTTTGAAAAGAAATTGCATACAAGGTCTCACTGATACAGTTGATCAGTATGACTATTCTTCATCAATTTATATTCAATATGGCTGACTTGCAGCCATTTTGAATTTTTATTTAAATTACTTATAGTACATGTATGTGCTTTTTTACTCAATTTTAGCCAAATTCGCTCCAAAGTCTCTGATGTAGTTGACTCGTACATGGATTTACTCTGGATACAAAATCATAATGGCAGACTGGCATATTGATTGATAAATTGGATTTTACGGCTTATTAATGCAAAAAGGTCACATTACGCTGAAAACATTTGATGATACTATTACTTCAAAAGATAATGAAGATTTTAAGTCCTTTATTTTTTGATAAACATTTATTTCCTTTAGGTTTGGTTTTGTTTTGGTTTTACGGCGCACCAACACAAAAAGGTCATATCGCGCCGAAAGCAATCAATGACACTATTTATTAAAACGATATTAATGATGTAAAACTCTATATCTTATAATAAACATTTATTTCCTTCAAAAAGTTAAGTATCGCATATGATGGTACAGACTCAAAAAGTTCTTTACGTGAGTTAACTTTAAAATGTTTGTCACGGATGTCTTTAAGATCCTGACAGTCAAGGAGAACGTGTTTGACATAGAAATGCTCGTCACAGGGTTTACATTTAGGTGCTTCCTCTCTTTTGAGAAGTTATGAATGTGTTAAACTGGTATGACCAATTCTACATCGCAAATTACTATTTGATCTCAGCGATTAGAAAATATGATGGTAAAGACTCAATAAGTTCTTTAAGTGAGTTAACTTTAAAATGTATGTCACGGATGTATTTAAGATCCTGGCAGTCAAGGAAAACGTATTTGACATTGAAATGCTCGTCACATGGTATACATTTAGGTGCTTTCTTTCTTTTGAGAAGGTATGAATGTGTTAATATAGTATGGCCAATTCTACATCTCGTAGTAACTATTTATCTCATTGATTAGCAAATATTATTGACGAAGATGAATCAAGGGTTTATGGCTTTATGTCATGTACCTTATTAAATATAGCATTATTCCACATTGTTTGCCATTTTGAATTGCTGAAGTCTATTATGTACTGCTATTTTTATCCAATTCTTATTTTTGAACTTTTTTTTGATGTATTGATATTTTATCAAATACATAATGGCTGATTGGCAGCCATTCTGAGTTTTTCTTTTTAAAAAGCAAATGATTTGATAATTTTTGTACAGACTTTGAGAAAGTAAGCAATTGTTTAAGTTGATGTGCTTGGCATTTTCTTAAGTGGAATTCAAAATGGCTGACTGGCAGCCATGTTGAATTTTCTAATATCTTGTACAGCAAACATCTTTTTTTTCACCTTATTTTGATAAAATTGTGCTTACAAATTCTTGTTGATGAAATTTTTATATGTATTATTTTTTATGTATTTCAATGGACCAACTAATTTTTCTGTAATGTTGAGAAGAAAACATCTTATTTCGTTATAGCTACATGAGATTTTAGATATTATTTAAACTTTACTACTGTGAAAATAATGATCGGTAATTTAAGCTTTCTTATGGGGTATTTGTGAAATTCTTGATACAAGATATTGTAAATACTAATTGTTTGATTTATATTGTGTACATTGCTGACTACCATTTTTACAATTGCCTTATTTTTTACTTATTTATCAAAAAATTACAAACACATTCTACATTTTGCTCATCTGGTTACAACATACTCATGATGAGTTTAAATGTGATCACTCTTTGTCTGTTGTTCCACTTTACATTTATAATGACCAAATGGTGTTCATTTTCATGTAAAAAAATCATTTGATATATGACAACTCTGTTCGTTTTGCCTTTTCATAAATCTATAGTGAATTACACTGTAATTTGCTGTTTATTTCCAATTTGATATTTGCATCCTATTCTTTTTATGGTTTTTATGCTTCTTACAACATTTACCCTTTTGGACTTCCACAATGTTGACTTGCTTTTATCTTGAAATGTTGCTGTTGCGGGGGTATTTTCGCCAATGGTGGCAGTTCTAGTTTAAGATTAATTTTGGCAAATTGACATAATAAAGTAAGGGTAAAAACGGAGTAATCCAACTAATAGGACCTACCTATTTGAAGAGTATACAAGGGGAAATAACTGACTAAGGTCCCTTATTAAAAAAGAAATGTTATTTTATTGTGCTCACTTCTCCTATTTATTTATTTTATTTATACTGGGTTTTAACACCCTGTCAACACAATTTTTCAAAATATTTTGTGGCATCCAGCACACCTAACCTAGCTATCCTGGACCCTTGTCTATAGCTAGAACTCGCCTACCCTTCCACAAGGCCGGAAACTTCTCCATATACCTTATTGATGGAGGAAAATTGACATAATTGTCAAATTTCATGGAAGGGATTCAAACCTGTACCCCTTTCAGGACACTAGATTTAAAATCCAGGCTCGCTACTGAGTGCGCTACCGACCCAGGTTGCTCACCCATCTGTTCAGATATAATGAAATAAAACTTAATTTTAAGATGAAAAATGTTGCAGTTTGAACAAAAATTATCACTTGCTGGCATTACATTCTTTTCTGAAAATCAATGGAACAAGAAATAAATTTTGTGGCCTAGTTCTAACAATGGCATGAGTGAAAATCCATTTATGAATTTATATGAAATATTTATAATTATGATACTGTATCTAATTGAACATTGTATTAATTCATTTTAAACACTTCAGTTCTTCATTGCCTGTCTCGTTGCAAATTGAACATTGATTTTGGGTAAACAGTTGCTATTGTAAAATTTTATTCAACTGCCTGTGGCTCTTTGAACCCCACTGGTTTAAATACTTACTACAGGATTTTGTACTTACGATTGATTGATTGATTGATTGATTGATGATTATTTTATGCATATTAAATTTGGTAAAAGTTTTTGTATGTCAAATTGTTATCAGAACACTGCTGTACTGCTTAATAAATCAAGTTGAATGTATGCGCCACTGACAGTTGAATAAAGTTTAACAATAGTAGTGTAACCCGGGTCGATAGCGCAGTTGGTAGCGCTGGGATTTGGATACTCATGCCCGAGGGGGTGCGGGTTCGAATCCCACCCGGGGAGGTTATACCCTTCCATGAAAATTTGACAATAATGTTGATTTTCCTCCATTGATTTGATAATATGGAGAAGTTTCCGGCCTTGTGGAAGGGTAGGTGAGTACTGGTTATAGACAATGGTCCAGGAAAGCTAGGTAAGGTGTGCTGGACGCCGTGAAATGACCTAAATTGTGTTTATAGGGTGTAACTCCAATAAATAAAAAAATAAAAAATTTAACTATAGTAAGAGAAAAAATCACTGTTCAATTACTCCTAACGCTCTAAAACATTCTGTAACATTAGTGTCAGAACAACTCGACCCAAAGACAACTCAACCCCAGACAACTCAATCCCCTACTAACGGGTTGAGTTGTCCCAACTTTGGTTTAAGTTATCCACAGATAGAGTGTTCCCGTACGGGTAACGTTCGCTAACAGTCGTTACTGAACACGCTGCTGGACTGAAATAAAAAATAGCTTTAATTTTTTTAGTATTTGATAAACTGCCATGTATTTTAGTTATTTCCTCAGGGAAGATGTTTTAATTGTCCTACTGGACACAGCTTTTGGGAAGGGGTGGGGAAATGGCTGTAATAAATCAAGACCTAAATTTGAAGCCATCAGACCTGTTTACTACTTACTTTCCGATTCTCCATATTTTCTATGGAATCATTGTCCAAAATACACACTACAAATGAATGTCAATTTTTTTTCAAAATTGCTTAAAAAGGTGACTTCTTTCTGCTACATTCACATCTTTTTGCTAAATTTTGCTCATTTTTGGACATTTGGCTTTATGGCCAGTCCCTGTCATCATGCAGGTTTTCCTTATTTTTTTTATTTCACATTTTTTTATTTCACATATTTTTTATTTCACATTTTTTATTTCACATATTTTTTATTTCACATTCTTATTTCACATATTTTTTATTTCACTTTTTTTATTTCACATTTTCTTTATTTCTCATAGAATATGCCGACGCTTCCATGCAAGATGAAGGTGGGGATTCGTCTAAAGCTTTTATTGAAAAATCTAACGAACCAAGCCGACAACCAACGAGACAGTCTAAAAATCTGGAACCAGTCATGGAAGGTGACGAATTCCCGAACTCTTACGACCTTGATGATGAAGACTCATGGGTAATTATTGTTTGTTTTATTGACAGAAGCCACCATGGCTTTTTATAAAAGGGACCGTTTGGCTTTTTTCCTTAAACAAAAGCGACCGTTTTCAGGCGCCATCACCTTCTGAAATTTTTGAAATCGTGCAGTTTTCCATATATTTGGAGTTCACTTTTGTTTTTCATTCATGTATTTTATCAGCACCCCAAAGTAAACACGGGACCTTTTCATCCTTAAATGGGTGTCTTTTAGGGTTTTGTTCTATCTTGTAAAGGTCCTTAACTGCATGACTGGCCCTGAAAAGTCCCTATTTTCACTCTGTCTGGCACTAAATTACTATTTTAAGGCCCTAATTTTAGTTTTGAAACTATTTGATTTGTTAATATTCAAAATCTAAATGAATTAGAGTACCAAAAGATTTTAAAAAAACCCAACATATTTCTGTATTTTGGGCCAATTGAATCAGGGATGAGCCCTAAATTTAGTTAAAAAGGACCCTGAAAAAGCCCTAAATTTATGTTTGAGAAGTCTGTATGAACCATGGTCTTACCACAGGCTCCATGATAAACATCAAAAACTAAAAATGTTTGACCAGATTTAAAATTCAAAATTTTTAGGGGTCAAAAATGGCATTTTGTTCTAACGAAAAAAAGGTTTTGCTTTAATGCATGGTAGTTAATTTCTTAAGACAACTTAAAGGTACACAGATTTGGTTAATTTTTCTATATTTTCAAAATACCATTCAGTGTTTGTAATTGTGTCAAAAAAATAATTCTTAATATTTCAAGACAAACTGACTTACTGGTTGCAAGAAATATACAATAAAAGTCACAAAATGCTCTAAAATTGTCTGTACCGTGACATACTGGGTAGATATTACCCACATGAAACACCATCATTTGTAGTTGTATGTCAATTTGCACTAAAAGTCATTATTAGGCCTGCTGTGGGTATCTGAGTACTCGGATCATGGCGATCCCGACCAGAAAATCGAGTACGAATATTCCTCACGTCCTAAATCGTTTTTTTGGAAAAACATTGAAAGAACATTTTCAGCTTAATTATCACTGAAAACGAGCAGCACTACTAACGAAAACTTTAATTTATGTAGGGACCAAATTATATTTGTCAAAATTTTGATTGATAAACATGTAAACAAAAATGTTACTCTAAAAATGTCCATTAAACGTCTGGTAAAATCAATGTTTGGAGTCTGTGGCTTTCCATAAAGTACAATGTAATTTAAGCTTCTGTAATGTTCACTTATTTTTGTTATTACACAAATTCCTGTATGATTCTCCATTAGCAAGTGATTCGTGGTTTGATTGGTGAATCGTTACACATGAATCGTGGTTCGAATCGGATCGCCACTTGCTCAACGATCCACAGCCCTAGTCATTATCCGAACGCTACTTTCTTCCTTCCAAAAATATTCCCATACAATTTTGATAGTTTTAAGAAAAGTTGATACTTAAGTTGAAATCTGTAAATGAGTACCTTTAAGTTTTGAAAGACTGATTAAAAGCTGTGTTTGCATTCAGTCAACATATTGATAATTGTTATATGGAATGATTGTGCAATGTTTTATTGTATTTGATTGGTAACAATAAACATGATTGGATAATTGAACATTCAACAAAGTGCCCATTACAGTTTTATTACTATTTTCAATTTGTTTCCATATATAGTTTGTTTGCAATATTTTCACTACCGTGTATTCTCAATTAAACGCCCCCAGAGTAGAAAAAAGGGTGAAATTACAACCAGTATTTTCATGGGTGCAAGTTTTCAGGTATATGCCTGAAGTTCAGGTTTTTCACAACAAATTAGACAATGTTATGCTATTAAATTATGAAGAAAAATGGTTTCAAATTAGTTTTCAGGTTTTTCAAAATTTTTATCTTGCACCCATGTATTTTGTTCTTAGCTTGATTATTTTGCAATATTATATGAACATTGTTTTATGCTCATGATAGTGATTAGTAACTATTTTAGTGATTATAATACAAATCAGGGCTTTTTTCTCTTCTGATTGTGCCCATTAACAGGCGCCATCCCTTCTGAAATTTCTTTGAAATCATGCATTTTTCCCCAATATTAGATTTTACCTTTAATTTTTCATTCCCCTATCAACAAAATTTTGATAGAATTTCTCCCATTTGTTCTATGTAAAGTAAGGCACCATTCCGAGTTCCCATCATACTGAAAAAATGCCCTGTATGAATGTACGCCTATATATTGTCCATTATATTGAACACCTAACCAAATGTTGGAATATTTTATTAGAAACCCAAATGCCATTTAAGGTGATTTACTTCTACTAAATATTTTTGCTGGAAAGGAAAATATTTTATATTTAGTCGGATTTTTCAACGAAAAAATTTGGCTTATAGTTTGGCGAAACCTAGATCAGCAGGTTTTTGGGCTGTAAGCCAGGTTGGGGGACGGGCGTCCGGTGTCGTTAACAATTGCTTCAAAGTATTTATCATATATTTCAGCCATTTTTGGTCAGATCTTGATGAAACTTCTTACAATGATAACATACCATGTGCTAAATAGAATTAGAAAGTAATTGCAACTCTACCTAGCTTTTTTGTGGATTATTTCCCTTTGCGTAAATGTTTCCATTGTAACAACATAAACTTGATCTAAATTTTCCCCATCTGCAGAACAATCTGGCTTTAATGTGGTTTCCGCATTATATTTCTTGTTTTTTTATATTTCAGTCAAATGTACCAAGTCAACACATTCCAGGAAGATTCCTTCAATACAGACGTTTGGTAAGTTCTTGTATATTTATACTACAATTGGTAGCGCGCCGGGATTAGAATCTCGTGCCCGAGGGGGTGCGGATTTGAATCCCACCCGGGGAGGTTATGTCCTTCCATGAAAATTTGACAATAATGTCGATTTTCCTCCATTGATTAGACAATATGGAAAAGTTTCCGGCTTTGTCGAAGGGTAGGTGAGTACTGGTTATAGACAATGGTCCAGAAAAGCTAGGTTAGGTGCGCTGGATGCCGTAAAATGACCTAAATTTTGTTGACACGGCGTTAAAAACTAGTAAAAAAAGACATTTGGAACACCTCAACCATTGTTGTATTAATAATCTATGAAGGATTGGGGGAGGGGTCTGCCAAGAATATTGGGTTTTTGCTACATACAGGAGGCAAAGCACAGGCAAATACAAAAGGCTTTGATAAAACATTTTTTCATGCTGTATATAAGACAAAGTACTGCTCAGTAATGAAATTTAAATGTGTATTTCAAATTTAAAAAGGCCTAAATGATTGTGGATCTATTTACTTCAACACTATTTAAAGCATTTTAGAAATCATAAATTAGATGTCTCGACTGATATCTTGACCTGGACTCATCAGGGATGTGCCCTTGGTTCCTTTTATAAGTTGAGAGATCCCTGTTCCCTTTATTTTGAGACTGTGAATTTACTATATGGTATACTAATTGACTTAACTTGATTGTGAAAGTTCTTACAACTTAGATTTATCACTTTCTAGTCCGCTTCCTTGTCCCAGAGTACTGAGCTAGAAGGTTAAAGTTTCTTGCTCAAGAAAACAACTGAGTGGGTTTTGCATGGGACTCAAACCAACCCGGAGCTAGCTATCCAATAATTACCAGTTTAGCTTTGTAACCGCTCAGCCACACCCGTTGAATCTACTCCATAATTATTCTCTACATATTTTATTTCAGACGATGTCTAAACTGAAGGAACTGGAAGATCAGCTACAAGTTACATTAACTAAAACACATAGAAAAGTGAACTCATTGAAAAGTCAATTTAACGAACATAAGACTAAATGGGAATCCGTAAGTACTATCTGTGACTTATTTTACTCTATCAAACATCGCATGTCCAGTGTTAAACTCTAACAGTGTCCCGTGATTACCCGGATCCCAAAACCTTGGGAGGAATCTCATTGATGCTTAGCTAGGTATTCTCTCAGGATCCTTTTAAATAGCCGTTACTTAATGAATTTTAGAACAGAAATACATTAATGAGTATTCAAATCTGAAGCAAAGTTAATGTATGTGCCACTGACAGTTGAATAAGGTTTAACAATATCAATGATTGATTTTGCTTACACAAGTATTCCAAATAGTTAGATGTGCTGTTTTGCTAAAGAAAAAGGATAAGCTTAAACAAAGTGTATTTATTGAGTGTTTAATTTAATAAATATTAAATGCAGTGGTCTTGAAATGATATTTGATATTTTTAAGCCTATATATATGCTTTAGTACATTTTTCTTTAAAAAAATGCAGGAAAACTACACTTAAGTGAATTAATACCCTTAAAATACAAGAAAACTACACTTAAGTGAATTAATACCCTTAAAATGCAAGAAAAACTACACTTAAGTGAATTAATACCCTTAAAATGCAGGAAAAACTACACTTAAGTGAATTAATACCCTTAAAATGCAAAAAAACTACACTTAAGTGAATTAATACCCTTAAAATGCAGGAAAAACTACACTTAAGTGAATTAATACCCTTAAAATGCAAGAAAACTACACTTAAGTGAATTAATACCCTTAAAATGCAAGAAAAACTACACTTCAGTGAATTAATACCCTTAAAATGCAAGAAAAACTACACTTCAGTGAATTAATACCCTTAAAATGCAAGAAAACTACACTTCAGTGAATTAATACCCTTAAAATGCAGGAAAACTACACTTCAGTGAATTAATACCCTTAAAATGCAGGAAAACTACACTTCAGTGAATTAATACCCTTAAAATGCAGGAAAACTACACTTCAGTGAATTAATACCCTTAAAATGCAAGAAAAACTACACTTCAGTGAATTAATACCCTTAAAATGCAGGAAAACTACACTTAAGTGAATTAATACCCTTAAAATGCAAGAAAAACTACACTTAACTGCACATTTAATACACTTATTGAGAAAGGCACCCCTAAAAATGAATTCCTAGTCTGGCTCTGAGAGTGTTCTTAGAGTGATCCTACTTTCCTGAACTATTCCAATTAAAATCAATTAACACATCTCTACAGAAAATTGATTTCTAGCCATCATCGTCAATTTTCTCTTTTCTGAAACAAATTGCTAATTGCTGCTGTCACCTGCCCGGTAGTGAAAGTATCAAATCTAACTGACATTTATTGATTGGACTCGGGTATCCAGGAAGTCTGCAATTTAGATTCCATTTCCGACATGTCTTCATCTGGGTCGTATAAATGCTTGGTAATTGTCTCACACGACATAGATCAACATTATAATGATTTTTGTGTCTATATTTAGAAATATCTGTCAATCATATTAGGAAATTAACGCTTTTATTGGAAAGTGTATCGGCTAAAAGTTTTCAGGCTGTCTGAATTGACATTTTTTATGGAGAATCAAATATACCATTTATTCCTATTTTTTTTGTTTAGAATAAAAAATGTAGTAAAAATAATAGTAATGGTAATATTTGAATTAAAAAAAGTTAAAAATGCAGTTCAAAGTCTGCTTCCATGTATTCATGTATGTTCAGTCGACTTTACAATTTTGTATGATTACCCCTGATCATTGAAATCACCTTCAGGCAGGTGATTCCTCACAGAACCCATTTACACTTGATTGTAGTGAAACAACTGTAGGTAAATTTCTTCCTAGGAAACTAGTAGTGCCCCTAGTGGGGATCGAACCCAGTATCTCTCTATTACAAAGCACACATCCTACTGATGGTCCACTGATTCTACCATAGAGTAATAATAATAATACATAGAGGATATTTGTTTATTTCGATTAAGTTCGATTTTTATAACCCCGCTTCAAAGAAGAGGGGGGTATACTGTTTTACCCTTGTCCGTGCGTGCGTGTGTCCGTCCGTCCGTTACAAAATTTCCGTCGCAGTTTTCTCAGCAACTATAACATTCAGCAGCCTAATACTTTGCATATTGCTTCATCCCATAGTCCCATGTGGTGTGAAGCGATTTCATGCTCCTTGCTCATCTACTTCCTGTTTTTCGCATATTTTTAGATTTTTGCGGGGGTATCACTAGTGAGCATTAGCTCACAGATTTACTTGTTATTTCACGAGTGAGCTAAGAATGCAATAATTTAATGAGTGGCATAGCCACGAGTGCAAATATGATATCATTAGCTCATACGTGAAATAAATAGATCTTACACTGAAATAAACAAATTTTCTGTTTATTATATGTATAAACTGGCTTTTTTAAAGTTTAAATATGATATGTTTCATGGTTTCAAAATATGGATTTTTAATTTACCGATAAATCCTTGTATTCCACTGGGAATAAAACTTTTTTAATTGGAGTTTGTCTTCCTTTTTCCAACACTACTGGAAAAGCATATAATAAATGTAATTTATTTGGCATAGTGTACTCATAGCAAAATTAAAACATTCAAAGAACATATTTTATCACACCATATGGCAATTTGCCATGACAGGCACATCAAATATGTGTTGAATACGACGATGTTAAACCTAATTAAATAAATTTAAAAAAATAAAGTTCATCATTCAGACTCTATTGACCTTTGACCTCATTGTCTTTCAGGAGAGAAAGATATTAATAGAACAAGTTGAACAAGCTCAGAAATTACAGACAGATGCCGAGAAAGAAGCAGACGCTGCCATGACACAACTTGAAGAATTTATAAATGAACAAGAAAAATTGGTAAAATATTCTTTCTTTATTAATAAGGGAATCATACTGTTTGTGGGACAGAAAGCTATGCACAGGATTTTTAATCTAGTGTCCCCAAGATGTTGCTGGTTCCCGCAAAACCTGGGCTGCTTATACTGTTGAATATAGAATTTTACAATTGCAGCTGAATCTCAACTACCTAAAGTTGGACTAACAAATATCAAGGTTTATCCAAGATAATCTTTTAAATCCTGCACATTTTACGATAGAAATTATAATGAACAGTCTGCTATACATTGTATACCAAATGGATTAATCTCATATCATGACTTAACCGAATTAAAAGAGTTTGGTCCCTACAAAAAGAATACTTGCTTTTTACACAATTTAACTCGAGCTGGCCTACTCTTATACTAAATACGAGATTTTATCAGAACCCTTATACCATTCTATGAAAATTTGACAATAATGTCAATTTTCCTCTTGGTATATGGAGAAGTTTCCAGCCTTGTGGAAGGGTAGGTGAGTAATGGTAATAACAGGTCCTGGAAAGCTAGGTTAGGTGCGCTGGAGGCCATAAAATAACCTTAAAAATTGTGTTGACATGGTATTAAACCCAGTTTTAAGAAATAAATTTGTCAGCAACTGATTTTCGGGTACCGATAGGTAACCTTTTGTGTTTTTCATTTCTAGGAAGATGAAGAGGAGCAGAAACGTCAAGAAATCATTAAATCAATGTCTAGACCTGGCACAGTTAAACAAATGACACCAGCTCCCACTGAACCCAAACCTGTGACCCCTGATGGTATGTATGATATCTTCGATTACATGTAATTGATTAGTGATTATTTTTGCCTATAAATCGGGCCAAGTTTAGGCCTTTTTATGAAAAATTAATAGATCAGGGCTTGTCTCAACATCAATTTTCCAACTAGGATACCAGGTTGGACTACTAGATATACGTATTTTACTTATGTACTTGCTCGAACTAAATGTTTACTAGCAGTAACAAGTTGCCTTAACCTAAATATAAGTCATCATGGGCAATAGAACGACCTTTTATGCCAAGCCCTGATAGATTTGATTCTGTAAACATTTTTCTGGCAGAAAAACTTTGAATCCATGCTCAGTCTGTTATACACAAGTCTACTGATCGAGGGGACCTGGGGTCCTGGTTTCTATTCCAAGGTGTGGCATTCTTTCATGTAGTTTTGTAATGAAATAAATTCTATCACCATTCTACCTCCTTTTATTAAACCTAACTCGTGTAGGGCAGTTGTCAGTCACTGGCAGAAGTATGCATCTAGTAATTGGTTAGATAGCATGTCTGACTTTGAATCCGGAGATCGTGGGTTCGAGCCCGGTTGGGGTACATCGTACCCTATACATGAGTTGTCAGCCTAGTGGTAGGGTAAGTTAGTACTGGTTATAGAAAAGTGTTCAGGAAACCTATAGTAGGAAGAGGGTGAATTCGACATTAAAAAGACCAATTATAAAAAAGAAATTGGTTAACATAAATTCAGAGATTTAGCCTTTCCAGAAACAGTGAGTCGGTTGACTGACCTATATGAAATGACCTATACAATGTGTTGTTGCTACGGCATTGAACCTAATATTTTCCTTTTTCAGCTAAACCAGTGGAACAAGCAGAAGCATTACCTACTGACCAATCCGAACAAGAGTTAACTAACTTGATGCAACAGACAGATGATGCCAAGGTTAGTTATCTCCCTTTGTTGGGTTATCAATTTATAGTACATATTATAATTATCTCCCTTTGTAACTTTTTTTGTATTCATTTTAGTAGTTTTGTTCAATTTTCTGAGCTTTTGTAAAACTTATGCTTTGCTGTTTTTGTGTGCTTCAATGCTTCAATAAAACACTGTAGTTCTTGTTTCGGTACTGAAGTGCTTGCTTTTGTGCTTAAATGCTTTCTTTGGTACTTAAGTGTTTGCTTTGGTACTAAAATACCCACATCAGTTCTTAAATATTTTCTTTAGTATTTAAGTGCTAACGTTTGTGCATTAGTGCTTTTGTTGGTACTTTGGTGCATTTTTATCTTTTTTAGTCTTTGCTTTGGTGCTTTTTTCTGTTAGTTCTTTTGATTTCTTCTACAGAAGGAATGACCAGCAACCCATTAATATGCTTTTAGAAATGAAAAATGTAGTTGCTAGTGGGACTTTAATAGTTGCTCGAAATACAGTTTTTCAGTGCTTTAATTTGTCATCGCTTTAGAGCTTAATTTTTCTGTTAGCTCTTTTGTAACTCATCTAAATTCTTTTCAAATGAAATGGCACATACTATAAAAAAATTTGAAAGGTGTCACTTTCTAATTCTGCTGTAATTTGTATGAGAAGAATATTAGGACAGATTGTTGGTTAGAGCCAAGATATTGTTATCAACATCAGCATATATTCTGTCAATACCAGGAAGGATATCCATGGGTTAAAGGTCATTATTTTATCCCTTGTCACTACACAAAAAGTTTCTTTGAGGTCTTAAAATCCTGTGTTTAGATCAACCCATCAAACCCCACCTATCAAATCTTGGCCACTTAAGAGTTGTTTTTTCCCCCTATTTTTTTTTAACTCAGGAAAAAACCAGAGTTCTACTCCAAAGTCTAAAGTGAAAATCAAAAGTGGCTCTCTTTAAGAAAAGGCAAAGTTTTAGGGCCTCCCCTTCCTGACTTAGTCAGGCTGTTGCCCTAAACATAGGATTTTTTGTCCTTATCATGTTGGCATATTTTGTCCTCTCCATACCTGTTGGCAGGTATGCATAAATAAGCTTACACCATGAGTTTGATGAAATTGAATTTACTTAATTTGTAGAGGTAACTGTGATAATGTAGGTAAATTTGTTAACTATTAACATAGTACATTGACTGTTATTGTATTATTCTGTATGCATATGGTTCTAATAATAGAACTGTACTGTAGTTATAACTGTAACTTCATATCACCTTTTGCTTTTATTACTCTTACGTTTTGTTCAATTTTATAACTTACACAGTCTAGGGCAGGTAGCGCCAGAAATACATCCATTTCATCAAGTAAACAGTTTTCAAGTAGAAAAGAATCCATCAGCAAACCAGGCACCAGCCTCTCACACTCTATAGTGACTCCTAGTAAAACGGGAACCGTTGAAGATGAGGACAAAGTTGAATCAGAAAGTGAAGGGTCCCCTGTGGCCCCTTGGTTGACCCCAGCTTATCTCAGAGGGGAAACAGAGAAAAGACGTCTTCCTAGCACTCAGACTACTGAGTCTAATGTGGATGTAACGAGTAGGTTGACCTCACAGCCAGACTCCGAGCTTCAGCAACTCGCCGATCCGGATAACAATGAAGTCGAGGTTGTTGCCAAAAGTTACCATGGTGAAACAGATGATGTCAAAGGTCAAATGTTTCCACCAATCGAAGGAATCAAAGGTGAACGGGAAGTTTTAATGTCCAGGACATCGACGAAATTGACAAAATTGCCGAATATTCGATCAACATCGCAGCTTGGTGAAACGTACGAGCGAGCCGAGGGTGAAGCCACTCCTTGGTTTCTTAGACCAGAAAAACCTAAAATTGATGTCCAGTATGATTCACCTGCGGAAGAAATCGACGATGACGTTTTTGACAAAATAGAACCAGAACAGAAACTTGAAGTTACAAAAGTTGATGAAACTGGAAAATCTTGGAAGACCAAGAAAGCACCAGAACCAGTTTTAACTCATACAAATTTATCATTTTTGCCAAGTTTTGACAAGAAACCAGAAGTGAATAAACAATCGGACAGAGCAGCAAAGTTTATGAAAAAAGCTCCGAAACCAAAATTTAAAGCTGAGCAGAAAAAGATTTACGCCGCTTACAAGAAAAACAAAGCTGCAGAAAAAGAACGCAAGGCTTTGAATAAAGTGCCACCCGCTGAAGAGGTCAAGGTTAAACCTGTGAGACGCACTTCATCCGCAAAAATACCAAAAGAACTCGTGGATAAATTAAGCCATTATAAGGCTAATAGATTTCATCGTGCGAGGTCTTCATTCGCTATGGTGAATGAAATGGATTCCCCGGACATCTCTGATGCAGAATCTGTTGAACAATACATCATTGACCTTGATCCTAAAGAGCCTGACATTGATGGTGACCTTGACAAAAATGACCTTGAAAGAAAGGTTAATCGTCATGGCGACCCTAAAACTATTGATAAGCCTGATTCAAAGAAATTAGAAGACAAAGTGAAACATAAGGATGATGGTATAAAAAAAGAAAAGGTTGCAAGTCTTAAGATTGAAGAAGTTGAAATGAAAGTGGATGAAATTGAAAAAGACCCAGAGAATGAGGTAGAGAATGTCAAAAATAAGAAAGATGATCAAGATAAAGAAATCATTGAAGTAATAGAAGGGACAGTTGAAACAGAAGAAAAAATGGCTGATCAAACGATTGACCCTGATGTTGATAAGAGGAAAGAAATCAAACCTGAAGAAGTGGTTACTGTGGAAACGATGGGCCAAGATGTAGATAACGATATGAAAATAATAAATGAAGAAATTGTCGATGGTGAACTAGATGTGGTTACGCCAAGTGGTAGGTTAACTGGGAGTAAAAGTCAAACTGAAGTGCTACCAGGTCAACAAAGTAGAAACACAATTCAGCAAAGTCGGAACACGGTTCAGCAGAGTCGACTAACTCAGCAATCGTTGCAGTCAGTGTCTCTAGCTGGAATGGATTCAGATGACGATAGCGATGAAGGTATTACAGTCGACAATGTTGATGATAATGAAACACAGAAGTCTGATGTGTCTAAACATCCAAGATTGGTTATGATAGATGAACGACCTGTTGTAGGTGCCAAGGAAGGTACTTACACTTTGTATATTGTATTAAGAAATTTATTTTTGGCATTTAAAAGTTCTTTTATATTTGTATTTTTGGTGAGCATTAGTGTTTGAATTTTCTAAATAAATTTATATTAAAGGCTCATTTTTTATGGATTTTAGGGATTCGATATGGATAGCTTGTTCTGATGGACCTGAAATGTTTCTATAAAGATATTTTTTTACTTCATATTTGTGTTTCAAATTAACAATATTAAGCATGCCCTTTAAAGGCTTTGAAATTGATTTTTTTTAAATTACATATTTTTAACAGATTTTTTATTATTTTCCATTGATGAAATATTACAAAACTGAATACGATTTGAGTACTTTTTCGTTTATTGACTTGCATAGATGAAGTTTTCACAGAAATTATGGATTTTTTAGAAAGGGCTTGTTAAAGCTGCTAAAATCATGAGAATCAGTACACAGAAGAATTTGATTTAATTAGTATTGACTGCCTTTCAGCAATAATACGTGAAATGATTACATGCATCCAGTACAAACAAAACTTTTTTGGCTGGAAAAAAACATAAATTTGAGTTCCGATGATGAAATATTTACACCTGTATATGTATTGTATGATTTTAAGATGATGAACGCCTGGTTGTAACTGTTAATGTTCTTCACACGCCTTTGACGGCTACCTCAGTGGATAGCGAGGTTTGAAAAATATCAAAATTTGACCTACTGACCTAATTTTCCCCTCACAGAATACTCGCCGGTTTCTTAAGCAAATCGCTAGCTAGTGCTTTGTCGTCTGGTACCCTCGAATTGATATCACATATAGAACTTTTGTTGTAAGAAGGGTACCAGAGGACAAACGCTAGCAAGTGATATGCTTAGAAAACTGGCCTTGAATTTTGCCGTGTAATCGCATGATGAATTTTATACTTTGAATTGAACTGTCACTGATAAATTTGATAACTAAACATTGTAATAGTGAAGTATTTGTTCACCTATCTCATTTAAATACTTGTGAATTTGAGTGTTTGCATTTTGTTATTTTATCACACATGAGTGAAATTGTATTGCATCCCTTTGTGTAATCATACAGCTAACGTAATTTTATATTTGTATTGTAGTTTGTACTTTGCTTAAAACACTTTTGTATAGTTTGCTGATTTTTCACTACTTTATTGTATATTTTGCTGATTTTTCACTACTTTTATGTATATTTTGCAGATCTTTCACTACTTTAATGTAAATTTTGCTGATCTTTCACTGTTTTAATGTACACTTTGCATATGTATCCCCTTGTTTGTACACTTTTCTTACATGTTTGTACACTTTGCTTAATATTTTTCGTTCACCATTTTACACTTAGCTTATATTACCTGTATACACTTTGTTTCTCTTTAGCTAGCTTTCGCATATTTTTTACGAAAAGTTTGCTTAAATGCTGGCATTTTTAACATTTTCTTTACTTCATTTGATTATTTTGCTGTTATTTCACTGTTTTTATACAAAATTGTACTTTAAGGATTGTTTAGCTGGCTTTTTGTTATTATATTAGACTGTTTTACCAACATTTAACTTACTTCATGTATCTATTTCGTCTTTGAGCTAGTATATAATTATGATTGTTTTTAAATGAAAAACTTATAATTTACAGATTTAACAATGTAATGATGTTTGAAATGATAATTTCTGTTTTAAATGTTTAGTCATAAGTTCTTTTTTGTCAGATGATTGCATCACTGCTCCAAGAACAAAGAATAGGTAAAATACCAGCCCCCCTGGGTCTAGGGCGTGGTTGGTTATGTGCATGATTTCAAATTAAGTGTCCCAAAGGGGGATATAGGTTTGAGTCCCAGCTATAGCAGTTATATCATTCCAAGAAAATTGGAACAATGCTGTTGATTTTCTTCATTGGTAATGTATATGAAGAAGTTGTCCCCCTTGTGGAAGACTTAGTGAGTACTGATTGTGGACAAAAACAATGAAAGCTTTGTTAGTTGAGCTGGTCGTTGTAAAATTTTAAACTTTATTAGGCAGCAATGCTTCAATGAAACAACTACAACAATTATTTACGTATAATATTTATATTCTAATGTTTTAGGCTCAGAAAAATTCGAGGAATGCTGGAGTGGTGTCAGCGCCACCTACTGTGGAACAGACAGATTTACCGACACGAAAGGTAGACAACTCTATTTTACTCTTTTTTCCAAACGTTTGTCGGCTTACTGCAACACTGCTCCTACTTAACTTCTTTTTTACGTTACATTTTTGCATTTTTGAATTATGTGCATAATGTACATTCAAAAAAATAAAAAAATATATACAAAGAAATAATAAGTAATAAAAAGTCCATGATATTACAGTTCAAAAATAAAAGGGTTGGCATGATTTGAAACTTTAAAGTCAATTTAAAAGACCAAATGGCATTACAATTTAACTGAAAAAATGTTTTTTATTTCAAAATTTTAGGCCTTCTGATTTTTTAAAAATAGTTGAAGCTGTGTTGCAATAAAGCGACCAGTTATTGGTCAAAACATACAAAGCATACTACCATGCATAGATAGTTTAAAAAAGTAATACTTGTTCTTACATTATCAATTGTCTTTTTAACATGTGATAGTGTTCAGGTAGTAGAACCCTTCTAGAAAAAACGTATTAAATGTGTTTATTTTTCTGCATTCTAAGCATATTAAAAGACATGTTGTTTTTAATGCACTAAAGATATGCTAAAATGCAGAAAAAAGCAGAACAAAATATGATGCAAATTGCATTACGTTAAATACATACATTATGATTATAGAGTGAAACGAACGTTTTGGTCCGAAATTTACGATCGAGATATCGAAAAGTTCGAGAGATAAAAATCGAGATAAACATGCATTTTTCCTATTGATAAGGAAAGGTAAAATCGGGAAAGTCAACGTAAGCATAGTCGAGATAATACGAATTGACTGTATTAAATGGGCATTTAATACTCTTTTTGTAGAAGGGAAATAACTAATGAAAGCACAGAGGAAGTTCTGTACTCTTATTTTCTGAAACTAAATTTAGTTCACATGATAGCAATACCACGTGACCGTGACATGCAAACACTCTCGAAAACCTACAAACATTTTCATAATGCTAACCTTTTTTTAAGGAAATGGCAATGATTTCGAACTGTAGGGCTCTGAAAGGAGAAAGCATTTGTAGGTTTTTCCGGATTTTTGTAAAAAGTATAAAAAAGACATAAGAGATGTAATGTGCAGCAAATAGTACTGTTCCTGTTGTATGTATTATGAAAATCGGACAACAATTTATGTATTAAGTCATTAACAGCTTCTTTAATCTCTGAGTCGAGGCAGATCGTTCACTATGTTCTTTCTTAAAAACTGAAGCATTTGTGACGTCAAAGTCACATGGTATTGCGATCATGGTTAAGTTTGATAGAATTACTAATTTTAAAATGACCACATTTTACATACTGTAAATATCATAATTTTGTTTTGTCGTCTTTAGCATAATAAGTTATTTGCCGTTTTAGCAGCCAGAAATATCTAATATTGAAGAAGATAATGAAAGTAGTCCGTTAACAGTGCGTAATGTTACGTCTGCTTCGATGTCAGGAAGAAAAGTAGTCCCAAAAGAAATAGATGGACCACTATCACCTCCAAAGGAAGCTTTTAGAACACCCAGATCAGCAAGGAATAGTGAAATAAGCGATGATGTAATGAGCATCTCGACTGACCCTGATGAAGGTGTTGCCATGGAGATTACTCAAAGTCAGTCAGAAGCTTTAAATACAATGAAATCTTTAATGGATGAAGACAATATGACGTTTGAGCAACAAAAAACTCTGGACTCACTTCGTTCTGCCATTAGAACTCTTTCATCCGAACAGAAACTTCGGGACATTCAACTTGAACGAACTGTGACAATTTTATCATTGGCTAGCCAGATTGCAAGGGAATCGGTTGAACTTGGCATTCTGCCAGACGGAGTCTTCGATGGTTTCTCCAAGGTGGATTCAAGGTCAATGTCCGCATTGTCTGGCGATGATGAGTCATCAGTGTTTTTGTCGTCTGGTGTCTCAAGGAAGAAGTCTTCTCTGATCAAGAAGTTGAGTGCTGAAAATATCCAAAGTCATTTGAAAGCAGCAGAGGTGTGTTTATTACTCTAAATTATATTAAGTATAATTATATAAGTTTTAAGGGAGCAACTGTACTTTACTAAGTAATTTACCGGGAGTAGAAAAATGCAGTTGGCATGAACCAGTTATGTAAATTCTAGTAGTTTTCTAGAGTATTCTTTGTTGATCTTAAATATTTTATTTTGTTCCATAAGGAATATACCAGTATTATATAAAATAACATTTATTCGATATTTTGGCAAAGCCTTTACTAAGTAATCTTTGACATGAACTTTTTCATTTCTTTACTTAGTAGCACCTTTTTGCTGTTTTAGAAATAGCATGTCTTCAGTGATGTTTTGACATCACTAGGCATTGTGTTGTCATTTAGCGCCAAAATTTTATTTTAACATTAATCAGGCATGTAATTGACGCTGTATTTTACAGTACCATTCTATATGAGTTTGATAGATCGAAGCTTTTACATTCATTGTCCTTGACATTGCTGATGCTCCGTTCTTTCAGCTCTATGGCATACCAAATATGGCACCCCTCTCTGCATTGTCTGGCATTCCAAAATAAAAGTTTTAATTTACCCGGGTCGGTGGGGCAGTTGGTAGCGCGCCGGAATTCGGAATCTCTAGTCCTGAAGGGGGTTCGGGTTCAAATCCGATCTGGGTAAAAATCCAGGAAAGCTAGGTTAGTTGCACTGGATGCTGCAAAATGACCTAAATTAAGTATTCACGGCGTTTAACCAAGTAAAAAAGTTCTCTTGCATACCAAATTAGGCGCCATTCTCTGTATGGTCAGGTATTCAAAAATGAAAGTTTAATTGGCTTGTCCTTCTTTAGTCTCATGTCTCTAAGATGTTTAATTATCCAAGTATGAAATATTTCTCCAGTTTTCCAAACATATACACAACATCAATGATTTTACAAAAAAAATGTATCTTTACTTACTATTTGAAAAACTTGTACTGTAATTTTGAACAGACGGACACAGACTTACAGTTTAATTTAGTCAAGCAACCAAGAAGTAAAACTTCCAAACCTCGTAGAAGTAGAGAAAAAAGTGCTGAGTCATTGAAGAAGGTAGATGTACCTAAAGAATCAGAATTTACAACAAAGAATGAACACAAAGTTGAATTAATGAAGGAAAAGACAAAACTTTCAAAAGCAACAACTAAGCTTGAAAAAGAATTAACAATGAGCTCAGATTTCACTGGATGTTCTTCTGATGTGGCCGGCTCATTCTCTGGAAGCTTGCCAAGGACATTGACTTCTTCAGAATGGCGCAAAGTGTCTCCACATGAGCCACATTCCATTTCTACAGAAATGAAACAAAAGGTGAATGAAGAACCCAAAGTGAAAAAAGAACCCAAAACTGAAATAATTACAGAAAAAGTAAAGAAGGAGACTAAAACTGAAATAATAGCAGAAAAGCAGACGACTGATGTTGTCAGTACTGGTACCCAGTCTGATTTGACAATGGAGGATATTACCAACATTGAAACTAAAATGTCTGTAGTAATATCGCCAAAAAAGAAGACCCGTTCTGTAACTATGGAACAAATGCTTTTTGGAGAAAGTAGTTCTAAACCAAAAGACGACGCAATGACCAATGAAAATGAAGAAGCAGTGGAAAACCCCGCCTCAAGGGGAAGAACAAGAACGAAGCTTCGACCTAAATCAGAAACTGAACAACAGGTAGTCTTGAGTGAATTTCCCGATTGTTTGATATCCCATGGAACACTTGTTCAACTTACGTTTAAGTTTTTGTCCAAATGTATTAACTAATTCAAATAATTGTTTTACAATTTCAGCCAACGTTCACTTAACATTTGTACTATTTTATTTACAGTTTTTACATCCACTGTTGATCCTGTTCATATGGATCCCATTAAGTGACATTTTATAATATTTATTTTTTTTAACAATTATTTCATTTGAAAATATTTTAAATTTTACAAATATCTTTTTTTATTTAAGAATTTGATTTCGTTTTTACAAATTAATTACTATGTTTCTTCTAAAAATGATTTTTACGAAAAATGTCACTTTAGGGGTTTTGTATATCTAATATAGATATTGTAACATGTTTTTTTTTGGTTAAAAGTAACATTTGATTAACCTTCGTGTTTGATATGTATGTCAATTTTTATTTATAAGTGGATCATTTATGAAATAATTATACCCCCGCTTCGAAGAAGGTATACTGTTTTACCCTTGTCTGTGCGTGCGTTCGTGCGTGCGTGCGTCCGTTCATTACAAAATTTCCGTCGCAGTTGTCTCAGCAACTATAACATGCAGCAGCCTAATACTTTGCATATTGCTTCATCCCATAGTCCCATGTGGTGTAAAGCGATTTCATGCTCCTTGCTCATCTACTTCCTGTTTGTCGCATATTTTTAGATTTTTGCGGGGGTATCACTAGTGAGCATTAGCTCACAGATTTACTTGTTGATTTTCACTTGCCCCAGGTTATAGATTGAGAGTATGAAATACCATATAAGAATACGATGAATTTTGTATATAAGAAAGAATTTCAACTTCACTTGAATTCAAAAAAGTATTTCAAGATAAGTTTGATTTTGAATTCAAATTTACCTACATTTCAAAAACATGTTTTACCTATTTGCTTGCAGCTGCCAACGAAAAAAATGAAAATAGATTCTGACAATTACTCTATAAATGATAAAATCACTGATGATTTAAATCTTAAACATAAAAATGAATATATTAGGGGTCTAACCTTTTCTGAAACTGAACTAGTAGACTTAGAAAATGACCTTAAACCAACATTAAGTACTGATTTAGTTTTTGAGAGTAATGGTAATGATGAAGGTGACATTATTTGCCCAGGAACTGGTATTTTTAATGAATCAGTTTCGCATGGTACTTATAACCATGAAAATGATAATAAAGAAATCACTTTAGGCACTCTGAAAGTGTTTAATCTCTTTGAAGAATTATCTACGGATAGTACAGAAAAAATTATAAAAGTTTCAGAAAATTCTAACACAATTCCTAAAAACTCAAAGGAAATTCCAGACAAACCTGAGAAACCACTGGAACAAAATTTGAAAATTCAAGGAATTTCTGAGAATTATCTCGAAAATGTCAAGAAAACTCCAGGAATGTCTGAGAATTCCCTCCAAAAATCTAAGAAGGTTTTAGAAATTCCTTCTTACCAATTCGGACCATTTCCATCAAATGATGATCCATATTTTCATCATATTAGCAATTTTAAGTTGAAAGGTCGTAAACTTATTCAAAGGAAGAATTTCCCTAAATTTGGTCAGAAAGGGTTAGTAAAGGCACCTAAGTCATCTGAGGGCCATTCCAAAGTCAAACCAAATTCTAATGCAAAACCTGGTTTGCTTTACTCTCGGACAAATTCTATGAATTCTCAATTTAAAACATTAGATATGTTGCTAGGCAACAAACATAAATACAATGTTCAGTTTTCTGAGTTTGGAGATAGTTTATCTAAATTTGAATTAAATAAAGTCCCTGTAAAATTCGAATTAAATGAAGTCCCATCAAAACAAATTCTGACACCAACTTCTGAAGAAGTTATTAGTTCAGTTGCTGTGACAACGAATCTTGATAACGACCTTGACATAGAATCAAAGGTCAAATCTGAAAGTGAGGTAAATTTAAGAGACTTTTTCGCATGAAAGATTTATCACTGTTGGCACCCTTGCTGTTAAGAGTTAGCCTTTCAAAGGTTGAATAGATTTGGTTCGGAACTCTAATTGATGTTTTTTCAGCAGAAAAACTTTGTACCGAATGAACCCGTTGGAACAAAGTTGAAATATAATTAATATATACACACAGAGCAATATGATTTAGTCTGTGTTGCATACTTTTCAGCAATAATATGCATAATAACATTTTTTCTGCACATATGCATTCGGTACAATGTAATCTTATTCAGCGGAAAAAGCATAAACTCGAGATTCGAATCTGAACTATTTAAAACCTTTGTATTTCACTGACCTTTAAAATGTTTAAACTAGATTTAGTTTTTTGACACATTTTCGCATGACCTTTGTTGAGATGTTGCCATGTATGTTCATGAATTTTTCACTGTGTTCATAAATTGTATAAGAAATAATATTCAGTTGTCTATAATTTATTGAAGAATAAAATATAGACACAACCTTTGATGTGCCAAATTTTAATCATGAGTGCTTTAACGTACAAAGTTTGATAATCACATCAAAACTAGTGCCTACGTTTTATTCTACTACAATAAATATATAAAACTGTTATTTCAGTTCTTACATAGTAAACAAATATCTTGACAGTTTAGTTTTTTAAAGTAGGGGGTAAATTGTAACAGCCATGTATTTGTTCAGTAATAAAGTATAGATGAAGTCAAATTAAATATCGAGTGAAAACTCGTATGCTCATGTTAGAATAATACATATTATGTTATTTGTTTTGGTTATCACTAGTTATTGTTTAATTTTATTCAGCTGTCGGTGGCGCATACATAAACCCCACTGATTTAATTACTTTTAATTGATCATGAGCAGAGAAATACTAAACAGATCAAAACAGAAAAGAACTAGCATAATGCAGTGGATATTTTAATCAGGGGAGTTAATGTATGTTCCAATGACAGTTGAATGAAATTTTATAATATTATACAATATGATTGGTCCATTGATTGTTTTACCTTCACTTGTTTTGCCTATCACAATTTTGCATTGTCCCTAAATAACAGCATTCTTTGTATGTGTTTAACTTTGTATATTAATATAGATTTATATCAGCGATTATCACTATCTTACTAACGTTACTTTTAGTTAATCGCATTTCGCTGGTTTAGCGCAAAACAGTCGTAACCCAATTTAAGAAAAGTGTGAGTTACATCCGTTTTGTGCTAATTCCGCAATTTGTTATTTAGGAAAAATATTTGAACCTATCTTTGAGATGATAGTGAACACAAAAATGTAGATTGATCATATGTTTCGAGCAAAAGTGGGTAAGTTGACTGACCGGATTCATATGACCTTAACCATGTGCTGTTATGGCATTAAATCTGACCGAAAAAATAATTCTGTTGAGCAGTATTTTAATCCTAATGGTTTTGAATCTGAATGACACCCTGCCCACTGAAGGGCAAACTGTTCACTGTTACCTCATGATGGGTTGGAAAACTTATATCTTTAATAAGTCTAGATTTCTTATTTGATACTTTTAAACAAATACTAACCACTGTTACCAAATTATTTCATTTTTCATCATATTTTGTAACTAACCTATGTACTAATATTACTTTTCAGCCTAGCTCACCAAGTGGGCAGGACCACTCTGATAATACTAACAGTAGCCACGCCCCTTCTCCAAAATCGTCTAATTCTATTGGTCCTCAGAAACTGTCAGCAAAATCTAAGCATTCAGTGTTTGATAGCGAAGTCTCCGCCCACTCTGCTCTACCAAATTCACCTTCTACGAATGGTCACATGTCTCCTGTTACTATAAATAGATCTCCAAGAACGTCCGCCACACCTGGTACCATGGTGTCCGATATTCAACGCCCTGTCTCTATATCATCCGTCCAGCCCAAATTTCCTGAAACTCCGCCTCCATACATTACGTACAATCCCAGTAAAGAAACGCAGACAGATGATTGGGTAATTATCAGTGTAAAAATATAAACCCCTCCCTCTTTCCTTTTATTGTCATTTATTTATTATCCAATGAATGTACTTGACTGACTTCTTAAATTATTTTTGCTATTTTTTACATAAAATTAAAAAAAAAACAGTCAAAAATACTTACTTCTTATTGGTTGGATTCAAACATGGTATTAGAATTAACCAATGGAATTTTTGTATTTGCTGACTGGTTGTTTTTTACAGGTTTTTTTAGTACCATTGATTTCGTATATCATAATTTTGCAAAATGAATGCAAATTTGTGCTTAATGCATTGACATTTTTCTTTCATTAATGTCAAAGTGTCACACTTTTAAGTCTTTTTATAGATTTTCAGTCAAGGATTCATTTTATTTTTAGGTGGATGTCCAAACTTAGTTACATTTTGCCTTCTATTTATGTTCCTCCTTTTTTCTTTCCATATTTTGTCAGAATTTATTCATAAATCAAACTTTTAAGTCTTTATTGGTTTTTTTTCTCAGTTCTTAATACAAGAATAATTTCATGGTGGTGTTGAGTGATTAAATGTACGTTGTCTAACAATCTTGATACTTCCATCAGATGTTTTAAAATGGAAAGAACAGACATATAGTTCAGTTAGCAATTTAAAGCCTATTTGTTGAATCAACTTCTCATTCATTTAAGTATAAAAAGGTGTAAGTAAACATTCCAGGATCAACATCTGTCAAAATCACGGACTTACAACACAGCAAAAAAGCAAGGGGGAGATTTTTCACAAATTTTCGATCATTTGTTATAGTTTTTTCTCAACTGTCAAAAGATGAATAATTTCACGGAGACATAGTATTATTTGTCTAACACTAGTGATATTGTGATAGTGTGTATTCAATCACCGTAAAATTTAAAAAAATGACAGTTGAGAAAAATGGAATTTATAAAAGTGACGCCACTAACATATGGTGAAAACAAGAACTTAAGGGATATTAGTCACGAAAAAAATTCATTCACCATGAAATTATTCAAACTTTGTCAGTTAATAGTACTTGTATTCAACCATGTTTTAGTCTTTATTATTATTTATTTCGTTAATGTCCTCAAGTTATTTATAGTGTTTCTTTATCATTTATTTTCAATGAAATACTTGTCATTTTCATTTTAGAAGCTAGCATTTTTTTACATTGTCTTTCATTAGATAGATTGATATTCATTGTATTTATACTATTTCTTAACCCTTCTTTACCAATGACCAATGAATTTTATCTTCAAAATGACCTCTTATGTGAATCACGAGTATATTTTGTAATCTGGATTCAACCGTTATAGCAGATACATAGAAAATTCTCTGATTACATTAGGGCAGGTATTTAAAATACGTACATGCAAATTTTGGGAGTGGTTAATAGTTAACTCGCAAAATGAAAAAAAAACAACTATTCTCCCTGTTATTTTGATAGCATTTTTTTTCGTATATATATATTTTGCTATAGTATAACAATTGATGTGTTTTATTCGTTTTTTGTGACTCCCCCTTATTTTGAGAATTACCTCCCTTGATTATGTGATTTACATCCATTTTTATTATATAATTTTGTTATTTTCCTTTAATGTTTGTATAAATAACTTTTTTATATGTGAGTTACCTCCCTTGTTATTTGTATATTTTTGTTACCTCTCTTTGATTATTTTATAGATTTTAATTTTTGGATGTCAGTAACTTCCCTTTGAATTATAAGTTCACTCCCGTTAATTTAACCAACCTTGTTATTATTATTGCATTTTATATGTTTCGTCTCTTTAAGCTTAGTTTTCAAAGTATACAATGCCATCCATATTTACCTTTACACTTTTGTAAATGTGTGATTTGTTCAATTTTCCTAATTGAGTAATTAAAAAAGTGTCTTTAGATACATATATACACATTCAACAATTTCAGTTATATAAAGTATCATACGATCTGTTATGACTATCATCAAGTGTATATACATCTGTGTAACTTGAATTGTCCTTACGTAAAAAGCATTTTTGTCCAAGTGATAAGGTAAATTTAAATGGTATTGCATATTTTATATAGTAAAGTAATAAAATTTCAAAGAAATAATATACAATAGAAGCTGAATAATATCAAAGAGTATCTAACAAAACTGGTATTTACATTTTAATTCAAGTTCTAGAATCTTAGAATTTAAATTATACTATTTAGCAGCTTTTTAACTTTCATTGGGTTTCCTGTTTTCTAAGATAAGATGGGAATTATGCTTTTGTATGTTTTGTTGTCTAAGAAAGGGAACCAGGCTTTTAACTTTCTGTTGTATTTGGTTTCCAGATATCTCAGATTGAACGGGAACCAGTAAAAGGAAGCTCCGAGGAGGAAGTACGACAATCATCAGCTAAGAGCCGAGCTTCACTACGTAATCAGTTCAAATCACGTCTCGACGAGACCCGTCATGCCGTCGAGGAACGCCGTACAAAATCTCCAGTTATCATGGTTCCAGCTCAGAAATCTATCGATGACGAGTTAATTATTGACGATGATGATGATGATTTACCTATTCCCGACGATCAGAAAGGTTTGTGGGTTTGATGAGATTTGTTCATGTAATTTTACATGTACAAATATTCGCGCTTTAGGGTGAAAATCGATGTTATTGGATTAAGAATAAGATATGCTATGAAAATGTTCATTGAAGTCTTCAGTTTAGAAAGGGATATTTTTATTCTTGGCTGCTCAATTCTTGTAAATATATTTTCTGAGCTCACTCAGTTAAATATGTATCAATCTTTTACAAAAGTTGACGATGTCCTCTATCTTTTTCATTGTTCATATTTTGCAATGAAATTTTGTGTTATTTGATTGAAATATACTGTGAAAATATGAACCTTTTGAATATCATTGACATGAAAATATAATGTTAAAATAACGTCATATCGGAGGGAAAATGACATCAAAAAGTCTTTCAATAACAACAAAATGCCAATGTATCCCATTGGCCTATAAATTTCAAATCTAAGTAACCCCTCTACTTGAGATGGATATTTTACTAGATATTTTATTTTTTTAGCTTCTATGAGGACTGTTTTTTTCAAATTTCAGAATTTTTCAAAGAAGATACACTAGATGCTGGGACTTCTCCTCCACCTGGTCGTAGAATTAGCTTAGCTTCAAGGTCAGATCATTTTCTTTAGCCACATCAATAATGACAGCTTTCCAAAATGAAATGTTCTTCTTTATCAAATTCTTAATAAAATTAATAATGACAATATTATTGAATTAACTGGTTAGAGCAACACTTTAGTTTGATACTTAAAATAATATAGCTTAGAGCAAAGAATTTGCACATTTGCTTATATCGGTAATAAGACCAAAACTACTGTGTTTAGAATAAGACCAAACAGACTGTGTTCAGGGAAACTCTACTTTGCCTTGCAAATCTCGCCAATTTTGTGTAAAGTAATTAATTAATTATAATAATTATACTAAAAAATCCCAAGGTTTAACCAAAGTCAAAACTGAAACTCGTGATTGGCTATGTTAACAAAAATCTTAGAGTCAAGATATCTACCCTACCTAACTTTTCGCAGACCATTATTCCTTAATCACAGATTGTTTTGTCCTAATTAAATCATTAATAATACAATTTTGTTAATATCATTTTAGAAAATCAACAAAACTTGGTGAACACCCTGTTGTACAAGAATATCTAAGAGCTTACACTGGTATACATAACTTTAAAGAAGCCATGAGTCGAGTTCTGATTGATAAAGGTTTGTATAGAAAAATGCTTGTAAATGTAATAGTCCTGTAATTGATTTGTCATTCTGCATCCCCCTTTTTTACTTTTTTTTAAAAAAATGAAATGAAGTTACATATTTCTATAAATAGAGCTATAATTTGTGCGAAGATAAAAAAGTTTTAAAAAGTGCTGGTGAATGTAATACCTCTGTAATTGATTTGTCGTTTTCAATCCACCCTTTTTTTTACTTTATTTATATTCAGAACAATTAGGCATTTATAGGGTAGCAATTTGTCTATAATGGAAGGTATAAATTGAACCATGTTAAATAAAGGTTTTTCTCAAGAGTATTTTGTATTGAACATGGCTACACTTCTTTACTTGTTTTGCCTTTTTATTCTCCGAATTGATTGGTAATTATGGTTGTAAAATTGATTATTAATTGATATTCCATAATCAGTACAAACATCATAGAAGATAAACTTTAATTTAGGATGGTCTTATATTAGTCAAAGTCATTGATTTTCTTTTTTTTTATTACATTTTGTGTGCAAAAAATAATGAAAAACACTGTAATTAATGTTTGTTTCATGTTCTTTGCTTTTTTTTCAGAACAAATGTCAGCAAGTCAGATATTAACTGATTTAGACAAATTGCCGTTTGATAAAGATGGACCCGTTGTTTCCCAGGTGACCAATATGACTGAAAATATTTATTATGGTAAGTAATATATTACTATGTCCGTATCGCCAAATTTAATTTTAATGTCACCAACGCATACCCACTGATTCAAATACTCTATATTTGATAGATAACCCCCATACACAAATACAGATATTTACTTTTATCGATTGTGAGCAAAGAAATAATGTGTGATTATTTAAATCAAATAACAAAAAAAAAAAAAAACCTTGAAACTGATAGTAAAATAAAGAATATTAAATAGTTGCTGTTTGGGGTTAATGTTGCATGAGACCTGCTTGAAGAAGATCTCAAAATCTGGTGAGGCGAGTTGCTATTGAAAATAACAAAAAGTGCTTACTCATATTTTTATAAGTGGCATGTATTAAAAGAAATATATACATTTTTTTTTATTTCAGTATTAAATGAAGTATCACAGGTTGTTAACAGTGTTCTACAGAATGACAGAGTAAGTCATTTTATCAATCAACCCTCTGAAGATTTTCTTTAGGTCCCATGGACCAATTTTTGCAACTTGATTGAAAAATATTACTGTCTTGCTCAAGTCAGTTCTCGATAGAGTTCACAAGAAAAGCGCTTGACTGTCATGTCACAGACATTTTGACTTGTTATGCTCCAATTTGTCTAGGGAATTTGGAAATGATACAAGTGATTTGTTCATGTTGCAAGTTGGAATAATGTCAAACTTGAAACTTGGTTGTTTCTATCATCATAGTGGAGATCAATTGCTTTAGAAAGATTATGCGTTTAAATTACATAATTAAGGTGCATGTACTATGCTTTCAAAGCTTTGGTCCAATAATTTGTGTTTGGAACCTGAATTTATGTTTTTTCCAATTGAATAAGGTTTGTTTGTACCGGATTCACCGGAGAGAATAGGTATTATTCCTGATAAGTGAACAACACAGATTAAGACCTTTGTTCTGTGTCCCCAAATTTTAATTATGACTTTGTTCTGCAATAAAGCATCCGGTACAAACAAAGTTGTTCACTTTGGAAAAGAATCAATCGAATTTCAGTCAAGTCTTTAATTTTCTGAATTTAAATTTAATTTTCAGGGTCCCGTCGTATCATCATTGATGATGGGCATGTCACGTGACGCAACTCAAAGAACCATAAATCGTGAAAAGTCTGGAGTGACAGTCGACTTTCATCCGGATACACGAGGCAGTCAGAGAACAGTATCTAAAGCTGGAAGCATGTCCATTGACGCTGGACAATATCAGGAACTCCAATCTCAGTATGAAAAATTGTAAGTATATTAAATGTGCTTTTATTGAGAACTGCTGTAACCCATTTAAAATCAAAGCGCTGAAAGCTCTGTCGAACATGTTGTCGAGTATATAAACACGAAATTATACATAAATGAAAACGATGCATGGGAAACAGCTCTTTCATTTAACGATAATTAGAATACCTAATTGGATTAAATATTCTTCAATTGTGTTAACTGCATTATCTGTGTGTCAACACATAAAGCAGACTGGGTTTTTTTGCTCATGTGCTTCCAGATGTGATTTCAGATTATCCCGGATTTTGTCCAAGCGCTTCTGAGTGGCACTGTTTACTCTCGCTTGCTCAATAGAGATGTATATGTTTGCCTGACGTTCCTGATATAATATTAGGAAGCAATAATTTCATGTTAAACATGTTAATCTGTTATGATGGCAGCTCTGACTTTTAGCCGGATTTTTTAACCAAAACATTCGGCTAATAGTTTGGCAAAACATGGGCGGGCTCCTTGTGTCGTTAACAATTGCGTTAAAGTTTTTCTTTTCCATATATTTCTACTATTTTTGTCAGATCTTCATGAAACTTCATTCAATCATAACATACCATGTGATGAACAGAATTAGAAAGTACCCACAACCCTACCTGCCTTTATTTTGGATTATTTCCCGTAGTAATTTTTGCATCAAAGTTTTTAAATCCGGCTTTTATGTGGTTTCCACATTACATTTCTTGTTTTGTATATTTTGTTGTAGGTTGAAAAAGTAAGTGCAATACTTATCCGAGGGCCATATTTAAACATTATTTGTTTTTCATTTTTATAAGTTGGATAATACAAACCCCCCATTGTTTTAAAAACATAATTATACTTGTTAAATTTTGAGATTAATGCTCAAATACTGACTAACTGGCAGTACTGTTCCTTTATAAGGGCCATCAAAATTAATGATCTTGATAGTGGAACAACCCGGGTCGATAGCGCAGTTGTTAGCGCGCTGGGATTTGGAATCTTATGTCCTGAAAGGTGTACGGGTTCGAATCCCACCCGGGGAGGTATTACCCTTCCATGAAAATGTGACAATTATGTCAATTTTCCTCTCTTGATTAGATAATATGTAGAAGTTTCCGGCCTTGTGGAAGGGTAGGTGAGTACTGGTTATAGACAAGGGTTCAGGAAAGCTAGGTTAGGTATGCTGGACTTTGTAAAATGACCAAAAGTGTGTTGACACAGCGTTAAACCCATCCAAATTAAATTAGAATTAAGTTTAAAGCTTACTCCTAGGAACATTTTTTTTTCAACTTTAGCATTTAGGACGTGAAATCGAAAATATCTTAGGACTTCGCATTAACCAAGGAGGTCATGAGAACGGACTGTGCTAGTTAGACATAATTGTTGTTTAATTGGTTTAAAATCGAGTGAATGGGGGTGATTTTATCTGAAAATGAAAAACAAATAATTTTGAATATTGGCCATAAATGTACTGGTACTAATATGAAATTATAATAAGTTATGTATTATACAAATGTTCTAGTTTCTTTATTAATTATTTCTCATAACCAACATTATGTATTTATTACTAAATTTTACTTGTTAGTCTCTAACATAGGCGGCCGGCACGGTTCCAAGACATAAGCCCTATATAAACATGTGAAATAGTCTAGTTTATGATGGAGAAACTGTCCACTAGCTAAACTGATTGAATATCTATCAATTTTGGTAATATCAATGTGCCTTATGTTTATCTACAATGTAGTGTTTATGTCTCTGAATCGTGCAAGTCGCCTATGTTTTTATAACTGTATTCATAACATATGTTTTATACGTCTTTTATTCCTGCAGGTATGTGCACTAAACAAACGATCAATATACTGTTAACAAATTTAGAGTCTTTTACGGTCAAAGTATTTCCACCAAAGGTTTATCGTAGCAAATTGGCTGAAAGCATTACAATAGCTAAACATTATATTTTTGTATCAAATGGCATGCATGATTGGTTAACTAAAGATGATAACCCATCAAACTTGCTTGACTAAGGAATATTTGAATTATACGTACCAATAGATAAACCATATTGATTATTCTCAGATACGTCATTTTGTAAAACGAACAAATGAATAATAGTATATTGTTTTTACATAAACATGATACTTTTGTTAAATTTTATAGTGCCATCCATAATTATCTTTTCACTTTTGTAAATGTGTGATTTATTCTTATTTTTACCAATACTTAAGAAATTAAAGACATATCTAAAGATACATTTACTGTAAATGTATACTTGTACATGTATATCAATTACAAATGTATAAAGTATCATTACTCTGCTCTCAAATATAACAATCTATCATAACTATCATAAAGTGTAAAATTGTAACGTCTGAAATAAATCGACCTTTCCATGACCTTAAGTGTTTGCATAGTTATCAAAGGTTTTACAGTTACATTTTGTCCCACAAACAAGGTGTAAACAAAAAAGCACATGCTTACATTTGTGGGTAAATGTATTGTTATTCAAAAAAAAAGGTCGCACTCGGAATGGTCAATTTAATTGTATGAATGAAGTAGTTTGAACAAGTGATAAGATAGTTTTGAAAGGCATTGTGTATTATCCGTTTTTTCTCAACTGTCAAAGCTTGAATAAATTCACGGTGACTGAATGCATTGTTTTTGTACTGGTGGCCTAGTTTTCATTAAAAATATCTTGACTATAACTTATAATACGGCATAAGAAACTATACTCGTTCATAATACACACTTTCGGAAACTCATGGGTGTATTACAACAAAAGATTAACAAACGCATTCACCGTGAAATTATTCATGTTTTGACAGTTGAGAAAAAACGAACAATAACACTCGTTTACTGATATTTGTATCTATTGTTATATACATGTATGTATTATTGAATATAACTTTTATATGATAATAGTTGATTGATTAATTTATGTATATATTGTATTATATCTAACTGCATGTACAATCTATATTATCATTTCTTATACCTGCATGTATTTTTAACCATTAAATAATAATACTTAACAAAAACTGATCTACTTCAATAAGGAACTTTTGTCAGTTATCTTTCCCTGATAAAATCTGAAGCAATCCAATTGGTAAGTAGGTCCTTACAATTGGAATCCTTGGATTTTATCATTGAATTCCTATTTAAAGATAACAAAATATTTCATCGAATTTCTTTCTTTTTATTAAAGATATTAACAGAAGTGATGAAATTTAGATAGTTCTTTACCCTAAAAATACTGAGCTTGAATTTCAAACAAATTAAATGAAATACAAAAAAAGTTATTTAAGATTAATTTTGGCAAATTGACATTTAAAGGTAAGGGTATAATCCGAGTAATCCAACTAATAGGACTTACCCGTTTGAAGAGTATACAAGGGGAAATAACTGACTAAAGTCTCTTATATGACATGGAATCTAGTTCCAGTGTCTTACGTTTATTTTTGTCAAAGAGTTTCACATTTGTTTACACATCCCATATAATGTCATAGCTATTGTGAAGATACATTTTAGCAGTTTTTTTAGATCTGAGTCAAGTTGTTTGGGTTAAAGTTTAGATTTTCCGTTAGAATTGAGAATATCACTTGTAACTGTGGTCATACTTGTTTCAGTAATTTTGATGTGAAAATAACTCCTAAATCTTCAAATAGGTATATAAGCGCACACACTTGTTGAGCAGGATTTTGAAAATAATAACTGGAAATGATTCCGAGCACCTTCACATTTTACAAACTATTTTTATGGACATCGAGAAATTTAGAATGGCCCTATGCATCTCACTTATATCCTGATTGAACAACATTATGCTTTTAACCTTTAATCCATTTTGCTTCACCTCAAATTCATCAGTTACATCATTAGAACTGTCAAATTACATCGTGAAAAAAAGTGTTAACCCGGGTCGATAGCGCAGTTGGTAGTGCGCCAGGATTTGGATACTCATGCCTGAGGGGGTGCGGGTTCGAATCCCACCCGGGGAGGTTATACCCTTCCATGAAAATTTGACAATAATGTCGATTTTCCTCCATTGATTAGATAATATGGAGAAGTTTCTGGCCTTGTGGAAGGGTAGGTGAGTTCTGGTTATAGACAATGGTCCAGGAAAGCTATGTTAGGTGCGCTGGACGCCGTGAAATGACCTAAATTGTGTTGATACGGCGTTAACTCCAATAAATAAATCGTGAAAATGTTGTAAAGTTTAACCTTATAACCATTACTGGTCAACAGTTCAAGCAATTTAGCAAAGGAAAATGACTATAGACCAGACTGTGTAATCTATTAGCCAAATAAAATCATGCACTGTTTTTATCACACATATACACATCGTATCTTGGACATGGGACAGCAACTTGAGTGATGTTTATTTGATGGTTTATGGTTAATTTTGGTACATTTTATTGTAGGCTTGAATTGGAGCTGATCGGGTAAACTTAGTAGTATTTGTAACTTAAGTAGTTTTCGTATTTTTGGTTACCATTGCAATTACTGTTTCTAATGATACTTATGTAGAACAGTATGCTTAGAGTCAGTAAAACTTGGATAGCAACAATTGATTTTAGTAATTTGGAATATTCAAAAGTCATGGTTTTTAGGCACAGATTGCTTACAAGACTCAAACTCAAAATTGCATTTGTTGCTTTGGTAACCAGAATGTTTTAAGATTTAGGCAATATGTACATGTACTATAGATAAAAATAAGAATACATGTATTATGTTTTAGCTAAAGAGTGTGTCTTATGACAAATATAAAATGTTTAGATACTAATGTTAGCACTAAAAACTGCTAGTAAAGGATTAATTCATAAGATAACAACACAGTGTTATCATGGATATTTTCTCCTATTCTCAAATATAAGGACTTGTTCCCTACTATCTGTACTATTAATAACATTATAGGTGGAAGAATGCTCCAATGATAAAAATTGAATAGTTAGAAGGCGCAAATTCCGGAAAAGCGTATTTTAGACTCAGAGTTTCAGTTTTGGAATATTGTTTGGACTTATTTGTTTTAGAGTTTTGTTTAGTGCTTGTTAAAGCACCCACAATTGATTATTTTCAATTAAAAACAAAGTTATAAAAAGGGGATAGAAACCCTTAATTTAGAGAAGTGAGATATACATTTTACTGACAAATCATATGAAAGCATTAAACTATAATAAAGTCTGCTTATATGATGAAGTCTGTTTCTAAGCTTTCTTTGTGAAATAGATCCATATGCAATGATTAAGAAAGTTTATTTTACGCCAAAATGGATGAACTTCTTTTACTTCATTCATACCGAAATCATTTAGGCTTGTGGACTTTGACCCAAACTCTTCACAGTGCTTACATCACGCTTTGCTACTTAATCACTGCCACCTCGTAAACCATGTGACGCTAGTAATACTATCTATTTATAGAATGCCCAAACTTCTCACTGTGCTTACGTCACGGTTTGTTATTTCTACAAATTGATAATTGAAACTATTTTTTAACTTTTTATACTTTGAACATCATATTTTACTAAGAGAAGACTAAAATTATTGAAAATATTGAATTGTAAAAGAAAAGATGAAAACAGTTTTTCGGCTCTCTGAGAGACGAATTTTACTTGTGGTGGCAGTGGTTATTGATTTGATAAAGGGAGATAACCGCTGTGGGGAGTTTGACTTTGACCAAGTCAACAAAATTATAATCACATGAGTTAGACAATCAAATGTTTTTGTTATTTCAGACAAAATCAAATGGCAGACGATGGTAAGAAATACGAGGATCAACAACGTCACAACGTCGTAGTAATGATGGAAATGCAGGATACGATAAACCAGTTACAACGAGAGTTGTCTTCCTTGGGAAAACAAAATCGTCAGCCGACGTCCGGTTCTGCGTCTGCTTTAGGAAATCAGGTTTGTGGAAGTTTGTGTGCTTTTTCTACTTTTATAAGAAAGGTGTTCTAAATTTTAAGGCTGATATACTTTCTGGTATTTGCCTAAGGCCTAAATTCTAGATTTTTTGAATTAATATATGTTATGTAGAAAAATATTTTGAGTTTTATCACAAAGAATTTGGATTGACAATATTAAGAATGATCTATATGTATAAAAAATTGTCCCTAGTATGTCTGCGAATCCACAAAAATGAATCTTGCTTTCTTTTGTTGTTTTTTCGTCCGATTCCTTTTAAATTTTCTACAAATGTAGATTGAGTTACTAGGCACATATTTCCGTTAGTGACAAATGTCCTACATGATTAGTGTGAATGGAGAATGGCCGTAGAAATCATCTCATGACTAAACTAAACGAAAGTATGCCCCGCCCAGGAATTGACCTTTTGATCAGTAGACTTGTGTGCTACCAATTGAGCTAGCCGGTGCCATTACTTTTATAATATTTCTAACTGAAGCATTTGTATTATTTCTAGAATCCAGATTCTGCTATCATGTTTACAAGGCTAGATTCAGAAAGAAATGCTAAGATTATGAAGAAAGCTGTAAATGAAAAGAAACTGGACACTGATAAATATAAGGTACGAATGTTTTGTTTTTATTATCGTGTTTTGTTACAACCATTATGGTATAGTTGTTTCAGTTAGGGCTGCTGCGGTTTTGAATTACAATTTTGTTAGCTTTTCAGACTTAACGACTTTTGTTTTCTTTCCTGAATAATCGGGCCCAGTCCATTAAGTGCTCTTGTTTTGTTAATATAATCACCATGAATAATTAATCGTGCTGTCCATTGACTGCACTCCCTGTTTATTTGAGCACCCTAAATTATCGGATGAGCTGTCCTTGGATTGCTCTTGTTTTGTTTATAGTGCATCCTGAAAAATGGAATGCGTTTTACATGGACTTCTCTTGTTTTGTTAGCATGAGCATTCTGAATAATCCAGTGCGCTGTCCTTGAACTGCTTTAGTTTTTTTAAACCATTTACCACGAATGGTCTAGCTTGCTGTCCATTGACTGCTTGTGCTTGTCTTTTGTTTGCACAGGCACCCCGAATACTCAGGCGCATTGTCTGTTGGTCGTTGTTGTTTTGTTTCCACAAGCACCATAAACAATCTAGCATGCTCTCTGTAGACTGCTCTTGTGATGTATTATGTTTATATTTTCAGGAAGCTATGGTACAGATGAATGATTATGTTACCTTGCCAGCCCAGAGATTAGCTCATCTGGTTAAGAAATATGTCCATCATTGTAGAATGAAAGAAATTGAAGGTAAATACAAGCTAGCTGGGGAGGTTATACCCTTCCATGAATATTTGACAATAATGTATATTTTCCTCCATTGATTAGATAATATGGAGAAGTTTCCGGCCTTGTGGAAGGGTTGGTGAGTACTGGTTATAGACAATGGTCCAGGAAAGCTAGGTTGGGTGCGCTGGGCGCCGTAAAATGACCAAAATTGTGTTGACACGGCGTTAACAATAAATACATAAATACAAGCTTCCTAGCAACACTTTAAAATTTATGTATATCGAAACCATTTTTAAATGTTTTCTCTTTTCCAGAAAACCTTTACAATTGAGAAAAAAACATGATACATTGAACATATATTACTTTTAAGTGACAGAGAGTTGTCCAACTCATTTTGTCACTCGAAGTCCCACTTGTTTAAAGATAAAAGATTTATTCATTTGTAGTTGAATACGTAAAAGTTTTGTTTGTTAATTTCAGAAAATGTACAGAAAAGTCAAAGTTTAAATGAGAATGTGTTTGAATTGTTTGACAAGATGGAAGCTTTACAGAATCAGGTATTTGGTTATTATATTTAATTTTTTGTTCTGGGTTAAACGTACTCTCCAATGCATAGGCTCGAAAGATACACTCGTTCTTTTTCTACCTCTGCTAAAATGCTCTGACTAAACTGATACTTCTATTTAAGACGGAAACACGTAAACATTTAATTCACATGATTATCATGTGGTTTTTAAAATAGATGCGTGATCGACTGCTAGAATGCAAAAACTCTCACGCATGTACATGTAGTTTCAAAATGTCGAAATGCAAAGATGTTTGACATTTTTGCATAAGTGAGGTAATGAAAATTAACAAAAATGAAAGTAAACTTTTATCTTTTAAACGTTTGTCTTTACACAGTATAGCCACGCTATATATGACGTCATACGAGGTTGTATTTATCAGAAATATGATCATACCATTTAGGCGTTGTTTACCAGTTTAATTAAACTTATTTTGTCACGTGATCGTTTCAACCAATGAAAATGCGCATAAAGTTTTTCGGCTATATTAGAATTTGCTTAACTTTCATTGGTCGTTCAAAAGTTCATAGTAAAGGTCAATATCATAAATCAACATGTTTTAAGCCAGTGGGTGAACTTTATGTATTAACTGAGCTAATCTCCACGAAACCCTGTTTAGATCAAATATTAGATGATCTAGCTGCTTGATGCCTACATCAGTTTGTAAAATACTCTAAGTAGATAAAACTAATTCAAATCTAGTCAACTGAATTGCTCATTTCAATAAACAAAAAATGTTTCTCATCCATTCTTTAATTCATCCAAGATGCGAATGAGTATCTGTGATAGATGTTTATTCTTCTCTGTGATGACATCACCTCTTCTTTCTGATGACGTCATTATGATGTCATATACTACAATGTAAATAATGAATGGATTATAATAATTTGTATTACAGAGAGCTAAGAGATGGGCTAATCGTATGGATGAGATGGGAATGGAACGTTATAGACTTGCTAATATGTTAATGGAAACACTGGACTGTATAGAACAAGAATCAGGAATATTTCTTATCAAACCAATGTATTCATATAGAGGAAGGTAGGTTAAAGGTCAAATGAGATATTTGTCAAATGGTTCACGATGTTGGGCTGGTCATCATTGCTTGTTCTGCATTGGTTGGAATCACACTTTAAACCCAACTCTTTATCTCCTTACGGAAGGAATTTCACATTTGTTTTAAGCACACCAAAAACTCGCCTCGATATTTCTTTGAGCAAAGAACTTTCTTCTTCCTGCTTAGTATTTTGAGACCAGAACGCGGCCTTCGGTGGTGATAACTGATTAAGCTATGTTGTAAGAACTTGTTTTACAGTCAAGTATAGTTTAGAATAAATATAATTTTGAAGAAACTGAGCAAAAGGGAAATAAGTGATGCCTAAGCAAATACAAATATTTTATAATTAATTTTGAGGTTTTTTTTTCATTTTTCTTTGTTAATTTAAAAACCCTCTGATTTGTTTCTGTTATTTTTTGTGTGTCCTTTTTATTACCAAACGAAATAAAAGTTTAAGTATATCTTTATCTTCGCTTTTCTAATGTGAGGAAGGTCGGTGTTTGTTTTCCTTCTGTTTTTAAACCTTTTTTTACATTTCAGGGAACAAAAAGATCATCAATACGGAGGGGGTAAAATTACTCGACCTTTCCGACCTCACAGGACCCTTTCACCATTAAGGGATTCAAGTAGTGCTCATGCTCCAGCCCCTACCCCTGCCTCCAATATGAGAACAGCTAGACATCAGGCTAGGAAAGATGAACCATCTCAGGTGAGTTAATAAGTGAATTTGTTGTTTGTTTACTTATTTTACATGCCCGACTGTAGCACACAAGTTTACTGATCGAGGGGACATAAATATGGTTTAAGGGCGTGGCTTACTTCCTCGTGGGTCAAAATCCTTCAGGATTTAGCCTGAAGTTCAGGATTTTAGGGTACTTAAAAAAAGGGTCATTTGCTTGTGCACAAAGCTGCTGAAATCATGACTTTTGGAATTTATTAACTTTTACTCATGCTTTCGTGGAGTTTGGTCATGAAGTAAATTTTCCCTTTTACTACACGTAGCTAAGAGACTAAGAAAAAAATGACGATTGAGATGTCCGCCCGGCTAGCTCAGTTGGTAACACGCAAGTCTACTGATCGAGGGGTCGTGGGTTCGATTCCCGGGCGGGGCATACTTTCGTGGAGCTTGGTCATGAATTTATTTCTACGGCCATTCTCCCTCCTACCAATAATTTGTAATTATGTAGGGCAGTTGTCAGTCACTGACGAAAGTATGCGCTTAGTAGTTTGGTAACAGCCAAACCCAGAGATTTAGCCTTTCCAGGAGAAGTGATTTGGTTGACTTACCGCCGTTATATGACATATTCAATGTGTTGCTACGGCATTAAACCCAACAAACAAGACGATTGAGATGTGTGTTTAAATGTAAAATCATTTTGTTTAAAATGTGACGTTCAACAAAATATTAATACATCTTCCCCTATTACTTTATAGCATTAAGTTTAAGTTTAATATTGATTTAATTAATATCTATTTAACACATCTATGGTATGTTGAGTTCTCAATGTCTACGAGAATTGACTATAAAATGATTAAATGAAATAATTTTATATCTGATGAAATTTGATATACTTTAACTACTAAACGGCTGTATCATGTTGCAGTCGTACATAATAGATGCATATTTGTCTTCTTTTTATGGTCATTTAATCATAACTTGGTTTCATGAGTTTTATAGGCCTTGTAAACTTGACTTATAACAAAGCCTGGGTCCAAATTTTTTGTGTCTTTTTGCTTAGCCTTAAGTTGTGATTTAATCAATACCTTATGCCTTAATTAAGTGTTAATCTTACAGGTTATCAGATGGGTCTTGACTCCCCCTAACACTCATAAAACACGGCTGAAATTTCAAAATATTTGTTAAAACTGTGAAAGTGTGGTTCAAAATGATCATCATTTTCTCCAGATCCCGAATAAAAACGTTGCGATGAACCCCTTGGAGTTTTTCCATATCCACTCCTGTACTGATGTCATCAAAATATTATCTTTTGTTTAAGTTTAATTTAAAACTAAATGGACGTAAAATCGTCTATTGCCATTATAACTATGAATGTATACGGATACGAGACATACTTTAGGGTAATTTGAATCAATTTTGATTTAAATAATTGTTGTTTGAGTTCTGTTCATTGTTTTAGCATTGTCTTGTATTTGTTTGTTTGCTGTTTGCGTTCGTGTATGCTTTATATGAGAGCTTTCTTTAATAGATCTTTAAAATGCGCCATGTGGACTGCCAGTGGTCGACAAACTTTTACGGTGCGACAGCTGTGCAGCAAAAATCCCCAAATAACCTTTTCTTAAATATTTTCAAATAAAACAATATTCGACGCTTTATTTTTATCGGGTAATGTTTATTGTAGTCACTCCTAAAAGTTCCCGCATGAGACTAGAAATCATTTTGACCTAATATGCTCTATTTATATTTATAGTATTAATATGTTTTATTAATCCGACTTAATCGCAAACGGATTATAACTCAACACGATAATCAGGCTGGATTATAACTGTGATGTAATGTTACCCGTATTATTGTACTAGTTATAAAATATCTTTAGTAAAATAGAGAGGTATTAGACTAACACAATAAGGCCATGAAAAAATAATTGTTAGTTTGCCATCCATATTTTGTAGTTAAAATAATTGGACATACTCAACATCTGCATCGGTTTACATGGATGCGTGAATTAAAATGACATTAAATAGTCGTTTGACTGTCCAGTTTTTTGGGGGTTTTTTTGAAAAAAAAATGCAAAGCTAATATTGTTAGATAATCCATAAAAAATTCTACAATGCCCTTAAATCTGCAAAATGCTCTTATGAAATGGTAAAAAATATTAAAAAATCACCCTTTAAGAATTGGTAAAAGTATCTAAAATGGTGTTTTGTAAAAAGTCGATAAAAGTTTCGAAATTGCCATTCAGTTGGTAAAATAATAACAAAAATGCCCTTTATATTCTGTGAAAAGTGAATCATGCCCTGAAAAGTTTTTAAAAAGCGGTTAAAGCTTCGGAAATGCCATTAAAATGATAAAAGAAAAAAAATATTTGTGAGTACATTGTAGTTAAAACATGCCCTGAAAAATCGTTGAAAGTTTCAAAAATGGTCTTTAAAGATTGGTCATAAATTAAGCTATAAATACATGTATATTGCGCACAACCACACTGGAATAGTTACTACAAAATGGACGAAAAAATCAAAGCACAATCGACTTTAGAAACAAAATAAGTGAAGATATACTTTTATTTATTTTTTACCAAAACAATAAACAATCAAACAAGCTATACTTTTATGGTTTGGTTTAAATGTGTGTATTATCTGCTTATCATTCTATTTAATATGACATAAATAATTTTTATGCGTAGCCTTAAAAAGCATGGCATTAGCTTAACACTATGATATGTGTTAAATGAATTCTGAAAGTAAAGTTCTTATTTAGAGGTTTTAAAATCATTTTTCAATACTATAGAGTAGTTTTAAATACCCCCTTTCAATATTATTATTATATACAATAAATTTATGAATGTATTTGAATGTTTGGTTTAAGGTTGCTTTAAGTTTACCTGAAGTTGAATTAATAGTATATAAAGAAATGTTTTAATTATTTCGGTTTCATATTGTGTTTTTATGCTTTTCATTATAAAGATTGGATTTATATATCACCTTGTTATTTGAATATAAAATTTAATATTTACTTATCTATTAAAATATTCTATTGAAAAGGATTTTCATATATTTGTTAAAAAAAGAAGTGAAGTTTTTGGAATTAAAAAAATCCGTGTGAATCTTTGAAGTTTGTGAATGTTTAAGAGACAAGCAAAGTGATGAAAGATATGCTGGAGAAAATGTTTGAAATTAATTCGGGAGTAGAAAATGTGTAATTGTTATTCATGATGAAAGTGTGTCGTTAAAATATTATAATTGTCTTATTAAATCATGGAGACATGTTCAATTGTAAGTTTTAAATTTAAAGGAATAAACATTGTTGTGGTTAAAATGAAGTGATATAGTTTTTGTTGTCAATGAACGATATAAAAAGTTGTGGTTACATTGTACATACATGAAAATAGTTATATGACTGCGATATGTGTGAATAATGAATACATTGTTCTCTTCATTAAAGTATTGAATGTGTTCGTCAATTACATTCGTGAGTCAAAATTAATCATTATTAATTAATTGTGGAACAATCACATTTTGTGTTCGTTTGATCAAGATTAATTTGAGATACTAGATTTGTAAGGGGAAATGTTTCTCATTAGTAATGGTTTGTGAAAAAATTCTTAGGGATTATTGTGGATTTTTGTATGATTTTGAAAAACAAGTTGTGAATAATTTTATGGACATATTGAATATCACTTTAAATCAGTATGTGAAAATATGACTGTCTTGTGACTCGGACAACTATTGTTTCATTTTGACAAAATATTTTTATAAAATTAGTAGTTTTCTGGGCAATTGGTGTTTGCATTGGGCAAACACAATTTTACTCTGACACTAAAAGAAGGCATTGTTAAAAAGTTTAGAAGTTCCACTCTTCAAATAAAATATTTCACTGCCTGAAAAACTGAATATCTTATCATATTGAATTAAAATAGCTGAATTATTTAGTGAATAGTAATTCTCATATTCTCATTAGTATTAGTGTAGTAGTGAATAGTTATTCAAATTTAAATTGTTGATAAATTATCGATTTGCATCCTAACAATGGTGGTGATCGGACTGGATACAGTTATAGCTTTCGAGCTAGAAATTGCTTGTAGACAGAAAGCTCGTCAAAGTAAATTGAATCGGTGCAAATCACGACAAAACGATAGTTCTAAAATTAGAATTGCAAATTCACGTGTCACACGCCCACACTCATCACTCGGCATCAGTAAAGCTTTTCCCATGCAAACAACTATCAGTGACATATCTCGACGTCCATCAGTGCAAACGGACGTCACTGAAACTATATTACCAAACGATAAAATGAAATCTAGGTCATGTTCAATAAATGGAAGTGAGCATGTTGAAACGTGTAGTGAATTGTCACTAAACTCTAATACAAAACAGACGGACGGTTTTCATAATGTTTGGGCCGAGAACGGAAGTACATGCACAACGACCCCTGACTCACGGAACTATTCAATCTATGAGGACAACGTATTCTCAGAAACTTGCTCGACTAAGTCTTGCCGGGAAACAAGCTCAATTAAGTCTTGCCGGAAATCTTCCCTAGCTCGGAGTCATACTTTCACCGCCACTAAACGAATTAATAGTGATCATCTTACGCTGTCACGCCCCCAAACCGCACTTTCTGCCAGTTTTAGATTGGAGTCAACACGACCAGGCATGAGAGCAAGGCCTAATACAAGTGTTACAGTTTCAGGAAGTAAATCCAAATATCTCTTGACTAAACATAGACCTAAAACTAGTTGGCATCCTTCAAGACCTAAAACTTCAATTGTTAGTGATAATCTAAAAGATATTGAATATAATGATATAATTGTAATAGGAAGTAATGTGTTGGACAATTTTCATCAGCCCAGAGTTCAGGTTGGCAGGACTTTTATCTTGTATATAATTTCACTTAATCATTCATCATTTAGTACTTAATTCTCTAACTTAAATTTGACCAATGAAAAGCTCATTGTATGCCAATTTACCAATAAAAAGCTAATGGTATGCCAATTTTGACCGATGAAAAGCTCATCGTATCCCCATTTTACCAATGAACAGCTAAAATACCTATTTTGACTAATGAACAGGTAATTGAATCCCAATTTTTCCAATGAAAAACTAATTAAATACTAATTTTGACCAATAAATAGCTCATTGAATCCTTATATTGACCAATGAAAAGCTCATTGAATCCCAATTGTGACCAATGAAAAAAGCTAATTGAATCCCAATTTTGACCAATTAAAAGTTCATTGAATCCCAATTTTGACCAGTTCAAAGCTACTTGTATTCAAATTTAGACAAATCTTCAGCCTACTATAGCCCGATTTTGAAAATTAAAAACTTATTGTGAAAATGGGTACTGTTAGGGATCGCCTGCCTACGGGTGATTTCAATGATCAAGAGTTATCGTACATGATTGTAGAGTCGGCTGAACATGGATATGTTCATGGAAGCAGACATTAAATCTAACTTTAACGTTTAACATAATATTAGCACCCATCATATTTTGACCAAAATGTTCAACATTTTGGATTTCATGCTTACATAATTTATATATAGCCTATCTTGTTTTATTGTTAATTTCAGTACCCACAGGATGCGGGACAAGTTCAATATGTACCAAAGGGACCTCTGGAAGGGGACAGCACTGGACTTTTGGGTGCCACTGTCAATTATGTTGGAGCTCAGCCTAGAGCAACTTGGAATGTAAGATTGTCTTTAAATTGTTTTTTTGTGTATTTTATGTGAATTTTTTACTTTATTTTTTATTATTAAGGTTATTTAGTATCCGTAGAACAAAATATGCTAATTGGGTTAGGACTTCTGAGGTTCCGGTTAAAAGTTTTTTTTACTACTTGAATAAAGTTAATGGCTTATATTTTTGTATGTTTCAATAATTTTTAATGATTTAGTATTGTACGATTATATTGAACTGTCCGATTGCATAAATTAAAACATCACATAACACGGTATGTTTAATACTCAGTTAATGTCAGTAGTTTCAGTAGAGCGTATTGTCTTCGCATAAGAATATGTATTATATCTTATAAGAAATATGTGTCGTAGTTTCTGTGGCCAAGTGGAGAAACGGTCAAACTATCTTTTTATCGTGGGTTCCAATCCCAATAGAATCTTATTTTTATCTCTTTTTTCTCATTGCTTGTTTTGAAGCGTTTTATTTCTATTCCAAACATTACTGAATAAAACAATTTAAAACAAAACAAAATAAAAATCAAAGAACAAAAAAATATAAAAAATGGCACTTTATCCGTACGACCATTCAGCCAGATGAGATATGGTCACTAAATTGACCTAAATATCGTAATTTTTACAGCAAATTTCTATATATAGAATGCGCAAAATAATATATACAGTGTGCGATGACCGTGTAATTATACAATCGGACAGTTCAATATAATCGTACAATATGCATAGACAAAAAGGTTACTTTAGGCAGAGAACATTGTTGTTAAGTCAAATCTAACTTTTATACAAGAATAGCTTAGTTATGTTCATACTAACAATTAAGATATTAAGCCTCTCTAGCATATAAAGAAACATGACAAGTCTTATTTTGTACTGGATGTTAATTACAAGTAATGTTTTGACATAATAAAACAAAGAAAATTTCAAATGAATAAATTGAAGCTGGAATATAAATTCAACGTTTTAACAACTTAAATATTGAATAAAAAAGTAAGGCACCGGCTTACTCAGTTGACAGCACTCTCTTCTATTGATCTAGAGGTCGTGAGTTCGATTCCAGAGGAGGGCATGCTTTCGTTGAGTTTGGTCGTGAATTGATGTTTTTCGACCATTCTCAATCCTACTTATGATTTTAAATTATGTTGGGCAGATATCGGTCACTGACGAAAGTATGCACTTAGCAACTGGTTAACAGCTAAATCCACAGATTAGCCATTCTAGGACTGGTGAGTTTATGTAGGTTGACCAACCGCCGTGCTATGACAAATACAATATAACACTAGGGCGTTAAACCCAACCAACCTTCAAGATATCCCATGTTAGATGCCAAGTATAATCCATGGTTCCAGCTTGAATTAAATAACAGTAACATGACATTTAAAATTTGTTGCTATAGTGTTAAATCGAACCTAAAAAAATAATAAATGAGCAATGGTTTATTTGCAGATGGCTGACTCGCAGATCGGCATGCATAGTCCAACAATGGGGAATGTTAACACTCCTAGAATTTTAGAACTAGATATAAACAGAATGATGATTGGTCAAAATACTATAAGGTAAGTTTTGATTGGTTGATTAAAAATTAGACGAGTTTTAGTAAAGCACGTGTTTTGATTTTTAGATAATAATTTCCATTACCCCAAGGAAACTTAGTGCATGGCATGTACTTTTGGATTTATTCGTTTATGGGGAAACTCATGAGTCCACTCTATTGTGTAGCAGTTTCAAAGTATTTATTCTTATGACATAAAATTAATTATATTGTATTGTATCGTGTGGCTCAGTGAATAAGAGTGTAGATATTCATTACTAGTTTTTGTAGATAATAAAAAATCTGAATTTATTCGTTCCTCCCAAGTTTTTGACAGACTATTGTTTTATAAAATTGACGCGCCTAGTTAAAAATCACTTCTTAGTAAACAATCAAATTATGGGAGGGAGGTTAACGCCATGTCAACACAATGTAAGTAATTTTATGGCGTCCAGCGCACCTAACCTAACTTTCCTGGACCTTTGTCTTTTATCAGTACTCACCTACCCTTCCACAAGACCGGAAACTTCTTCATATAGCTTATTAATAAGGAAAAATTGACATTATTGTAAAATTTTTAGGGAAGGATATAACCTCCCCGGGTGAAATTCGAACCCGTACCTCCTTCGGGACGCTAAACAATCAAAATGTTGTTCTATAGTGTTATTGAAATAAGCCGCGGCCGTGGCGTAATGGTTAGCATGTCTGACTTCGAATCCGGATATCGTGGGTTCAAGCCCGGTCGCGGTAGGTCATACCCTATACATGAGTTGTCGGCCTCGTGGTAGGGTAGATTAGTACTGGTGATAGAAAAAAGTGTCCAGGAAACCTGTAGTAGGAAGAGCTGGCCGTCGTATATATAACCTAAATATGTGTTGAATACGACGTTAAAAAAAGGTATTGAAATATCAGTGTAAAATGTATATGATTATTTCAGTGCTCCGATTGGCTCACCAGGTTTAAGTAACGATAGACTGGTTAATGCTGCAAATAATAACTTAAGATCATATATGACTGTGAACAGACCTGGACCAAATTCTGCCGGGAAAAATGATCGTCCATCCTCAGGTAAGAAATATACAAACATATCATATCGAATCACTAATACTGAAATTTAAATTTTAGAGATTCAGAGAATATTCAATTTACCTGTTTTCAGAATTGAGTTAATTTTTATTTGTTTTGGGCTAAAACAGAATTTTTAGTACAGTAAAGTTCCACTAAGACCAGCAAAATCAATGGTCTTAATAGCAAAACGGTCTTTTCATAGACACTCTTATCCTGAATTGTTTATATGGCAATTCAATCTCATACCGCTTACTCTAAGTTTCTTTACATTACAAGTTGTCAGTCACTGACGGAGGAATGCATCTTGTAAATGGTTAACAACTAAATTTAAAGATTTAGGATGGCCAGGAACGATAAGTAGGTTGAATGGTGCAATGATAATGTCCCATGCAATGTGTTGCTTCGGCATTAAACCCAACAAAAACTAGTTATTTCCGTAGCAATATGATGTTAACCTTCCCGTAATAAGGGACCTTATTCACTTATTTCCTGTTGTATACTTTTCAAATAGGTAGGTTCAATTTGTTGGATTACTCAGATTTTACCCTTACTTTTCAATTTGCCAAAATTAATCTGAAATAACATTTTTGTAAATCATTTAATTTGTTTAAAAAATCAAGTAAAGTATTTTAAGGATAAGAACTATCTAAATTTCACCACTTCAATAACTTCATTAACAAAAAAGGTATTAGATGAAATATTTTATTTTCCTTACATAGGACTTCAATGATAAAATCGGAGGATTCCATTTGTAAGGACCTACTTATCAATTGGATTGCTTCAGATTTATCAGGGAAGATAACTAACAAAAATCCCTTATTAATTTATGATACAGGTTTAAAGCACAGTACAAAGCCATTTTACCAACCATCATAGTGCTTCATTGTGTTTCAGGTTCAAGGAACAGTCCACGCCCATCTTCCTCACCAACCAATCAAAGTGCTTCTACTGCAAAACGTGTACGTTTATCTGACGTCGATGTACCATCTGTGATGACATCATCTCAACCTTTACCTCCCATTGGTTTAACTGATAGACCAAGAAGTTCAAGTAGTAAAGGGAGACAATCTCCTCCTAGAAGTAAGTACTGAGTGATTTTATTCTTAATTTCAATGGAGATAATTTCAGTACATCTCCAGCTAGTAGCAAGTACTGAGAGTTTTAGATCACCTAAGGACAAAGTGATCCGCGGCCGTGGCGTAGTGGTTAGCATGTCTGACTTCGAATCCGGAGATTCCACGACGGTCCAACATACTTTCGTAAAGTTTGTAATCCGGATTTTTCAACGTATGAAACTTCATACAATGATAACATACCATGTGATGAACAGAATTAGAAACTAACCACAACTATACCTGCCTTTATTATGGATTAGTTGCCTTTGTAATTTTTGTGTTAAAGTTCTTAAATCCGGCTTTATTGTGGTTTCCACATTACATTTCTTGTTATGAAATATTTTCGACGGAAATTCATTTTTCTTCCTTATTATTTAGTAGGGATGTTGTTGTCAGTCGCTGGTGGCAAGGAAATAGGTCAGGTTTGATCTAGAGATCTAGGGCTATCCAAGGAACATGACTAGCCTCCCGGCTAGCTCAGTTGGTAGCATACAAGTCTACTGATCCAGGGGTCGTGGGTTCGATTCCCGGGCGGGGCATACTTTCGTGGAGCTTGGTCCCTCTTACCAATGATTCTTAATTATATAGTGCAGTTGTCAGTCACTGACAAAAGTATGCACTTAGTAGTTGGTTAACAGCTAAATCCTGAGATTTAGCCTTTCTAGGAGCAGTAAATAGGATGACTGACCGGCGTTATATGACCTTTACAATGTGTTGCTACAGCGTTAAACCCAACAAAAAAACAAGGAACATGAGTATAGGAACTAATTGACACAATATGACTGAAAATATGACGTTGAAGATCGGCGATAAGCTCCAAACATTGCATTTTATTTTATTTTTCTTACTTTGTGTTTTCAGTTCCCGTTGGTAATGAATTACCTGAGAGTCCACCTGGATCCAGTCTAAGACAAAGTCCAGTTCAGGATACAGACATAAACTCTCCTATAAAATGAAACAAATAGCGCTAGATTTAAATTGTTTGAATATTAATATATAATTTATGATATGAAAATGTGATAGCCGTGCAAATATTAGTTATTGAAATGTAAATGGCATGAATATGCATTTTTTGGAAAAGTGATAGTCATGCATATTTATGATTGTGAAATGTGATATTCATGAATATTAATTTTTTAGAAAAGGCGATTGTTATGAATATTTATGATTTTGAAAATAATAGGCATAAATGTGTATTATTTGGAAACGAGAGCATCATGCATATTTATGATTTTAATATGTAATAAGCATGAATATTTATTCCTTGCGAAAATCGATAGTTATGAATATTTAGAAATTTTGAATGATGGATATTCAATTATTCATTATCTTGATTTTTGAACAGTTCTTTTGTTTTAGGATATAAAATTATGACTATTAGTTTCGTGTATAGTACGTAAAGTTTAACCCCGACCTGACCTTTATGCAAGAATATTCATTACATTGAATATAAATGTCGTATTATTGCTCGATTACACCATGGCCGTCGGCCGAGAGAATTGTGTGTTAAAATTTTAACACATTAACATACTACTATTTACAATCGCTGTAAATTGACTGCTCATTTTAAATACGTTTCTTGCAGAAATGTAGAATAGGCAAGGCACTGATTTTCGCCGGGATATGTGTAGATTATAATTAGATGCAAATGTGAAAGGTCAGATCGAGGTCAAATTTTACGCACAATATGCTAGTGAATTTACTTGCATTGAATATTATTGAATAAAATATGCTTAAGATTTTAAAATTTTGAATAATTATGACTGACGTGAATATTCATGTATTCACAATGTGTTTTAATAATGATAATAGCGAATAAATGTATTTTTATTTGTTTGACTATTTATAGCAATAATGTAAAATTGATTAGTATTAAATAACTTTAATAATTGAACAATAGCAGGATTTTTAACTACCCTGTGCTTAGTTTAGTAATTATATAAATATATGTACAATAAGGGAGATGACTCAGTGTAGCGTATAAAATTAACTCCATTTGCTTATTTCCCATTTTCCAGATTTATTCATACGCGTCTGCGATTTGATTAAACATTTGTGATAAATGTAAAAAATTGATTTTTTTTTTAAATGATGTTTCAATTTTGCATTATTTAATATGCGCACATTTGAATTGGTTTAAATAGAAAGTAATGAATTTGTTCGGCCTTGAATTGCTAAGCGTAGACATTTGGAGCTTGCTGTTTGTGATCTCGAGGTTGAACTAAAGGGATCAGTTGATAGTATCATTGATTGCTTTCGGCGCAATATGACCTTTCTGTGTTGGTGCGCCATAAAACGCAAACAAACAAACAAATAAAGGGATCAGCCCAACTTGTTTTTTTTGGCCCAATCTGGAAAGTGATGAAGTAAATTGCTAATAGACGTTAAGAAGTTGGCATATGCTAATATGTCCCGATACAGAAAAGGAATTTAGAAATTTGCTTGATCCGTTAGCTATAGGCATTGCATTCTTCAAAAGCATTTTCGCCATTGAATAAATTTCCTTTTGTGAAATGTATCATATTTCATTTTTAATTATTGATAATTTTTGTTATGATTTTTATGTCTTTTAAGATTTTTTTTGTTATTATTTTTGCTAAAAATGATATATTTTCTGTGATATTGGTAATTGTTTATCGTATTGTTTTAAACTTTAGACTGTTTTGTATATTTGTTCTTGGTTTTAAGCCACTTATGTTGTTCCAAGATTTGTTAGGTTTATAAAATATTTTGAAAAGCAATTGTTTGTGATGTTTTTATTTATGATTCAGGTAATTTTTTTACGCAGATGTCGAAAACTCCGTCCATTTTTTATGTTATCTCTAAAATGACTATATATATATATACACTGTTTGCCTAAAACACAATGATTTGCGTAGTTAAAAATACCAAAAACATAGCACTGCTGCGACAACAACTACAGCAGTGTTGACAAACTTAATGGCAGATATAAAACTTTTTAAGCTTGGTTGAATAAGCCTTAGTCAGTTATTTCCCCTTATATTCTCTTCAAATAGGTAGGTCCAATTAGTTGAATTACTTGGATTTTACTCTTACTTTTCATTGTCAATTTCCCAAAATAAATCTTAAATAACTTTTTTGTAAATCATTTAATTTGTTTGCAAATAAAGACAAGTATTGAAAGGATAAAGAACTAGCTAAATTTCACCACTCTTGTTAATATCTTTATTAACAAGAAAGATTTTTGATGAAATATTGTATTATCCTTACATAGGACTTCAATGATAAAATCTGAGGATTCTAACTGATAAGACCAACTTACTAACTGGATTGATTCAGATTTTATCAAGGAAAGATAACTGACAAAAGTTCCTCATTGGTGTCATCTTGTCCAAGATTAAGTGTCTGTTACAACTCTATAGTGCGTACAAAAAAACAAAACGTGTTTTGGTAAACATTAGAAATGAGACAATCCATTTCTGGGGTAGGCAGTAATGAAAATAAAATGTGTGTAATTCATTGTAACAAAATTAGCATGATGGATACCACCATTTGTTGGTAAATCGTGCTTGTGTTGGTAAAAATCTTTTCCATTACACTAACAACTAAGACAATCGTAAAACATATCACATGTTTATGTTATTGTCATCCTGAGCGTCCCTCGTAGTGGATTAGTTTATTCTATTGTTATTGTAAACAGTGTTTTGTTTTTTTGTACGCACTATAGAGTCAGGTGTTGATATTGACCTGAATATATTGGTAAACAATAAGGATGTATTTAGTTCGTACAAAATAACAAAACGTGTTTGTGTAAACATTAAAGGTACTCGTTCACAGGTTTGTTTTATTTTTCCTATTATTTCGAAATACCACTCAGTGTCTGTAATTGTGGCAGAAAAATAATTCTTATTATTTTAAGACAAACTGATCTTAACGTTGCAAGAAATATACAATAAAATCTCAAACATACCCTAATAGTGTCTATTTCGTGATATACGGGGTAGATATATTCACTACATGAAACATCATCATTTGTAGTTGTATGTCAATTTGCAGTAAAATTGTCATTATCAGAACACCACTTTCCTGCTTTCAAAAATATTTCCATACAAATTTCATAGTTGATATTTAAGTTGAAATCTGTGATTGAGACACTTAGAAATGAAACAATCCATTTCAGAGGAAGGCTGTATTGGAAAAAAAGTTGTATAATTCATTTTTACGAAATTAGTGTGGCGGATAAACCACTACCATGCTTGTTATGGTACACCGCTTTACCATTACACCAACAAGATACTCATTAAACATACTAGAATTATATATTTTATTGTTATCCTGCGCATCCCCTGTCATGGATAAGTTCATTGTATTGTTTATGTAAACAGTGTTTTTTGTACAAACTATACATTTTTATAATGAAAATGTTAAAATGGCGCTGTGTATAAATTTTACATTTAGTATAAATTGATTATCTAAAAATGATAAATATATGAAATATATAATTTAAACAACATTATAAAAGTTCTAACTTGTTTTATGTTTTTGTGTGTTTATAACAAAATAAAATGCCTCAAATTTTATATTGACTTTGTTTTGCTAATTCCAAACTAGTGGATAGTACATTAGTGTTACGTTGTGTCCTAATGTATTGTTTAAAGATGTGATTAGCCGCCCGGCTAGCTTAGTTGGTAGCACGCAAGTCTACTGATCAAGGGGTCGTGGGTTTGATTCCCTGGCGGGGCATACTTTCATGGAGCTTGGTCATGAAATTGTTTCTACGACCATTCTTCCTCTAACCAATGATTTTTAATTGTGTAGGGCAGTTGTCAGTAATTGACGAAAGTAGTTGGTTAACAGCTAAATCCAGAGATTTAGCCTTTCCAGGAGGAGTGAGTAGGTTGACTGACTGCCGTTATATGACCTATACTATGTGTTGCTACCGCGTTAAACCCAACAAACAATGAGTGTTACGTTCTAATTTTGTGGTCCTGTTGTATTGGTTAAAGGTGTGGTTAATATACTACTATCATTTGGCACGACAATCTTTGCATTAAATGTGTAAAAAGGGTACACAGTTGCTCAGTTACAGCCTGTACTATACCCCCTCTAAAATCACGAATTTACGACTATTGGCTTCTTCACGAAAATCTCGTGCCCCAATTTACACACATTCGGACAACAGTTGATAGTCACATGGTAAAAACACACTGTGTTGATTTCGACCAGTTTTCACCATGCCACGTCTAAACAAAAATGAGCGAAATATGACCATCGGCATGTTCCTTGCCGGAAGTGCGAAAAACGCAATAGCAAGGCGGCTTGGATGTCACCATTCCACAATTTCTAGACTTGTGGCCCGATATGATCAGACCGGGAATGTAAACGATCGTCCTAGACCTGGTAGACCACGTGTTACAACTCCTCGACAAGACCACTACATTAGGGTATCTCATCTGAGGAACCACTTCTTAGCAGCAACAATCACTGCCAGACGAACTGTAGGCATCCACGGGTAAGTTTTTAAATGAATATTAACTGGTTTTGTTCGGTTTTAGTTATTTCATTGATACTCAAAATTTGCCAGATTCTTGATTTTTAACGTGGAACGTTTTATTTCAGACGCAGTTTACATCCCAACACGGTTCGAAATCGCTTGAGATCTGCACAACTTAAAGCAAGACGTCCCCACAAGGCACATATGCTAACTCCACGTCATCGTCACGCAAGATTATGTTGGGCAAGGACTCATATACGCTTCACAAGACGTCAATGGGCCTCTGTCTTATTCGCTGATATATCTCGGATACATTTGCATCGTGCTGATGGTCGTACAAGAGTCTGGAGGCGTCGTAATGAACGTTATACAGATGCATGCATCCTTGAATTTGATCGATGGGGTGGAGGATCAATTCATTTCTGGGCAAGAATTTCTCAGTTTCATAAAACCCCTCATCATTTTTGACAGAAATGTCAATGCAAATCTTTACATTGACACAGTCTTGAGGCCTGTAATTCTGCCTTTTTTCAACCAGTACTTTCCTGTTGGTGGAGGCATTTTACAGCAGGATGGTGCCAGACCACATACCGCCAATGTTGCCCGTAACTTCATGCAGCAACATCACGTACCAGTGCTTGACTGGCCATCATTGTCTCCTGACATGTCTCCTATCGAGCATGTTTGGGATATGCTCAAACATCGTGTTCATGCTCGTGAAAATCCCCCAGAAAACATTGCTCAACTGCGTCAGGCTTTGCTAGAGGAATGGGACAATATTCCACAGAGGCGTATTGGTGCATTAATCATGTCTATGCGTCGAAGATGTCAGGCTTTGTTAACAGCAAGGGGTGGTTACACTCGGTATTGACCATGTGAAAATGATTTATGACCCTATGTGAATAAGACATTGATTTTAATTAAAACCTTGTTCTGAAATCAATAACTCTATTCTTGTGATATCATTAAATATTGGTTAATCTTAATTATTGATTTGTCTTATGTTATTACACATTTAATGTTGGTACACGAGATGAAACGTAGTATGTGCGTTTTTAAATGTACTCAGTATATTTATACTGGGTTTAATGCCGCGTTAACACAATTATTTAGTTTTTTTACAGCGACTAGCGCACCTGACCTAGCTTTCATGGACCCTTGTCTATAACCAGTAATCACCTACCCTTTCACAAGGCCGGAAACTTCTCCATATATCTTTTTAATGGTGGCAACTTGACATTGTTGTCAAATGTTAATGGAAGGGTATAACCTCCCCGGGAAAGGTGTGGTACAACAATGGAACTGGGTACAAATGTAGACGTGTTCAGTAATATTGTTTCATCGGTTATTGGTACAAACTTTTGTCTGTAACTGGCAACTGCGTAAATTGTAAAGGCAGGTGGGTAAATGGCTATAGAAATATTCTTTTACCAATGTATTTTATTGGTCCCACACACACGAATGTTCAATTGATAGTTTGATTGAGCATAGTGGACTAAGTAGTTTAAGGTTTTGGGTAAGAACATACATATACCCGACATACTTTTAATTTTTTATAATAAAATCTAGAGTTAAAGTTTCTACATAAAACCTACGTTTTCTGGGAACGAAAAGATTGAGGACGAATCCTGTTAACATTTCGAGGTTCGTTCCATAATTTTCTTATCGTTTTTTTTCCTGTGTAAAATAAGTTCAAGGGCAAAGCATTGTTACATTTTGATTTGGCTTATGAATTTTCTTTAAAAAATCTACGTGCGAAACGTTTGAGGACGAATCATTTGTTTACATTTCGATTCGTCCACAGAAGTTTCGTACCCCAATAATTTCTAAGTACAAAACGTGTGAGGACTACGCTAGTTTATATTTCGATTCGTGCTTTTTCTAAAGGGTTCAAAACGTCTGAACAGGAATTATTTTTTTAATATTTCTAAACCTCCCTCCCAAAAAAAACTCCCCTACATGTCGTATTATATGTCATGCGTGTTCATGTATTTTAAACCTATCACTTTGTCATTCAACATTTATTATGAATTGTGCATATAAGCAATGTAAATTTTATACGATGATATTTCAATGAAATATGTATAAAATACATCAGCTATTAAAGTGTCTAATGTTCCCCCCTTCCCCCGAAAAATTGGTATGTAATGAAACTAGCTACGGTAATGTACACTATTTTCATGAACAACTTGTAACATTTTTGCTGTGTTAACAAAAAACACCTTATGTACAAAAATATACTTTGTCAAGTGTAAGTTAATTAGTTTTTAATGATCAGAAAAGTAATTTAAAAATAACCAAATGTATGAACAAGAAATCTTAATTAATTTTTACCAACACACATTACTTACTATAAACACTCGGTAAATACTTAATTTCTATTGGCTATTACATTTGTAGTTAATTCAGAACTACTTCCGCGTTAAATTACTATTTAATTAATGAGGCCCGTCAACTGTTGTTTTTTTTATTGAAGATTTTATACTTTATATGCATTTTACATTGCGTATGGTCACGTGATGTTTAGAATGTAAACAAACCTTTGTTTCCATCGAATTCTTGCAATAGCAGAAACATAGAATACATTTAAATTAAGATATGTTCTGTTCTGTTTAAATTGTGAATAAAATAAGTATGAATTTTATGTCCTAAAATGCCCATATTTTTCTGTAAAATGTAATGGCTGACATTGTATCACCTGCCTATTTTTTTTTAAAAATGACCTTATTGACCATTTGATTCATTTTTTGTGCGGAGAATTAGGAGCAAGCTATAAAAATTCATTATACTTATTTCGAATTTTCCGGGAAAATTGTTAACACAAGAGACATAGCCGATGAACACTCGAACTTTGTGCAATACACTTTTTTCCGTCGATATATTTCTTATCATTTGGTCAGGTTTAAAGTTTAAGCGTACATTTCGACAATACAAACATCAAATTAAGTGTTAAACCACATGATTTTTTGTAAAACTTGTAAATGTATATCAATATGTTCGTACCGCAGACGGACCTCAATATGAGTGTTTGGCCTGAAGGCATTGATTCACGTTGTTAGTACATTTCACCGTCGTTTCCGTTGACGTTGGCGTATTCTAGGTATTTGTGTATTAAGAAAATATTTAAAAATAGTTAAATTTCAAAGTTTTTCGCTACAATTTCTGGACAGGCGTTCAATTGTGATTGAAAACTCGTTTTGTTCGCGCGGAGTGATTTTTGCCGGCGGCCATTTTGTATTATTACGCGGAAAAACTTATTTTTAACGACATCCGGCCTTACGCAAGTATGTGATTCATTAGCGAATGTGTGATTGTTTGAAAATCATGTTTAAATAATTTGGAAGGATTGTGTGAACCAAGAAAAAGAGAAAAAATATTGAAGCAATTTCAGAACGTACATGTAAACAGTGTGACTTAACGGATATTTTAGTGAAAGGAACTATATTAACTCTATATCAATAAATTAACTTACAAATTAAATTCGAAACTTTAAATTTATTAAAAATAATAAACAATAAAGATTGGTGGAAACTTAAAATTAATGAATGAAAATAACTTTAATTGGTTTTGCTCTTTGATACAAAGTAGTTCACATTAATAGAAAATATTTAGAAAATTGTGTATAGGAATTCATCATTCTGACAGCTTGAAATTGTAAAAGTCTTGGATATAATTCAAAGTTGTTATTAGAATTTTTATTTTTTATTAACAAAAATATTTTATCTTATCAAAAGAAGACACAATAAAATGGCTGGAATTCTGTGTGTGATATTTTTCATCAGTGCCGTATCCTCGAAACCTCTGACACCGTCATCATGGACAATTGATAAAGGTGAGTCAGCTATTTGTAATAATTTTAACCACTATTTTAACATTCTTGTATTTATATAATTTTGAAGTACGCTTTTCTGATTACTCCCTTTGAGAAAAAATTAAGGTAGAATTTCCATAATATTTATAGACTAATTTCGGAATTCGAATATTTTGTTTTTAGACTTTTGGCGATTTTTGTCAGAAAGTTTTAAGTTATATAATTGATCGAAAACTATCTACGAAAAGGCCTGACCAGTTTAACCTGTGGAGTGATACATGTGTCACTGATTTACTTCACAGTCAATTTCTATGTGATATAAGTAGTTCCGTCATCTGACTCAGTGTTAGGTATTGTACCATATTTATCATATTTAACAACACCAAAGAACCTACAGAATTTGTATGCAAAGTGTACAGGGGAAAACTGTACTTCAAGATTTTGTATGGCAAGGAGAGGAAAATAAAATCTTTATATTATTTGCTAGTAATATAGGGTAGAAAAAACACTTCGTCCACATTTTTACCCTGTTCGTTTCGTACTTGAATCTAATGTGTAAGGAAAAACCATTACATTTGACTTGAAGTATGGATTTGTAGGTTTCAATACGCACGAGTCTTTCTGTATTTCAATACTTTGATTTCTTTGCGGTGCAGACAGACTTTCATCGTTATAATGAAAATATGTAAACGGTACAAACCCTTAAACAAAACCCGGTGGGAGGGACTAGCGTGTACAACAGCGTTGTATTTGTTGCGCAGAGGACCGCTCTGCAAAGGTTATAATGTACAAAGCACAATAGGATTGATTCTGAGTTTGGTGCTTTTCAGCAATAATGTGTAAAAAATCTGCATGTACTGCCTGTGCACGAATGGAAAACCCATTTATTTTAGTTTCGAATATGGTCTAACAATCATTTATATACTTAAAAAACATGAAAATGGTTACATAACATAATTTCTTCCGCTCATTACAACATCTTTACCATTTGGCATAGATTGAATTTACACAATAACATTCTGTTAATAATGAAAACGTTTTACGAAGTGACATATTATCTCCCTGTCTCCATGCAAAAGTAAAGTTATAAAAATTTGAAATTCATGGTGAAAATGTTCGAAAAACCAGTTTTTAAGTAAATTTCAGTGGTCATGAACATCGTTTTGTATTGCGGGAATTCTACCTTAACCATTATTTTAACATTATTTTAACATTATTTTAATATTATTCTAACATTATTTTAATATTATGTTAACATTATATTAACATAATTTTAATATTATTCTAACATTTTTTTTACATTATTCTAATATTATTTGGGAATTATTCCCTTTGTAAAAAGCATATAAGGGTTGTCTTAAAAAATACAATAACATGTTTTGAAATAAAATAAATTCTATTTCTTGTTTTAGGTTCATCAGATAATATGAATGGGATCACTTTCTTTCATTCAACAGATACTTCAACTTCTTCTAACAGTGACACTGACCGTGTTAATATACCACAACTGCAGGTAATTGTGTGTTTTTGATTTTACACCATTTGCAGTACAACTCCTCTTGAACAATGCCCACAAGGAGGGACTAAACGGAACAACGCCCACTGGGAGGGACTAAACGGAACAACGCCCACTGGGAGGGACTAAACGGAACAAGCCCACTGGGAGGGACTAAACGGAACAACGTCCACTGGGAGGGACTAAACGGAACAACGCCCACTGGGAGGGACTAATCGGAACAACGCCCACTGAGAGGGACTAAAAGGTGTTGCTGTTCAGAGGTTGTTCTGCTCTGCAGAGGTTAAATTCAATTAAAAATACGCCTTACCAAAAGCTGTTGTTGTGCAGAGGAATTGTTTTGTAGAGAGCCGTTCTGCAGAGAAACATTTAAGAAATGCCATAGTATAAAATTCTTTCCTAATCACGCAGCATCAAAATGATATTTTACTATTGAGTTTAACTATGTCATATCATTTATCATTGGAACAAAGAATATTATTTTGGCGGCCATTTTGTATTCTGTCAGCCATATTGGATTCGTTTCTATCAATTAAAAGCTTATAAAAATGAAGTACTAAATCAAAATTTACTGGTATTATGCACATGTGTAAAACTGAATTTGTTGAAAATTTGATATTAAATCAAATTAATAAAGTTTGAAGATTTTCGGAAAAGCAAACGTATTTAAGACTGTGTTAATTGTAAAAAAATGAAAAACTCATTTAATTTCGCCAGATTGTTTTTTAACCTTACCATAATTATATACATGTACATTTTGTATAGACTAAGTTATTTTTTCATCACAAGTTCGTTTTGTATCGTGTGTGTGGTCATTCCTAACCACCGGCTTGTGGTAAAACGCTCACTGGTTGATAAATAGTGTTTCCCATGTTTTGTACGACACCAGCGTAGCTAGGTCAAATATTTTGATAAAATGTTACTAAGTTCATTGTTTTGTTGTCCTTTTCAGCAATATATACCAGATCAAAGAAAATTGTTCAACTTCGCAGGGTTATCTCCCTTCTTCCGTGATAGTAAGTATAGTGGCTAAAGTTTGACCCCGATCTGACCTTTTATATTTGCATGTAATAATAATATACACATATCCTGACGAATTTCAGTACTACGCCTATTTTACACTACGGCAAGTAACGTTTTATTCCAAATGTGTATACTCCGATATCGGTATCGAGCATTTATACTACATTTGTATTCAATATACATTATTATTTATATGTTATTTCTGTTGCCATTTTATAGGTAATTTACTTTAAATCTGGACGACAAAACACGAAATATCTCCATAACTATCCGATGCAGTTTACTAAAATGTGTGTATGTGATCATAACTAGCATTTTCCTTCTTATACCCAAGAAATTATATTTTTTCAACTAATAATGAACATACTTTTCATAGATATGTAATGTAAATTTTATAACCAAAACGAGGTTGTCGATATACGTGCTTCATGTATAAATAGAACGGCCATATAACAGTAGATACAAAATGATAGCTAAACATACGGCACTAACATTGAATTGATTGATGATACATTTAATTTTAAGCTGTAGTTTAAAACTTTATACATTTTCTATCCAAGGTATAATAAAAAGACGCGCCTCTGCTTTCTGTGTTTATTCCTACATGCGTTTCGTGCGTTTTCACTATATAAGCGTAGGAACACGTGCTATACATTATTTTTGGCTAATTGACATTGTAAAGTAAGGGTAAATTCCGAGTTATCCGACTAATTGGACGAACCAATTTGAAGGTTATACAAGGGGACATAACTGACTAAGGTATTTATTGAATTTTTAAAAGGTTCTAGCATTTATGAGAAATTGCCTATTTCAAAACCATTAAAAGTTCCAGTATTTCCAGGTTACGATGTCCCTTTCGATGATAATAGAAAACTCCCGAATATATTTACCGATCTCTGTTTTTGCTTTGACAGTTTTTTTATATTTTTTTCTTCAGCTGATCGTCGCTCGTCTGAAAAACAAGATTTTGGAAGGAATTTATTAACATCCGGTGGAACGACAACAGGAAGTGAAAATCCGCCATCAATGTTTTTGCCATTGACCGCTTCGAACGATCGACAAGAAGGCGCTTCAGAATCAATGGCGCCTGGAAGCGATTTTAACAACTTTAAGTCAATGGATGAAGTGGATTTACCAACGGCTAGTGAAGTAATCGACTTTAGCGCTTTTAGTTCTCAAATCTCGAAAACCGGAAGTTCAAACAGCGTTGGAGATAGTGTTAACAGTTTCGCAGCGCCCACTAGCGACTCACTGAATATGAACTATGATTTCTCTGGGCTTGGTTTGTCCAGCCCTGATAGTAACACTGAAACTGGTGCAACTTCTAATTTCAACGCTATGAATAGCTTTAGTAGTGACTTTTCTAAGATCGGCAAACCGAGTGACAGTATCGGCGCAGTGGCTACTAATAGTTTTAATGCTGCGAGGGATTTCGGCAATGACTTTTCAAATCTAGGAAGGGTTAGTTCAGGCAGTGATTTTGGTGCAGGGGCTACAAACAGTTTTAATGCTATGAATGACTTTTCTAAACTTGGAACGTCAGATTCTAATTCTGATCTTGGAAGAGATTCATCAAACGCATTTAACGTTGTCAGTGACTTCAGTGGTGGTTTGTCTGGGGACATTAATTCTGGCTCTAACATCGTTAATAATGCAGACGCTACAAATAATTTTAATGTAGTTAAAGATTTCAGTAATGGAAAGTCGGAAAAAACTTTTGGTGGACTTCATAATGGGTTTAACAGTTTCGACAAAACAGACTTTACAACCGATGAACAAGCAAGCAACTTCGGTGGTATAAATTCAAATTTTGGTAACAGGTTTGACAGCAACGTACAAGACACAGGATTTAGTAATGGCGGTTTGTCTGGCTCGAATGGACTTCTTAGCAAACAGCCGATTAATCCACCCAAACGAGGTCCAAGTTTTAGTATGAAAACAAAATTCAACGACCACTCGCGAAAACCCATGTTTTTAGTCAAATCGGCATTCGTTGATACCAGTGGAAGACAAAATCCTAATATGAAAGCTGTCGGTGGATTTGTTGACAATTCTAAAGACGTTAAAACGAAACAAAAACCTAAAGAATTATCAACGACTATTTTGCCGACTCAAGATACGACTTTCGGTACAAAAGCAACGACATCGTCTGCACCTGTCAATTCTGATGACGTCACTGTGACCAAGGGGATACAAAACGCAAACACAAATATTAAGAATACGAATGGAAATTCAAATTTAAAAGTTGACATTCTTTACCCGCCAGCTCCATTTCCGGCACAGGTTCAACCAACCAGCAACCAGATTGTTGATGCAAGGGGCCAATCCGAAACAAGTTCTGGAAACAATGTTGCAAGTAATCCAATCAAAACGCAGGACACAAATGTAATTGACCAATCAGTGTCTGGCTCCGTGAATAGCAACACAATGAATCAACCTATTACAAATCAGAACACAATCGTCTCGGACCAATCAGGAGCTGTGTCATTAGATGCTTTAAATAATGTTGACACTGGTCGCGTTGACTATGACATTTACTCAGACGTTCAAGGAAGTACAAATGACGCAACAGGTGAAATCGTTGAAAACCAAAATGGCGGAAGTCCCACTTCCGGTAACCGTATTCCAATGAAGAGTGAACCAGAAGTGATCGATGTCTTTAAAACAGAGACTAATGTTCAAGTTTTAAACCCAAACTTTCATTCAAATAGAAATAGTCAAATGAACGGACAGAATCAAGATACTGACGGTACAGGTTTGTCTAATCAAATTACCGGCAATAGTTTTGCAGCAAATACTAATCAAATTGCAACAGGAGCACAAAATTCGAACTCACAAGTTATGACTGGACTTTCAAATAACCAAGTAATGCAGCAAAATAGTAATTTCCGGGGAATCCCCCAAGTGTCTTCGGGAATTTCCCAAAATGGCAACAGAAATACCGGATTGAATCCTCGAGAATTTCAAAATAATAACAATCGAGCGATAAACACAAATACATTTCAAAATCAAAATGGAGTTGGTTCCCAGTTTAATAACTTTCAAACTACCGGAAATCAGAATACTCCAAACCAAGCCGGGAACCAAATGACGTCATTAAATAATAACATCCAAACCGGAAATGGATTTACAAGAAACCAACAAAATATTGGCACATTGAATAACCAACAGAACGTGAATCAAAACCAGCAAAGACCACTTCCAAACTCGAATGTTCTTTCGACAATGCAGCAAAATAAAAATATAAATGCGAATCAAATAACTGGCTCACAGTTGAATGGTCAAATGAATGGAATCCCGGTTACGCAACAAAATGGAGTACCGATCGTACAAAATGGTGTGCCAATACAACAAAATGGAACTCCAATGCAACAACTAAATGGCGCATCGGTAATGAATAATTTAAATGGTCAAATGATTCAAAATGGAGGACAAAATCAAAAGGTGGGAAATGTCAATGCCGGGAACAATGTTTCTAACTCTCAAAATATTGTACCACAAGGGAATGTTCCCATGATTAATAATGGAGTGTCTAACACACAGCAAAATATGCAAAATAATATGTCACCGCAAAACCCACAGTCAAACATGGTGAATTCAGTAAATCCGGCAAATAATAGAAACCAGAATCTTCAAAATAATAACTTACAGGGCAATGTTATCCCACAGAATAATTTCGGGGGCGGAGTTAACACACAGCAAGGCGGAGTTAATACACAACAAAGCGTAGTTAATACGCAACTAGGCGGAGTGAATACTCAGCGGGCCGGAGTTAACATGCAACAAGGCGGAGTTAACACACAGCAAGGCAGAGTTAACACACAGCAAGGCATAGCTAATACTCAGCGAGCCGGGGTAAACACGCAACAAGGCGGTATCAATTCACAGATGGGTGGACTCAATTCACAAATGGGTGTAGTCAATTCACAGATGGGCGCAGTTAACACACAGATGGGCGGAGGTAATGTACAACAAGGTGGGGTTAACACTCAGCAAGGTGGTGTAAATAAACAATTTAGTGGACAAAATACACAACAAACCGGACTTAACACGCAACGAGGCATATTTAATTCACAGATGGGCGGGGTTAATGCACAGCAAGGCGGATTTAATTCACAGATGGGTGGAGTTAACAACCAACAGGGCGTAGTTAACACACAACGTGCAATTGGAAACAACATGGTGAATGGACAGCAACAACAGCAATTCGTTCAGCCGAATTCTCAGAATATGTTAAATCAACAAAATAACCTCGTAAATAATATGAACAGTTTCAGAAACGGACAAAATGCAAATAATTTCAATCAACTAACGAATTTTAATCGACTAAACAATGTGAACTCTCAAGGGATAAATGGAAACTTTCCTCAGAATGGACTAAACACCGTACCTCAACTTCCGTTCGGCGGTAACCAAATGTTTAACGGTCAAAATATCGGACCGAACTTTATACCTAACGGCGGCATGGCTATTCCTCAACAGAACCCGTTTCTAAGCAACGGGCCTCAATTTAATCCTAACCAAATTAGATTAAATAGTTTCAACGGCGGAGGATTTATGCCTTTCTGAGAAAACTCTATTTATATTTATTATTTAAACTGATTATTATTATTTTATTATGTGATTTTAAACTTATCAAGAAATCAACATATGCCGCTTGGGTTAAACAACGCACCAAGTTCAAGAAATAGATTGGTTCCAGATAAAATGTTCGATCCATTGAAGAAATTCGAAGTATAGCCTTCAAACTGTCATTGTACTACGTATTTTACTATATGTGTATACATTTTTATAAATTTTGTGAAAAGGAGTCTTAGATTTTTATAACATTTGACTAAGATATGAGCTGATAATTCTTTACAATTGCAGGAATCAGTGTTAAAATTTCAGAATAAAACTTCTTTGAAAGACGGTGCTATTATACTCATCATTAAAAGTATTTATTAACATCATCACCATTAGCATTCTCGTACCCAAAGTTTATTAAGATTCTCTATCTAACTATAGTATCGAGAATCTTGATGGCCTCTGGGTATAAAAATGCATTATTTGTTGGTATTTGATATATAATACAAATATCACTATCATCATTTATTTTGTCGCATTCAATATCATCATCATCATCGTCATCATCATCATCATCATCATCATTGTTATCACTATAATAATTATTCTCATCATATTAACAACATCATCATCTCATTTTAAATATCATCATCATTATGATTTTTTAAATTTGTTCTTTATGAATTTTCGATATTTCATTATTTTTTTAGCTTTTATAATGTTACTTGACAGCACATGTGTACAGCTGAAAGTGAGATTTTATGCTTTTGACGAGTGATCTCAATTCGAAAATTGAGATGTTTTTGAGATTTGATAATTCAATCTTTGAGTTCAATCTTTTTAATCTAAGGAAATTGAAATCTTTTTGGTCCAAGTTGATTTGATCTCAACATTTGAGATCAAATTTATTTAGTGTATGAAACATTTGAGCTCAGTTTTATTTGTAGAAAGAAAATTTAAGATCACACTCGATTTGTAAAAGACACATTTAAACTCAATGTTATTTTTAGAACATTTCGAGGGTTGCCAGCAAGACTGTAGTAAGTGCATTAATCCAGAAGGCGTGTTACTACAGTATTGCGGGCAACCCTTGATTTGAATGACACAAATCAAAAATTTTAATGTACATTTGAATAATATCATTTTTTAACTTTGAGATAAATTCCATAGTATAGTCCAAAAGAATTAACCTGAGCTTGAACTACCTAATTATAATAATTACACACTTCGCTTACATAAAATCGTGAGTTTCCGAATGCGTGTATACGGTAAAACACGTGTTTATAAGAACCGATGTGAATATAAATCAATTTATTAAAAGGGGCATGTTATTGTACGTTTAAATTTGGACACATTAGTTTTTGGGGAAACAAGTAATGATATGGCACAGGTTCAAAGTATTTATTCTTATGAAAACAACATTAATTGTTCAGTACGTGTATTTTGCCGAAAGCTTCCGATAAAGCGCGATTTACAACGAAGACAAAAATAGACTGTAAATACTGACTTTAATATATTCTTGCATAAAGGTCAAGCTCAGGTTAATTCTGTTGGTCTATATGAAATTTGTAAAATTTTGAAAAGAAACCCAATATGTCATAGATACAATGTATCTTTATGCATTATACATGTACACATGAAAAGTTTGTAAATAAACACAATTTTTTTAAGTGATGCAATAAAATTAAATTAACATTTTATCTATTGTCTTAATTTATTCTAATTTAGAAACAATCTTTGCCAAATCTGCGACAGTGACCAGTTTTTTTATTAGGTTTAACGCAGTAGCAAGACATTGCATAGGTCATATAACGGCGGTCAATCAACCTACTCACCGTTCCTGGAAATGCTAAATCTCTGAATTTAGCTGTTAGCAAGTTATGATGCGCATTATTTCGTCAGTGACTGACGACTATCCTACATGATTTAGAATCAGTGGTAGGAAGAAAATGGCCGAAGAAATTATTTTATTATCAAACTAAACGAAAGTATGCACCTACCTGGAATCAAACTCTTGACTTCTTGATCATTAGACTTACGTGCTACTGACTGAGGTCAGTAATCAGTACAATTATGTTTAATTTAAATATCGACGATTTCTTGTCGCCCAAAGATTATATCTTTACATAAAAATTCGCCAATTATGACAAATTTTCAAGGTATATAAAGTATGCAGAGTTTGTTCTCTTATGGGATGGCTCGCTACGTTCTTTTTTGGGGTTTAACGCCACGTGCCTACACAATTTTTGTCATTTTACGGCGTCCAGCACACCTAACCTAGCTTTCCAGGACCCTTGTCTATAACCAGTACTCAACTACCCTTCCAAAAGGCCGGAAACATCTCCATATACCTTTTAATTGGAGGAAAATTGACATTATTGTCAAACTTTCATAGAAGGGTATATCCTCTCCGGCTGGGATTCGAACCCGTACAGTTAAGCTTTTCGTTCATTCAGAACAACGTCGGCGATCATTCACGAAAATAAATCTCGGATATCATTATATCTTCGTAGGAGATCGCCGAGGTTGTTTCGAATGCTTATCGTTGTAAGTAACCAAATCAAAGCACTGAAAGCGCTGAATGGCATATCAGGATTTCTAAAACTGTATTTGAAGGCAGAAGAAACAGGTACACTAAGTTTTCCATTAAATTCTTTCAAGTCACTCAAATTACGTTAAATATTAAACTTTCTTACACTGATGTCTTTTGATGTAATATAACTTGAGAAATCCACAAAGAAGATATTATTTGTATTTGGATAAATGAGGGAGTTTAGTCAGTTATCTTTCCCTAATAAAATCTGAAGCAATCCAATTGGTAGGTAGGTCCTTACAGTTGGAATCCTCGGATTTTATCATTGAATTCCTATGTAAGGATAACAAATATATTTCATCTAATATCTTTCTTGTTAATGAAGATATTAACAGAAGTGATGGAATTTAGATAGTTCTTTTCCTTAAAAATACCTAGCTTGAATTTAAATCAAATTAAATGATTTACAAAAAAGTTATTTAAGATTAATTTTGGCAAATTTACATTGAAAAGTAAGGGTAAAATCCGAGTAATCCAACTAATTAGACCTACCTATTTTAACAGTATACAAGGGGAAATAACTGACTAAAGTCCCTAATTCTCATCATATTAAAAAACCTTGAAAAGTTTTGTAAACTTCATAGTACTGATTGTTCCATCTATGACGATCATCGCTGGAAATTTCTTTCTTCACTTTTTTACCAGTGTGGGGAATCACGTGACCTATATGGTTCCTATCACGACAAATTTGACGAACAGAGCAACAAATTTCAAGGTCTGATAAAAATTGGTTACGTATTATTGTCATATACCTCGTCTTTTTCATTTGTTGCTCTGGTCGTCATTTTTACCCGTGTGAGGAACCATATAGGTCACGTTTATTTAAATTCTCAATATATAGTTTTATAAAGCACGAGTACGTAAGTTCTTTAGTAATTGTTTAAACCATCGGGCTTAATGTATGTAACCTGGGTCGATAGCGCAGTTGGTAGCGCGCCGGGATTTGGATACTCGTGCCCGAGGGGGTGCGGGTTCGAATCCCACCCGGGGAGGTTATACCCTTCCATGAAAATTTGACATAATGTCGATTTTCCTCCATTGATTAGATAATATGGAGAAGTTTCCGGCCTTGTGGAAGGGTAGGTGAGTACTGGTTATAGACAATGGTCCAGGAGAGCTAGGTTAGGTGCTCTGGACGCCGTGAAATGACCTAAATTGTGTTGATACGGCGTTAACTCCAATAAATAAATATAAATAAATAAATAAATTAATTAATGTATGTGCCAGTATGCGACAGTTGAAAAAAATACAACAATATCATAATAAAAATATAGAGGAAAATCTATATACTTTGACGGTCGATTGTTTTGATATTTTTATTAATAGTAATCAGAAGAAGTCACGTGGTCTAGCCACCGTCAATGTATACAGGGATGGATCCAGGATTTTTTTCAAGGGGGGTGGGGTCCGAACTTTTCAAGGGGGGGGGGGTCCGAACCTCGAACCACAAACACAGTATACACATTTTGCAGAAAAAATGCAACATATTGATAATAAAAATAACATAAAGACGTAACGTCCACAGCTGGTACACATTAACGTCACATTAAAAAAACAGCGACGTCGCATTATATAACATTACACAATACGTACATTTATTGTATTTTATTTGCTCATACGAAAATGAACATGTAAGTACTATAAAATGATAACTACATGTAATTTAATTTTAACAGCGTCTAAAAGAACACATGCACTAATGATTCGAACAGTCAAATAGTTTTGTTCTCATTCCTTTTCTAAATTTTCCAATATGGAAAGATGCACATTTTCAGTTACTTTCAGTTTATTGGATATGCTTGTTTTATAAAACCACCGGCTGCGTCTATGGGCCCCTTCGAATGAGATGTTTCAAAATAGTTGCGTATGAAAGGGACTCCAAATTCTCTTGCAGCAATATTTAAGCTACAGAAACAGTGTCTACTCTAGTATTGCTGAGCACAGCCGTCCATATATTCATGAGGCACTTCCGGGGGCCAGCGGACCCATTTCCAGGCCGGTACATAGTCCCTATCTAGGGTTAGGCGCGTTTTTCGTAAATTGCCGTTTTTGGCCACGATTGCCGTCTTATGCTCGAAATTCCGCCCAAAAACGTCTATGCGGATGTCCTGTGGCCAATTGGTGCAAAAACAGGACCAAAAATGTTTGGCCCGAAATCGACATTTTCCCTGATGTATACATCATGCGTTTTTTCGAGCGGAAAAACTTTTTCTCTGGAACCGGTTCCATTTGTGCCTCAGTCCCTTCGTATGGTCCAGACGAACCAGGAAATGTGCCACAACCGGTACCTGAGGCACTTCCGGGGACCAGCGGGCCTATTTCCAGGGCGGTACATAGTCCCTTTCTAGAGTTAGGCGCGTTTTGCGTAAATTGCCGTTTTTGGCCACGATTGCCGGTTTATGCCCGAAATTCCGCCTAAATACGTCTATGCGGATGTCCTGTGGCAAATTGAGGCCAAAAACGGGACCAAAAATTTTTGGCCCGAAATCGACTTTTTCCCTGATGTCCATTTTTGCCTCAGTCCCTTCGTATGGTCCAGACGAACCAGGAAATGTGCCACAACCGGTACCTGAGGCACTTCCGGGGGCCAGCGGGCCCATTTCTAGGCCGGTAAATAGTCCCTATCTAGGGTTAGGCGCGTTATGCGTAAATTGCCGTTTTTGGCCACGATTGCCGGTTTATGCCCAAAATTCTGCCCAAATACGTCTGTGCGGATGTCTTTGGCCAATTGAGGCCAAAAACGGGACCAAAAATTTTTGGTCCGAAATCAACTTTTTCCCTGCGTTTTTTCGAGCGGTTTATGCCCAAAATTCTGCCCAAATACGTCTATGCGGATGTCCTGTGGCCAATTGAGGTCAAAAACGGGACCAAAAATTGTTGGCCCGTAATCGACTTTTTCCCTGATGTATACATCATGCGTTTTTTCGAGCGGAAAAACTTTTTCTCTGGAACCGGTTCCATTTGTGGGCCAAAAACGGGACCAAACATTGTTGGCCCGAAATCGACTTTTTCCCTGATGTATACATCATGCGTTTTTTCGAGCGGAAAAACTTTTTCTCTGGAACCGGTTCCATTTGTGCCTCAGTCCCTTTGTATGGTCCAGACGAACCAGGAAATGTGCCACAACCCGTACCTGAGGCACTTCCGGGGGCCAGCGGGCCCATTTCCCGGCCGGTACATAGACGCATCTAGGGTTAGGCGCGTTATGCGTAAATTGCCGTTTTGGCCACGATTGCCGGTTTATGCCCAAAATTCTGCCCAAATACGTCTATGCGGATGTCCTGTGGCCAATTGAGGCCAAAAACGGGACCAAAAATTTTTGGCCCGAAATCGACTTTTTCCCTGATGTATACATCATGCGTTTTTTCGAGCGGAAAAACTTTTTCTCTGGAACCGGTTCCATTTGCCTCAGTCCCTTTGTATGGTCCAGACGAACCAGGAAATGTGCCACAACCCGTACCTGAGGCACTTCCGGGGACCAGCGGGCCCCTTTCCAGGCCGGTACATAGACCCATCTAGGGTTAGGCGCGTTATGCGTAAATTGCCGTTTTTGGCCACGATTGCCGGTTTATGCCCAAAATTCTGCCCAATACGTCTATGCGGATGTCCTGTGGCCAATTGAGGCCAAAAACGGGACCAAAAATTTTTGGCCCGAAATCGACTTTTTCCCTGATGTATACATCATGCGTTTTTTCGAGCGGAAAAACTTTTTCTCTGGAACCGGTTCCATTTGTGCCTCAGTCCCTTTGTATGGTCCAGACGAACCAGGAAATGTGCCACAACCCGTACCTGAGGCACTTCCGGGGGCCAGCGGGCCCATTTCCAGGCCGGTACATAGACCCATATAGGGTTAGGCGCGTTATGCGTAAATTGCCGTTTTTGGCCACGATTGCCGGTTTAGGCCCAAAATTCTGCCCAAATACGTCTATGCGGATGTCCTGTGGCCAATTGAGGCCAAAAACGGGACCAACAATTTTTCGCCCGAAATCGACTTTTTCCCTGATGTATACATCATGCGTTTTTTCGAGCGGAAAAACTTTTTCTCTGGAACCGGTTCCATTTGTGCCTCAGTCCCTTTGTATGGTCCAGACGAACCAGGAAATGTGCCACAACCCGTACCTGAGGCACTTCCGGGGGCCAGCGGGCCCATTTCGAGGCCGGTACATAGACCCATCTAGGGTTAGGCGCGTTATGCGTAAATTGCCGTTTTTTGGCCATGATTGCCGGTTTATGCCCAAAATTCTGCCCAAATACGTCTATGCGGATGTCCTGTGGCCAATTCAGGCCAAAAACGGGACCAAACATTTTTGGCCCGAAATCGACTTTTTCCCTGATGTATACATCATGCGTTTTTTCGAGTGGAAAAACTTTTTCTCTGGAACCGGTTCCATTTGTGCCTCAGTCCCTTTGTACGGTCCAGACGAACCAGGAATGTGCCACAACCCGTACCTGAGGCACTTCCGGGGACCAGCGGGCCCATTTCCAGGCCGGTACATAGACCCATCTAGGGTTAGGCGCGTTATGCGTAAATTGCCGTTTTTGGCCACGATTGCCGGTTTATGCCCAAAATTCTGCCCAATACGTCTATGCGGATGTCCTGTGGCCAATTGAGGCCAAAAACGGGACCAAAAATTTTTGGCCCGAAATCGACTTTTTCCCTGATGTATACATCATGCGTTTTTTCGAGCGGAAAAACTTTTTCTCTGGAACCGGTTCCATTTGTGCCTCAGTCCCTTTGTATGGTCCAGACGAACCAGGAAATGTGCCACAACCCGTACCTGAGGCACTTCCGGGGGCCAGCGGGCCCATTTCCAGGCCGGTACATAGACCCATCTAGGGTTAGGCGCGTTATGCGTAAATTGCCGTTTTTGGCCACGATTGCCGGTTTATGCCCAAAATTCTGCCCAAATACGTCTATGCAGATGTCCTGTGGCCAATTGAGGCCAAAAATGGGACCAACAATTTTTGGCCCGAAATCGACTTTTTCCCTGATGTATACACATCATGCGTTTTTTCGAGCGGAAAAAACTTTTTCTCTGGAACCGGTTCCATTTGTGCCTCAGTCCCTTTGTATGGTCCAGACGAACCAGGAAATGTGCCACAACCCGTACCTGAGGCACTTCCGGGGGCCAGCGGGCCCATTTCCAGGCCGGTACATAGACCCATCTAGGGTTAGGCGCGTTATGCGTAAATTGCCGTTTTTTGGCCACGATTGCCGGTTTATGCCCAAAATTCTGCCCAAATACGTCTATGCGGATGTCCTGTGGCCAATTGAGGCCAAAAACGGGACCAAAAATTTTTGGCCCGAAATCGACTTTTTCCCTGATGTATACATCATGCGTTTTTTTCGAGCGGACAAACTTTTTCTCTGGAACCGGTTCCATTTGTGCCTCAGTCCCTTTGTATGGTCCAGACGAACCAGGAAATGTGCCACAACCCGTACCTGAGGAACTTCCGGGAACCAGCGGGCCCATTTCCAGGCCGGTACATAGACCCATCTAGGGTTAGGCGCGTTATGCGTAAATTGCCGTTTTTGGCCACGATTGCCGGTTTATGCCCAAAATTCTGCCCAAATACGTCTATGCCTATGTCCTGTGGCCAATTCAGGCCAAAAACGGGACCAAAAATTTTTGGCCCGAAATCGACTTTTTCCCTGATGTATACATCATGCGTTTTTTCGAGCGGAAAAACTTTTTCTCTGGAACCGGTTCCATTTGTGCCTCAGTCCCTTTGTATGGTCCAGACGAACCAGGACATGTGCCACAACCCGTACCTGAGGCACTTCCGGGGGCCAGCGGGCCCATTCCCAGGCCCGTACATAGACCCATCTAGGGTTAGGCGCGTTATGCGTAAATTGCCGTTTTTTGGCCACGATTGCCGGTTTATGCCCAAAATTCTGCCCAAATACGTCTATGCGGATGTCCTGTGGCCAATTGAGGCCAAAACCGGGACCAAAAATTTTTGGCCCGAAATCGACTTTTTCCCTGATGTATATACATCATGCGTTTTTTCGAGCGGAAAACCTTTTTCTCTGGAACCGGTTCCATTTGTGCCTCAGTCCCTTTGTATGGTCCAGACGAACCAGGAAATGTGCCACAACCCGTACCTGAGGCACTTCCGGGGGCCAGCGAGCCCATTTCCAGGCCGGTACATAGACCCATCTAGGGTTAGGCGCGTTATGCGTAAATTGCCGCTTTTGGCCACGATTGCCGGTTTATGCCCAAAATTCTGCCCAATACGTCTATGCGGATGTCCTGTGGCCAATTGAGGCCAAAAACGGGAACAAAATTTTTTGGCCCGAAATCGAATTTTTTCTGATGTATACATCATGCATTTTTTCGAGCGGAACAACTTTGTCTCTGGAACCGGTTCCATTTGTGCCTCAGTCCCTTTGTATGGTCCAGACGAACCAGGAAATGTGCCACAACCCGTACCTGAGGCACTTCCGGGGGCCAGCGGGCCCATTTCCAGGCCGGTACATAGACCCATCTAGGGTTAGGCGCGTTATGCGTAAATTGCCGTTTTTGGCCACGATTGCCGGTTTATGCCCAAAATTCTGCCCAAATACGTCTATGCGGATGTCCTGTGGCCAATTGAGGCCAAAACCGGGACCAAAAATTTTTGGCCCGAAATCGACTTTTTTTCCTGATGTATACATCATGCGTTTTTTCGAGCGGAAAACCTTTTTCTCTGGAACCGGTTCCATTTGTGCCTCAGTCCCTTTGTATGGTCCAGACGAACCAGGAAATGTGCCACAACCCGTACCTGAGGCACTTCCGGGGGCCAGCGGGCCCATTTCCAGGCCGGTACATAGACCCATCTAGGGTTAGGCGCGTTATGCGTAAATTGCCGTTTTTGGCCACGATTGCCGGTTAATACCCAAAATTCTGCCCAAATACGTCTATGCGGATGTCCTGTGGCCAATTGAGGCCAAAAACGGGACCAAAAAATTTTTGGCCCGAAATCGACTTTTTCCCTGATGTATACATCATGCGTTATTTCGAGCGGAACAACTTTTTCTCTGGAACCGGTTCCATTTGTGCCTCAGTCCCTTTGTATGGTCCAGACGAACCAGGAAATGTGCCACAACCCGTACCTGAGGCACTTCCGGGGGCCAGCGGGCCGATTTCCAGGCCGGTACATAGATCCATCTAGGGTTAGGCTCGTTATGCGTAAATTGCCGTTTTTGGCCACGATTGCCGGTTAATGCCCAAAATTCTGCCCAAATACGTCTATGCGGATGTCCTGTGGCCAATTGAGGCCAAAAACGGGACCAAAAATTTTTGGCCCGAAATCGACTTTTTCCCTGATGTATACATCATGCGTTTTTTCGAGCGGAAAAACTTTTTCTCTTGAACCGGTTCCATTTGTGCCTCAGTCCCTTTGTATGGTCCAGACGAACCAGGAAATGTGCCACAACCCGTACCTGAGGCACTTCCGGGGGCCAGCGGGCCCATTTCCAGGCCGGTACATAGACCCATCTAGTGTTAGGCGCGTTATGAGTAAATTGCCGTTTTTGGCCACGATTGCCGGTTTATGCCCAAAATTCTGCCCAAATACGTCTGTGCGGATGTCCTGTGGCCAATTGAGGCCAAAAACGGGACCAAAAATTTTTGGCCCGAAATCGACTTTTTCCCTGATGTATACATCATTCGTTTTTTCGAGCGGAAAAACTTTTTCTCTGGAACCGGTTCCATTTGTGCCTCAGTCCCTTTGTATGGTCCAGACGAACCAGGAAATGTGCCACAACCCGTACCTGAGGCACTTCCGGGGACCAGCGGGCCCATTTCCAGGCCGGTACATAGACCCATCTAGGGTTAGGCGCGTTTTGCGTAAATTGCCGTTTTTGGCCACGATTGCCGGTTTATGCCCAAAATTCTGCCCAATACGTCTATGCGGATGTCCTGTGGCCAATTGAGGCCAAAAACGGGACCAAAAATTTTTGGCCCGAAATCGACTTTTTCCCTGATGTATACATCATGCGTTTTTTCGAGCGGAAAAACTTTTTCTCTTGAACCGGTTCCATTTGTGCCTCAGTCCCTTTGTATGGTCCAGACGAACCAGGAAATGTGCCACAACCCGTACCTGAGGCACTTCCGGGGGCCAGCGGGCCATTTCCAGGCCGGTACATAGACCCATCTAGGGTTAGGCGCGTTATGCGTAAATTGCCGTTTTTGGCCACGATTGCCGGTTTAGGCCCAAAATTCTGCCCAAATACGTCTATGCGGATGTCCTGTGGCCAATTGAGGCCAAAAACGGGACCAAAAATTTTTGGCCCGAAATCGACTTTTTCCCTAATGTATACATCATGCGTTTTTTTCGAGCGGACAAACTTTTTGTCTGGAACCGTTCCATTTGTGCCTCAGTCCCTTTGTATGGTCCAGACGAACCAGGAAATGTGCCACAACCCGTACCTGAGGCACTTCCGGGGACCAGCGGGCCCATTTCCAGGCCGGTACATAGACCCATCTAGGGTTAGGCGCGTTTTGCGTAAATTGCCGTTTTTGGCCACGATTGCCGGTTTATGCCCAAAATTCTGCCCAATACGTCTATGCGGATGTCCTGTGGCCAATTGAGGCCAAAAACGGGAACAAAATTTTTTGGCCCGAAATCGAATTTTTTCTGATGTATACATCATGCATTTTTTCGAGCGGAACAACTTTGTCTCTGGAACCGGTTCCATTTGTGCCTCAGTCCCTTTGTATGGTCCAGACGAACCAGGAAATGTGCCACATCCCGTACCTGAGGCACTTCCGGGGGCCAGCGGGCCCATTTCCAGGCCGGTACATAGACCCATCTAGGGTTAGGCGCGTTATGCGTAAATTGCCGTTTTTGGCCACGATTGCCGGTTTATGCCCAAAATTCTGCCCAAATACGTCTATGCGGATGTCCTGTGGCCAATTGAGGCCAAAACCGGGACCAAAAATTTTTGGCCCGAAATCGACTTTTTCCCTGATGTATACATCATGCGTTTTTTCGAGCGGAAAACCTTTTTCTCTGGAACCGGTTCCATTTGTGCCTCAGTCCCTTTGTATGGTCCAGACGAACCAGGAAATGTGCAACAACCCGTACCTGAGGCACTTCCGGGGGCCAGCGGGCCCATTTCCAGGCCGGTACATAGACCCATCTAGGGTTAGGCGCGTTATGCGTAAATTGCCGTTTTTGGCCACGATTGCCGGTTAATACCCAAAATTCTGCCCAAATACGTCTATGCGGATGTCCTGTGGCCAATTGAGGCCAAAAACGGGACCAAAAATTTTTGGCCCGAAATCGACTTTTTCCCTGATGTATACATCATGCGTTATTTCGAGCGGAACAACTTTTTCTCTGGAACCGGTTCCATTTGTGCCTCAGTCCCTTTGTATGGTCCAGACGAACCAGGAAATGTGCCACAACCCGTACCTGAGGCACTTCCGGGGGCCAGCGGGCCGATTTCCAGGCCGGTACATAGATCCATCTAGGGTTAGGCTCGTTATGCGTAAATTGCCGTTTTTGGCCACGATTGCCGGTTAATGCCCAAAATTCTGCCCAAATACGTCTATGCGGATGTCCTGTGGCCAATTGAGGCCAAAAACGGGACCAAAAATTTTTGGCCCGAAATCGACTTTTTCCCTGATGTATACATCATGCGTTTTTTCGAGCGGAAAAACTTTTTCTCTTGAACCGGTTCCATTTGTGCCTCAGTCCCTTTGTATGGTCCAGACGAACCAGGAAATGTGCCACAACCCGTACCTGAGGCACTTCCGGGGGCCAGCGGGCCCATTTCCAGGCCGGTACATAGACCCATCTAGTGTTAGGCGCGTTATGAGTAAATTGCCGTTTTTGGCCACGATTGCCGGTTTATGCCCAAAATTCTGCCCAAATACGTCTGTGCGGATGTCCTGTGGCCAATTGAGGCCAAAAACGGGACCAAAAATTTTTGGCCCGAAATCGACTTTTTCCCTGATGTATACATCATTCGTTTTTTCGAGCGGAAAAACTTTTTCTCTGGAACCGGTTCCATTTGTGCCTCAGTCCCTTTGTATGGTCCAGACGAACCAGGAAATGTGCCACAACCCGTACCTGAGGCACTTCCGGGGACCAGCGGGCCCATTTCCAGGCCGGTACATAGACCCATCTAGGGTTAGGCGCGTTTTGCGTAAATTGCCGTTTTTGGCCACGATTGCCGGTTTATGCCCAAAATTCTGCCCAATACGTCTATGCGGATGTCCTGTGGCCAATTGAGGCCAAAAACGGGACCAAAAATTTTTGGCCCGAAATCGACTTTTTCCCTGATGTATACATCATGCGTTTTTTCGAGCGGAAAAACTTTTTCTCTGGAACCGGTTCCATTTGTGCCTCAGTCCCTTTGTATGGTCCAGACGAACCAGAAATGTGCCACAACCCGTACCTGAGGCACTTCCGGGGGCCAGCGGGCCCATTTCCAGGCCGGTACATAGACCCATCTAGGGTTAGGCGCGTTATGCGTAAATTGCCGTTTTTTGGCCACGATTGCCGGTTTAGGCCCAAAATTCTGCCCAAATACGTCTATGCGGATGTCCTGTGGCCAATTGAGGCCAAAAACGGGACCAAAAATTTTTGGCCCGAAATCGACTTTTTCCCTAATGTATACATCATGCGTTTTTTCGAGCGGACAAACTTTTTGTCTGGAACCGGTTCCATTTGTGCCTCAGTCCCTTTGTATGGTCCAGACGAACCAGGAAATGTGCCACAACCCGTACCTGAGGCACTTCCGGGGGCCAGCGGGCCCATTTCCAGGCCGGTACATAGACCCATCTAGGGTTAGGCGCGTTATGCGTAAATTGCCGTTTTTGGCCACGATTGCCGGTTTATGCCCAAAATTCTGCCCAAATACGTCTATGCGGATGTCCATTGGCCAATTCAGGCCAAAAACGGGACCAAACATTTTTGGCCCGAAATCGACTTTTTCCCTGATGTATACATCATGCGTTTTTTCGAGCGGAAAAACTTTTTCTCTGGAACCGGTTCCATTTGTGCCTCAGTCCCTTTGTACGGTCCAGACGAACCAGGAAATGTGCCACAACCCGTACCTGAGGCACTTCCGGGGACCAGCGGGCCCATTTCCAGGCCGGTACATAGACCCATCTAGGGTTAGGCGCGTTATGCGTAAATTGCCGTTTTTGGCCACGATTGCCGGTTTATGCCCAAAATTCTGCCCAATACGTCTATGCGGATGTCCTGTGGCCAATTGAGGCCAAAAACGGGACCAAAAATTTTTGGCCCGAAATCGACTTTTTCCCTGATGTATACATCATGCGTTTTTTCGAGCGGAAAAACTTTTTCTCTGGAACCGGTTCCATTTGTGCCTCAGTCCCTTTGTATGGTCCAGACGAACCAGGAAATGTGCCACAACCCGTACCTGAGGCACTTCCGGGGGCCAGCGGGCCCATTTCCAGGCCGGTACATAGACCCATCTAGGGTTAGGCGCGTTATGCGTAAATTGCCGTTTTTGGCCAAGATTGCCGGTTTATGCCCAAAATTCTGCCCAAATACGTCTATGCAGATGTCCTGTGGCCAATTGAGGCCAAAAACGGGACCAACAATTTTTGGCCCGAAATCGACTTTTTCCCTGATGTATACATCATGCGTTTTTTCGAGCGGAAAAACTTTTTCTCTGGAACCGGTTCCATTTGTGCCTCAGTCCCTTTGTATGGTCTAGACGAACCAGGAAATGTGCCACAACCCGTACCTGAGGCACTTCCGGGGGCCAGCGGGCCCATTTCCAGGCCGGTACATAGACCCATCTAGGGTTAGGCGCGTTATGCGTAAATTGCCGTTTTTGGCCACGATTGCCGGTTTATGCCCAAAATTCTGCCCAATACGTCTATGCGGATGTCCTGTGGCCAATTGAGGCCAAAAACGGGAACAAAATTTTATGGCCCGAAATCGAATTTTTTCTGATGTATACATCATGCGTTTTTTCGAGCGGAAAAACTTTTTCTCTGGAACCGGTTCCATTTGTGCCTCAGTCCCTTTGTATGGTCCAGACGAACCAGGAAATGTGCCACAACCCGTACCTGAGGAACTTCCGGGGACCAGCGGGCCCATTTCCAGGCCGGTACATAGACCCATCTAGGGTTAGGCGCGTTATGCGTAAATTGCCGTTTTTGGCCACGATTGCCGGTTTATGCCCAAATTTCTGCCCAAATACGTCTATGCGGATGTCCTGTGGCCAATTCAGGCCAAAAACGGGACCAAAATTTTTTGGCCCGAAATCGACTTTTTCCCTGATGTATACATCATGCGTTTTTTCGAGCGGAAAAACTTTTTCTCTGGAACCGGTTCCATTTGTGCCTCAGTCCCTTTGTATGGTCCAGACGAACCAGGAAATGTGCCACAACCCGTACCTGAGGCACTTCCGGGGGCCAGCGGGCCCATTTCCAGGCCGGTACATAGACCCATCTAGGGTTAGGCGCGTTATGCGTAAATTGCCGTTTTTGGCCACGATTGCCGGTTTATGCCCAAAATTCTGCCCAAATACGTCTATGCGGATGTCCTGTGGCCAATTGAGGCCAAAACCGGGACCAAAAATTTTTGGCCCGAAATCGACTTTTTCCCTGATGTATACATCATGCGTTTTTTTGAGCGGAAAACCTTTTTCTCTGGAACCGGTTCCATTTGTGCCTCAGTCCCTTTGTATGGTCCAGACGAACCAGGAAATGTGCCACAACCCGTACCTGAGGCACTTCCGGGGGCCAGCGGGCCCATTTCCAGGCCGGTACATAGACCCATCTAGGGTTAGGCGCGTTATGCGTAAATTGCCTTTTTTGGCCACGATTGCCGGTTAAATGCCCAAAATTCTGCCCAAATACGTCTATGCGGATGTCCTGTGGCCAATTGAGGCCAAAAACGGGACCAAAAATTTTTGGCCCGAAATCGACTTATTCCCTGATGTATACATCATGCGTTTTTTCGAGCGGAAAAACTTTTTCTATTGAACCGGTTCCATTTGTGGCTCAGTCCCTTTGTATGGTCCAGACGAACCAGGAAATGTGCCACAACCCGTACCTGAGGCACTTCCGGGGGCCAGCGGGCCCATTTCCAGGCCGGTACATAGACCCATCTAGTGTTAGGCGCGTTATGCGTAAATTGCCGTTTTTGGCCACGATTGCCGGTTTATGCCCAAAATTCTGCCCAAATACGTCTGTGCGGATGTCCTGTGGCCAATTGAGGCCAGAAACGGGACCAAAAATTTTTGGCCCAAAATCTACTTTTTCCCTGATGTATACATCATTCGTTTTTTCGAGCGGAAAAATTTTTTCTCTGGAACCGGTTCCATTTGTGCCTCAGTCCCTTTGTATGGTCCAGACGAACCAGGAAATGTGCCACAACCCGTACCTGAGGCACTTCCGGGGACCAGCGGGCCCCTTTCCAGGCCGGTACATAGACCCATCTAGGGTTAGGCGCGTTATGCGTAAATTGCCGTTTTTGGCCACGATTGCCGGTTTATACCCAAAATTCTGCCCAATACGTCTATGCGGATGTCCTGTGGCCAATTGAGGCCAAAAACGGGACCAAAAATTTTTGGCCCGAAATCGACTTTTTCCCTGATGTATACATCATGCGTTTTTTCGAGCGGAAAAACTTTTTCTCTGGAACCGGTTCCATTTGTGCCTCAGTCCCTTTGTATGGTCCAGACGAACCAGGAAATGTGCCACAACCCGTACCTGAGGCACTTCCGGGGGCCAGCGGGCCCATTTCCAGGCCGGTACATAGACCCATATAGGGTTAGGCGCGTTATGCGTAAATTGCCGTTTTTGGCCACGATTGCCGGTTAATACCCAAAATTCTGCCCAAATACGTCTATGCGGATGTCCTGTGGCCAATTGAGGCCAAAAACGGGACCAACAATTTTTCGCCCGAAATCGACTTTTTCCCTGATGTATACATCATGCGTTTTTTCGAGCGGAAAAACTTTTTCTCTGGAACCGGTTCCATTTGTGCCTCAGTCCCTTTGTATGGTCCAGACGAACCAGGAAATGTGCCACAACCCGTACCTGAGGCACTTCCGGGGGCCAGCGGGCCCATTTCGAGGCCGGTACATAGACCCATCTAGGGTTAGGCGCGTTATGCGTAAATTGCCGTTTTTGGCCACGATTGCCGGTTTATGCCCAAAATTCTGCCCAAATACGTCTATGCGGATGTCCTGTGGCCAATTCAGGCCAAAAACGGGACCAAACATTTTTGGCCCGAAATCGACTTTTTCCCTGATGTATACATAATGCGTTTTTTCGAGCGGAAAAACTTTTTCTCTGGAACCGGTTCCATTTGTGCCTCAGTCCCTTTGTACGGTCCAGACGAACCAGGAAATGTGCCACAACCCGTACCTGAGGCACTTCCGGGGACCACCGGGCCCATTTCCAGGCCGGTACATAGACCCATCTAGGGTTAGGCGCGTTATGCGTAAATTGCCGTTTTTGGCCACGATTGCCGGTTTATGCCCAAAATTCTGCCCAATATGTCTATGCGGATGTCCTGTGGCCAATTGAGGCCAAAAACGGGACCAAAAATTTTTGGCCCAAAATCGACTTTTTCCCTGATGTATACATCATGCGTTTTTTCGAGCGGAAAAACTTTTTCTCTGGAACCGGTTCCATTTGTGCCTCAGTCCCTTTGTATGGTCCAGACGAACCAGGAAATGTGCCACAACCCGTACCTGAGGCACTTCCGGGGGCCAGCGGGCCCATTTCCAGGCCGGTACATAGACCCATCTAGGGTTAGGCGCGTTATGCGTAAATTGCCGTTTTTGGCCACGATTGCCGGTTTATGCCCAAAATTCTGCCCAAATACGTCTATGCAGATGTCCTGTGGCCAATTGAGGCCAAAAACGGGACCAACAATTTTTGGCCCGAAATCGACTTTTTCCCTGATGTATACATCATGCGTTTTTTCGAGCGGAAAAACTTTTTCTCTGGAACCGGTTCCATTTGTGCCTCAGTCCCTTTGTATGGTCTAGACGAACCAGGAAATGTGCCACAACCCGTACCTGAGGCACTTCCGGGGGCCAGCGGGCCCATTTCCAGGCCGGTACATAGACCCATCTAGGGTTAGACGCGTTATGCGTAAATTGCCGTTTTTTTAGCCACGATTGCCGGTTTATGCCCAAAATTCTGCCCAATACGTCTATGCGGATGTCCTGTGGCCAATTGAGGCCAAAAACGGGAACATAATTTTTTGGCCCGAAATCGAATTTTTTCTGATGTATACATCATGCGTTTTTTCGAGCGGAAAAACTTTTTCCCTGGAACCGGTTCCATTTGTGCCTCAGTCCCTTTGTATGGTCCAGACGAACCAGGAAATGTGCCACAACCCGTACCTGAGGCACTTCCGGGGGCCAGCGGGCCCATTTCCAGGCCGGTACATAGACCCATCTAGGGTTAGGCGCGTTTTGCGTAAATTGCCGTTTTTGGCCACGATTGCCGGTTTATGCCCAAAATTCTGCCCAAATACGTCTATGCGGATGTCCTGTGGCCAATTGAGGCCAAAAACGGGACCAAAAATTTTTGGCCCGAAATCGACTTTTTCCCTGATGTATACATCATGCGTTTTTTCGAGCGGACAAACTTTTTCTCTGGAACCGGTTCCATTTGTGCCTCAGTCCCTTTGTATGGTCCAGACGAACCAGGAAATGTGCCACAACCCGTACCTGAGGAACTTCCGGGAACCAGCGGGCCCATTTCCAGGCCGGTACATAGACCCATCTAGGGTTAGGCGCGTTATGCGTAAATTGCCGTTTTTGGCCACGATTGCCGGTTTATGCCCAAAATTCTGCCCAAATACGTCTATGCGGATGTCCTGTGGCCAATTCAGGCCAAAAACGGGACCAAAAATTTTTGGCCCGAAATCGACTTTTTCCCTGATGTATACATCATGCGTTTTTTCGAGCGGAAAAACTTTTTCTCTGGAACCGGTTCCATTTGTGCCTCAGTCCCTTTGTTTGGTCCAGACGAACCAGGAAATGTGCCACAACCCGTACCTGAGGCACTTCCGGGGGCCAGCGGGCCCATTCCCAGGCCCGTACATAGACCCATCTAGGGTTAGGCGCGTTATGCGTAAATTGCCGTTTTTGGCCACGATTGCCGGTTTATGCCCAAAATTCTGCCCAAATACGTCTATGCGGATGTCCTGTGGCCAATTGAGGCCAAAACCGGGACCAAAAATTTTTGGCCCGAAATCGACTTTTTCCCTGATGTATATACATCATGCGTTTTTTCGAGCGGAAAACCTTTTTCTCTGGAACCGGTTCCATTTGTGCCTCAGTCCCTTTGTATGGTCCAGACGAACCAGGAAATGTGCCACAACCCGTACCTGAGGCACTTCCGGGGGCCAGCGGGCCCATTTCCAGGCCGGTACATAGACCCATCTAGGGTTAGGCGCGTTATGCGTAAATTGCCGTTTTTGGCCACGATTGCCGGTTTATGCCCAAAATTCTGCCCAATACGTCTATGCGGATGTCCTGTGGCCAATTGAGGCCAAAAACGGGAACAAAATTTTTTGGCCCGAAATCGAATTTTTTCTGATGTATACATCATGCGTTTTTTCGAGCGGAAAAACTTTTTCTCTGGAACCGGTTCCATTTGTGCCTCAGTCCCTTTGTATGGTCCAGACGAACCAGGAAATGTGCCACAACCCGTACCTGAGGCACTTCCGGGGGCCAGCGGGCCCATTTCCAGGCCGGTACATAGACCCATCTAGGGTTAGGCGCGTTATGCGTAAATTGCCGTTTTTGGCCACGATTGCCGGTTTATGCCCAAAATTCTGCCCAAATACGTCTATGCGGATGTCCTGTGGCCAATTGAGGCCAAAAACGGGACCAAAAATTTTTGGCCCGAAATCGACTTTTTCCCTGATGTATACATCATGCGTTTTTTCGAGCGGAAAAACTTTTTCTCTGGAACCGGTTCCATTTGTGCCTCAGTCCCTTTGTATGGTCCAGACGAACCAGGAAATGTGCCACAACCCGTACCTGAGGCACTTCCGGGGGCCAGCGGGCCCATTTCGAGGCCGGTACATAGACCCATCTAGGGTTAGGCGCGTTATGCGTAAATTGCTTTTTTTGGCCACGATTGCCGGTTTATGCCCAAAATTCTGCCCAAATACGTCTATGCGGATGTCCTGTGGCCAATTGAGGCCAAAACCGGGACCAAAAATTTTTGGCCCGAAATCGACTTTTTCCCTGATGTATACATCATGCGTTTTTTCGAGCGGAAAACCATTTTCTCTGGAACCGGTTCCATTTGTGCCTCAGTCCCTTTGTATGGTCCAGACGAACCAGGAAATGTGCCACAACCCGTACCTGAGGCACTTCCGGGGGCCAGCGGGCCCATTTCCAGGCCGGTACATAGACCCATCTAGGGTTAGGCGCGTTATGCGTAAATTGCCGTTTTTGGCCACGATTGCCGGTTAATACCCAAAATTCTGCCCAAATACGTCTATGCGGATGTCCTGTGGCCAATTGAGGCCAAAAACGGGACCAAAAATTTTTGGCCCGAAATCGTATTTTTCCCTGAATACATCATGCGTTTTTTCGAGCGGAAAAACTTTTTCTCTGGAACCAGTTCCATTTGTGCCTCAGTCCCTTTGTATGGTCCAGACGAACCAGGAAATGTGCCAAAACCCGTACCTGAGGCACTTCCGGGGGCCAGCGGGCCCATTTCTAGGCCGGTACATAGACCCATCTAGGGTTAGGCACGTTATGCGTAAATTGCCGTTTTTGGCCACGATTGCCGGTTTATGCCAAAAATTCTGCCCAAATACGTCTATTCGGATGTCCTGTGGCCAATTGAGGCCAAAAACAGGACCAAAAATTTTTGGCCCGAAATCGACTTTTTCCCTGATGTATACATCATGCGTTTTTTCGAGCGGAAAAACTTTTTCTCTGGAACCGGTTCCATTTGTGCCTCAGTCCCTTTGTATGGTCCAGACGAACCAGGAAATGTGCCACAACCCGTACCTGAGGCACTTCCGGGGGCCAGCGGGCCCATTTCTAGGCCGGTACATAGACCATCTAGGGTTAGGCGCGTTATGCGTAAATTGCCGTTTTTGGCCACGATTGCCGGTTTATGCCCAAAATTCTGCCCAAATACGTCTATGCGGATGTCCTGTGGCCAATTGAGGCCAAAAACGGGACCAAAAATTTTTGGCCCGAAATCGACTTTTTCCCTGATGTATACATCATGCGTTTTTTCGAGCGGAAAAACTTTTTCTCTGGAACCGGTTCCATTTGTGCCTCAGTCCCTTTGTATGGTCCAGACGAACCAGGAAATTTGCCACAACCCGTACCTGAGGCACTTCCGGGGGCCAGCGGGCCCATTTCTAGGCCGGTACATAGACCCATCTAGGGTTAGGCGCGTTATGCGTAAATTGCCGTTTTTGGCCACGATTGCCGGTTTATGCCCAAAATTCTGCCCAAATACGTCTATGCGGATGTCCTGTGGCCAACTGAGGCCAAAAACGGGACCAAAAATTTTTGGCCCGAAATCGACTTTTTCCCTGATGTATACATCATGCGTTTTTTCGAGCGGAAAAACTTTTTCTCTGGAACCGGTTCCATTTGTGCCTCAGTCCCTTTGTATGGTCCAGACGAACCAGGAAATGTGCCACAACCCGTACCTGAGGCACTTCCGGGGGCCAGCGGGCCCATTTCTAGGCCGGTACATAGACCCCTCTAGGGTTAGGCGCGTTATGCATAAATTGCCGTTTTTGGCCACGATTGCCGGTTTATGCCCAAAATTCTGCCCAAATACGTCTATGCGGATGTCCTGTGGCCAATTGAGGCCAAAAACGGGACTAAAAATTTTTGGCCCAAAATCGACTTTTTCCCTGATGTATACATCATGCGTTTTTTTGAGCGGAAAAACTTTTTCTCTGGAACCGGTTCCATTTGTGCCTCAGTCCCTTTGTATGGTCCAGACGAACCAGGAAATGTGCCACAACCCGTACCTGAGGCACTTCCGGGGGCCAGCGGGCCCATTTCTAGGCCGGTACATAGACCCATCTAGGGTTAGGCGCGTTATGCGTAAATTGCCGTTTTTTGCCACGATTGCCGGTTTATGCCCAAAATTCTGCCCAAATACGTCTATGCGGATGTCCTGTGGCCAATTGAGGCCAAAAACGGGACCAAAAATTTTTGGCCCGAAATCGACTTTTTCCCTGATGTATACATCATGCGTTTCTTCGAGCGGAAAAACTTTTTCTCTGGAACCGGTTCCATTTGTGCCTCAGTCCCTTTGTATGGTCCAGACGAACCAGGAAATGTGCCAAAACCCGTACCTGAGGCACTTCCGGGGGCCAGCGGGCCCATTTCTAGGCCGGTACATAGACCCATCTAGGGTTAGGCACGTTATGCGTAAATTGCCGTTTTTGGCCACGATTGCCGGTTTATGCCCAAAATTCTGCCCAAATACGTCTATGCGGATGTCCTGTGGCCAATTGAGGCCAAAAACGGGACCAAAAATTTTTGGCCCGAAATCGACTTTTTCCCTGATGTATACATCATGCGTTTTTTCGAGCGGAAAAACTTTTTCTCTGGAACCGGTTCCATTTGTGCCTCAGTCTCTTTGTATGGTCCAGACGAACCAGGAAATGTGCCACAACCCGTACCTGAGGCACTTCCGGGGGCCAGCGGGCCCATTTCTAGGCCCGTACATAGACCCATCTAGGGTTAGGCGCGTTATGCGTAAATTGCCGTTTTTGGCCACGATTGCCGGTTTATGCCCAAAATTCTGCCCAAATACGTCTATGCGGATGTCCTGTGGCCAATTGAGGCCAAAAACGGGAACAAAAATTTTTGGCCCGAAATCGACTTTTTCCCTGATGTATACATCATGCGTTTTTTCGAGCGGAAAAACTTTTTCTCTGGAACCGGTTCCATTTGTGCTTCAGTCCCTTTGTATGGTCCAGACGAACCAGGAAATGTGCCACAACCCGTACCTGAGGCACTTCCGGGGGCCATCGGGCCCATTTCTAGGCCGGTACATAGACCCATCTAGGTTTAGGCGCGTTATGCGTAAATTGCCGTTTTTGGCCACGATTGCCGGTTTATGCCCAAAATTCTGCCCAAATACGTCTATGCGGATGTCCTGTGGCCAATTGAGGCCAAAAACGGGACCAAAAATTTTTGGCCCGAAATCGACTTTTTCCCTGATGTATACATCATGCGTTTTTTCGAGCGGAAAAACTTTTTCTCTGGAACCGGTTCCATTTGTGCCTTAGTCCCTTTGTATGGTCCAGACGTACCAGGAAATGTGCCACAACCCGTACCTGAGGCACTTCCGGGGGCCAGCGGGCCCATTTCTAGGCCGGTACATAGACCCATCTAGGGTTAGGCGCGTTATGCGTAAATTGCCGTTTTTGGCCACGATTGCCGGTTTATGCCCAAAATTCTGCCCAAATACGTCTATGCGGATGTCCTGTGTCCAATTGAGGCCAAAAACGGGACCAAAAATTTTTGGCCCGAAATCGACTTTTTCCCTGATGTATACATCATGCGTTTTTTCGAGCGGAAAAACTTTTTCTCTGGAACCGGTTCCATTTGTGCCTCAGTCCCTTTGTATGGTCCAGACGAACCAGGAAATGTGCCACAACCCGTACCTGAGGCACTTCCGGGGGCCAGCGGGCCCATTTCTAGGCCGGTACATAGACCCATCTAGGGTTAGGCGCGTTATGCATAAATTGCCGTTTTTGGCCACGATTGCCGGTTTATGCCCAAAATTCTGCCCAAATACGTCTATGCGGATGTCCTGTGGCCAATTGAGGCCAAAAACGGGACCAAAAATTTTTGGCCCGAAATCGACTTTTTCCCTGATGTATACATCATGCGTTTTTTCGAGCGGAAAAACTTTTTCTCTGGAACCGGTTCCATTTGTGCCTCAGTCCCTTTGTATGGTCCAGACGAACCAGGAAATGTGCCACAACCCGTACCTGAGGCACTTTCGGGGGCCAGCGGGCCCATTTCTAGGCCGGTACATAGACCCATCTAGGGTTAGGCGCGTTATGCGTAAATTGCCGTTTTTGGCCACGATTGCCGGTTTATGCCCAAAATTCTGCCCAAATACGTCTATGCGGATGTCCTGTGGCCAATTGAGGCCAAAAACGGGACCAAAAATTTTTGGCCCGAAATCGACATTTTCCCTGATGTATACATCATGCGTTTTTTCGAGCGGAAAAACTTTTTCTCTGGAACCGGTTCCATTTGTGCCTCAGTCCCTTTGTATGGTCCAGACGAACCAGGAAATGTGCCACAACCCGTACCTGAGGCACTTCCGGGGGCCAGCGGGCCCATTTCTAGGCCGGTACATAGACCCATCTAGGGTTAGGTGCGTTATGCGTAAATTGCCGTTTTTGGCCACGATTGCCGGTTTATGCCCAAAATTCTGCCCAAATACGTCTATGCGGATGTCCTGTGGCCAATTGAGGCCAAAAACGGAAACAAAACTTTTTGGCCCGAAATCGACTTTTTCCCTGATGAATATACATCATGCGTTTTTTCGAGCGGAAAAACTTTTTCTCTGGAACCGGTTCCATTTGTGCCTCAGTCCCTTTGTATGGTCCATACGAACCAGGAAATGTGCCACAACCCGTACCTGAGGCACTTCCGGGGGCCAGCGGGCCCATTTCTAGGCCGGTACATAGACCCATCTAGGGTTAGGCGCGTTATGCGTAAATTGCCGTTTTTGGCCACGATTGCCGGTTTATGCCCAAAATTCTGCCCAAATACGTCTATGCGGATGTCCTGTGGCCAATTGAGGCCAAAAACGGGACCAAAAATTTTTGGCCCGAAATCGACTTTTTCCCTGATGTATACATCATGCGTTTTTTCGAGCGGAAAAACTTTTTCTCTGGAACCGGTTCCATTTGTGCCTCAGTCCCTTTGTATGGTCCAGACGAACCAGGAAATGTGCCACAACCCGTACCTGAGGCACTTCCGGGGGCCAGCGGGCCCATTTCTAGGCCGGTACATAGACCCATCTAGGGTTAGGCGCGTTATGCATAAATTGCCGTTTTTGGCCACGATTGCCGGTTTATGCCCAAAATTCTGCCCAAATACGTCTATGCGGATGTCCTGTGGCCAATTGAGGCCAAAAACGGGACCAAAAATTTTTGGCCCGAAATCGACATTTTCCCTGATGTATACATCATGCGTTTTTTCGAGCGGAAAAACTTTTTCTCTGGAACCGGTTCCATTTGTGCCTCAGTCCCTTTGTATGGTCCAGACGAACCAGGAAATGTGCCACAACCCGTACCTGAGGCACTTCCGGGGGCCAGCGGGCCCATTTCTAGGCCGGTACATAGACCCATCTAGGGTTAGGCGCGTTATGCGTAAATTGCCGTTTTTGGCCACGATTGCCGGTTTATGCCCAAAATTCTGCCCAAATACGTCTATGCGGATGTCCTGTGGCCAATTGAGGCCAAAAACGGGACCAAAAAGTTATGGCCCGAAATCGACTTTTTCCCTGATGTATACATCATGCGTTTTTTCGAGCGGAAAAACTTTTTCTCTGGAACCGGTTCCATTTGTGCCTCAGTCCCTTTGTATGGTCCAGACGAACCAGGAAATGTGCCACAACCCGTACCTGAGGCACTTCCGGGGGCCAGCGGGCCCATTTCTAGGCCGGTACATAGACCCATCTAGGGTTAGGCGCGTTATGCGTAAATTGCCGTTTTTGGCCACGATTGCCGGTTTATGCCCAAAATTCTGCCCAAATACGTCTATGCGGATGTCCTGTGGCCAATTGAGGCCAAAAAACGGGACCAAAAATTTTTGGCCCGAAATCGACTTTTTCCCTGATGTATACATCATGCGTTTTTTCGAGCGGAAAAACTTTTTCTCTGGAACCGGTTCCATTTGTGCCTCAGTCCCTTTGTATGGTACAGACGAACCAGGAAATGTGCCACAACCCGTACCTGAGGCACTTCCGGGGGCCAGCGGGCCCAATTCTAGGCCGGAACATAGACCCATCTAGGGTTAGGCGCGTTATGCGTAAATTGCCGTTTTTGGCCACGATTGCCGGTTTATGCCCAAAATTCTGCCCAAATACGTCTATGCGGATGTCCTGTGGCCAATTGAGGCCAAAAACGGGACCAAAAATTTTTGGCCCGAAATCGACTTTTTCCCTGATGTATACATAATGCGTTTTTTCGAGCGGAAAAACTTTTTCTCTGGAACCGGTTCCATTTGTGCCTCAGTCCCTTTGTATGGTCCAGACGAACCAGGAAATGTGCCACAACCCGTACCTGAGGCACTTCCGGGGGCCAGCGGGCCCATTTCTAGGCCGGTACATAGACCCATCTAGGGTTAGGCGCGTTATGCGTAAATTGCCGTTTTTGGCCACGATTGCCGGTTTATGCCCAAAATTCTGCCCAAATACGTCTATGCGGATGTTCTGTGGCCAATTGAGGCCAAAAACGGAAACAAAATTTTTGGCCCGAAATCGACTTTTTCCCTGATGTATACATCATGCGTTTTTTCGAGCGGAAAAACTTTTTCTCTGGAACCGGTTCCATTTGTGCCTCAGTCCCTTTGTATGGTCCATACGAACCAGGAAATGTGCCACAACCCGTACCTGAGGCACTTCCGGGGGCCAGCGGGCCCATTTCTAGGCCGGTACATAGACCCATCTAGGGTTAGGCGCGTTATGCGTAAATTGCCGTTTTTGGCCACGATTGCCGGTTTATGCCCAAAATTCTGCCCAAATACGTCTATGCGGATGTCCTGTGGCCAATTGAGGCCAAAAACGGGACCAAAAATTTTTGGCCCGAAATCGACTTTTTCCCTGATGTATACATCATGCGTTTTTTCGAGCGGAAAAACTTTTTCTCTGGAACCGGTTCCATTTGTGCCTCAGTCCCTTTGTATGGTCCAGACGAACCAGGAAATGTGCCACAACCCGTACCTGAGGCACTTCCAGGGGCCAGCGGGCCCATTTCTAGGCCGGTACATAGACCCATCTAGGGTTAGGCGCGTTATGCGTAAATTGCCGTTTTTGGCCACGATTGCCGGTTTATGCCCAAAATTCTGCCCAAATACGTCTATGCAGATGTCCTGTGGCCAATTGAGGCCAAAAACGGGACCAAAAATTTTTGGCCCGAAATCGACTATTTCCCTGATGTATACGTCATGCGTTTTTTCGAGCGGAAAAACTTTTTCTCTGGAACCGGTTCCATTTGTGCCTCAGTCCCTTTGTATGGTCCATACGAACCAGGAAATGTGCCACAACCCGTACCTGAGGCACTTCCGGGGGCCAGCGGGCCCATTTCTAGGCCGGTACATAGACCCATCTAGGGTTAGGCGCGTTATGCGTAAATTGCCGTTTTTGGCCACGATTGCCGGTTTATGCCCAAAATTCTGCCCAAATACGTCTATGCGGATGTCCTGTGGCCAATTGAGGCCAAAAACGGGACCAAAAATTTTTGGCCCGAAATCGACTTTTTCCCTGATGTATACATCTTGCGTTTTTTCGAGCGGAAAAACTTTTTCTCTGGAACCGGTTCCATTTGTGCCTCAGTCCCTTTGTATGGTCCAGACGAACCAGGAAATGTGCCACAACCCGTACCTGAGGCACTTTTGGGGGCCAGCGGGCCCATTTCTAGGCCGGTACATAGACCCATCTAGGGTTAGGCGCGTTATGCATAAATTGCCGTTTTTGGCCACGATTGCCGGTTTATGCCCAAAATTCTGCCCAAATACGTCTATGCGGATGTCCTGTGGCCAATTGAGGCCAAAAACGGGACCAAAAATTTTTGGCCCGAAATCGACTTTTTCCCTGATGTATACATCATGCGTTTTTTCGAGCGGAAAAACTTTTTCTCTGGAACCGGTTCCATTTGTGCCTCAGTCCCTTTGTATGGTCCATACGAACCAGGAAATGTGCCACAACCCGTACCTGAGGCACTTCCAGGGGCCAGCGGGCCCATTTCTAGGCCGGTACATAGCCCCATCTAGGGTTAGGCGCGTTATGCGTAAATTGCCGTTTTTGGCCACGATTGCCGGTTTATGCCCAAAATTCTGCCCAAATACGTCTATGCGGATGTCCTGTGGCCAATTGAGGCCAAAAACGGGACCAAAAATTTTTGGCCCGAAATCGACTTTTTCCCTGATGTATACATCATGCGTTTTTTCGAGCGGAAAAACTTTTTCTCTGGAACCGGTTCCATTTGTGCCTCAGTCCCTTTGTATGGTCCAGACGAACCAGGAAATGTGCCACAACCCGTACCTGAGGCACTTCCGGGGGCCAGCGGGCCCATTTCTAGGCCGGTACATAGACCCATCTAGGGTTAGGCGCGTTATGCGTAAATTGCCGTTTTTGGCCACGATTGCCGGTTTATGCCAAAAATTCTGCCCAAATACGTCTATGCGGATGTCCTGTGGCCAATTGAGGCCAAAAACGGGACCAAAAATTTTTGGCCCGAAATCGAATTTTTTCCTGATGTATACATCATGCGTTTTTTCGAGCGGAAAAACTTTTTCTCTGGAACCGGTTCCATTTGTGCCTCAGTCCCTTTGCATGGTCCAGACGAACCAGGAAATGTGCCACAACCCGTACCTGAGGCACTTCCGGGGGCCAGCGGGCCCATTTCTAGGCCGGTACATAGACCCATCTAGGGTTAGGCGCGTTATGCGTAAATTGCCGTTTTTGGCCACGATTGCCGGTTTATGCCCAAAATTCTGCCCAAATACGTCTATGCGGATGTATGTGGCCAATTGAGGCCAAAAACGGGACCAAAAAGTTATGGCCCGAAATCGACTTTTTCCCTGATGTATACATCATGCGTTTTTTCGAGCGGAAAAACTTTTTCTCTGGAACCGGTTCCATTTGTGCCTCAGTCCCTTTGTATGGTCCAGACGAACCAGGAAATGTGCCACAACCCGTACCTGAGGCACTTCCGGGGGCCAGCGGGCCCATTTCTAGGCCGGTACATAGACCCATCTAGGGTTAGGCGCGTTATGCGTAAATTGCCGTTTTTGGCCACGATTGCCGGTTTATGCCCAAAATTCTGCCCAAATACGTCTATGCGGATGTCCTGTGTCGAATTGAGGCCAAAAATGGGACCAAAACTTTTTGGCCCGAAATCGACTTTTTCCCTGATGTATACATCATGCGTTTTTTCGAGCGGAAAAACTTTTTCTCTGGAACCGGTTCCATTTGTGCCTCAGTCCCTTTGTATGGTCCAGACGAACCAGGAAATGTGCCACAACCCGTACCTGAGGCACTTCCGGGGGCCAGCGGGCCCATTTCTAGGCCGGTACATAGACCCATCTAGGGTTAGGCGCGTTATGCGTAAATTGCCGTTTTTGGCCACGATTGCCGGTTTATGCCCAAAATTCTGCCCAAATACGTCTATGCGGATGTCCTGTGGCCAATTGAGGCCAAAAACGGGACCAAAAATTTTTGGCCCGATATCGACTGTTTCCCTGATGTATACATCATGCGTTTTTTCGAGCGGAAAAACTTTTTCTCTGGAACCGGTTCCATTTGTGCCTCAGTCCCTTTGTATGGTCCAGACGAACCAGGAAATGTGCCACAACCCGTACCTGAGGCACTTCCGGGGGCCAGCGGGCCCATTTCTAGGCCGGTACATAGACCCATCTAGGGTTAGGCGCGTTATGCGTAAATTGCCGTTTTTGGCCACGATTGCCGGTTTATGCCCAAAATTCTGCCCAAATACGTCTATGCGGATGTCCTGTGGCCAATTGAGGCCAAAAACGGGACCAAAAATTTTTGGCCCGAAATCGACTTTTTCCCTGATGTATACATCATGCGTTTTTTCGAGCGGAAACACTTTTTCTCTGGAACCGGTTCCATTTGTGCCTCAGTCCCTTTGTATGGTCCAGACGAACCAGGAAATGTGCCACAACCCGTACCTGAGGCACTTCCGGGGGCCAGCGAGCCCATTTCTAGGCCGGTACATAGACCCATCTAGGGTTAGGCGCGTTATGCGTAAATTGCCGTTTTTGGCCACGATTGCCGGTTTATGCCAAAAATTCTGCCCAAATACGTCTATGCGGATGTCCTGTGGCCAATTGAGGCCAAAAACGGGACCAAAAATTTTTGGCCCGAAATCGACTTTTTCCCTGATGTATACATCATGCGTTTTTTCGAGCGGAAAAACTTTTTCTCTGGAACCGGTTCCATTTGTGCCTCAGTCCCTTTGTATGGTCCAGACGAACCAGGAAATGTGCCACAACCCGTACCTGAGGCACTTCCGGGGGCCAGCGGGCCCATTTCTAGGCCGGTACATAGACCCATCTAGGGTTAGGCGCGTTATGCGTAAATTGCCGTTTTTGGCCACGATTGCTGGTTTATGCCCAAAATTCTGCCCAAATACGTCTATGCGGATGTCCTGTGGCCAATTGAGGCCAAAAACGGGACCAAAAATTTTTGGCCCGAAATCGACTTTTTCCCTGATGTATACATGGGTGAAAGTTGTGAAAACTGAAAATACTGAAGAAAATGCTGGGGGCCAGGGGGCCGCTAGGACCCCCGGTGGGTCCAGGACAACGCCTTGGCGGGGATTCAGGGGGCCGGAGGCCCCCGAAAGCTGACAGTGTAGAAGCAAAATAAAGCAGTAAAATCAAGCATTCATGGAAGCTAGCAGGAACTTTCAGGACCTCTGAGTAAAATATCTATGTACATATATTAAGCATTTTGGTACTCATGTGTACTTCATAAGTTCTTAACTTGAAAAAAATTGTATGGTATATAACTATCTTAATTCTTAAACATGCTATCAAATAATTTAAAGTTAGTGTATAAGACCAAGCTGAATGTACACAGAAAATAATTTCAATCCACTTTGCAAGTGAAATTGATAGATAAGTCTTTTTTGGCAGCAGGTATATCTTCATTGAAGAATGATCTAGTTGCTTTCTGATTGCTTGTAAAATATTTTTTTCACAGACCAATGTCATGCTTATTTTGCACTAAGAACAGAACAAGAGCTGTCAGAGGTAGCATGCTCGACTTAGTAAGTATTTGTCACAGGAGATGATGTTGATGATAAGGAACACACATATTTTAAAATTTGAAAATATAACCTTAACAAATTTAAAGTAAATAAATTAATAAAAAGATAAAAAAATAAGTTCTAGCAGCTTCTGTTACACTCCTTGTCTGACTTGATAATTTGATGTATCACCAATAACTACTGTTCAATATATTGCTACAGAAGTTTTTATCAATGACAGCTCTTTTGGCAAACAGACCCAAGTATCAAATTACATACACATTGGTAATGCCTATGTTGTTACTCAAATCTTGTTTTACATGTTGTCCAGCTGACAAAATGACACCTGAGTTCCAAGACTCACAATATTAGAAAGGTTGAATGTAAACAAATTTGTCTATTTAATCTATACATATGCTGTTCATACAAAATGAACATTCAATTTAAAACTTCCAAGATTACTGTATAAATTTAGAATCAGTTCTGCTAACATCATCATGAACCAAACCTGTTAACTTTGGTGTATAAGTAAAGTCTCAATGTTATTGGGTAAATTATAAAGAGATAGGCTCAACAACATACAACTGCTCAATATAATTAAGTCATCCAAAGTGTGTAACAGCATCCCTATAAAATATTAATGGACCAGTCCTGTTGACTTTTTTGGAGTATAAATAAAGTTAAAATATTATTTGTGAAATACGGGATTGACTCAACAAAAATCAACTACTCAGCGTACGTAAGTCATCATGAATGAGGATTTTATAGTCAGCACCCCTATTAAATAATAATGGACCAAATCTGTTGACTTTTGAGTGCATAAATACGGGTTTGTCATTTGGGCAAATTATGCTATAGACTAAACAAGAAAGAACTGCAACATGCTAAAATACCTAAGTTATCCAGAAGATTGCAATTAGAATCAGCTCCCCCTTTAAACGAAAATGGACTTAACCTTTTGGTGTTATGCAAAATACAGCTTTAATTTAAATGAGACTGTTTGAGTATTTTGGGGTATTAACAGTAGAATGTGAAATCTTCTCCCCTGTCTTAATTACCTGTTTGTCATCAGTAGTAGTGTTAACACAGCAGGGGAACATATGACGTCACATACACAGAGCTGTGTAGAGTTGATGCAGACACTAAGTCTACGTCACTGTTCAACTGAGTCTGATTTTAAATCAATTTAAGGTGTATCATGTGTTAAACTCGGTGTTTAAGTTAAAGTGCATTGCATTTACGTATTCATTTTGTAATTAAATATTAACTAGATAGAATTTCTAGGATTAAAAAGAACAAAGGAACAGAGGCTTGTGTCTTTATCACTGCTTATGACGTACGTTAACATGACTGTTTTGTTACAATGTTAGTTAAGTTAAAGTGATAAATGTTGATATTTAGACATCAAATTATTGAATTACTCCATAAAACTTCTTGGTCGAGTGCCAAAAAATTGTCTTTGAAAAAAGGTTTGTTTCGACGATTATTTTTCTGTGGCATTTTATTATTTTGTTTACTCTCAAAATAGAGTAAGTGTTTTTTCCCCAAATCGGTCTGGTTTTTTTTCATTTTCGTCGATTTTTTGGTCGGTAGGAACAAGAAGTAGTGGCCTTAATATGTAGTAAACATTACTATATCTGTGTTTCTGCAATCTTTACAAAACTTAAAGAGTCATTTTATCCCTATTTTTATTTTTCGAGGGTCATTTGAAGTTTTTCAAGGGTCAGTGTTATAACTAACTTATATGACTATCTAACCCATTTATATCAAATATGAGCTGCATTATAAAAATGTTGGTTTGTTTTGCACATAGTCATAATTGAACAAAAATCAACTACATGTATTTACAAATTTAACATGGCTTTGTCCACCACACGATTACTTAAAAAAAAAGATTTCGTACGTAAATTTGCCGATTTTTAAAAAAAGTGCACATGGAAACGTGTTGAAAATAGTCGTTTTTTAAGAATTAATCCTGCAAATTTACATCAGGGAATCGCTGATTTACAAATGTTTTGTGTATCCTAAATGTCTCAGTTCAAGGGTTTGAAATAATTCAATAAAAATCGCAGACATTTCTAAAGAAATCGCCGAGCGTTAAGTTGTATAAAAATAACCAATTTAAACTGCTTAAGAATAAACAATTTATAAAGACAGTGCTATTTTAAAAGTAGGTGAATGTAAACAAATGAACATGCCGATCTGCATTTGCCAATATTTGTTTTAATCGATCATTTTCTTTTCATCATTATAATCTAGCGGACAATTAAAAAAACTAGGTCATTCTTGTTTTAAGCATAACTAATTATATTAACAATTAAATCAAACTTAACGCTATGATGACACACTGAGACGTTGCATTTAAGACATTGCTGTGTAATAAAACATCAAAGAGTGTGAAAAAAGCCGACAGGACACACATCTTCACAATGTCAAACATGTGTAAATCTGTAACCAAACATAGGATTAAATTGAATTCAATCGCTGGTTAATAATGAAATATAAAGATGATTTGAGACAAATAGTAAAGTAATAAGACAAGATCACTATTTTATATTGATACCTCGTAACCAAATGCCTGCGTCGTATGCAATATAAAAGTCGTATTTAGTGATCTACTGATCACCGAAAATGACTTGTAATTCCGTCAAAGTTATTTTAGCAGCATATATTTGTGTACAAAGTTACGTCAAATGACGCATGCTATTAGATACATTTTAACGTGTCACTGATATTGGTAAATTCCGTATTTCCGTCAAAATTACATCCCTTTTCGTGATTACGATCGCCAAACACCGATTTTGACACCCTCACCCCCCTACCCCCCCCCCCCTCAAATTTCTCAACGGATTTACATGAATTGGAAAAATGGCCTTGGCGGCCGTCGAAAATACGGAATTCCGTCAAAATACGGAAAACTTTCACCCATGTGTATACATCATGCGTTTTTTCGAGCGGAAAAACTTTTTCTCTGGAACCGGTTCCATTTGTGCCTCAGTCCCTTTGTATGGTCCAGACGAACCAGGAAATGTGCCACAACCCGTACCTGAGGCACTTCCGGGGGCCAGCGGGCCCATTTCTAGGCCGGTACATAGACCCATCTAGGGTTAGGCGCGTTATGCGTAAATTGCCGTTTTTGGCCACGATTGCCGGTTTATGCCCAAAATTCTGCCCAAATACGTCTATGCGGATGTCCTGTGGCAAATTGAGGCCAAAAACGGGACCAAAAATTTTTGGCCCGAAATCGACTTTTTCCCTGATGTATACATCATGCGTTTTTTCGAGCGGAAAAACTTTTTCTCTGGAACCGGTTCCATTTGTGCCTCAGTCCCTTTGTATGGTCCAGACGAACCAGGAAATGTGCCACAACCCGTAGCTGAGGCACTTCCGGGAGCCAGCGGGCCCATTTCTAGGCCGGTACATAGCCCCATCTAGGGTTAGGCGCGTTATGCGTAAATTGCCGTTTTTGGCCACGATTGCCGGTTTATGCCCAAAATTCTGCCCAAATACGTCTATGCGGATGTCCTGTGGCCAATTGAGGCCAAAAACGGGACCAAAAATTTTTGGCCCGAAATCGACTTTTTCCCTGATGTATACATCATGCGTTTTTTCGAGCGGAAAAACTTTTTCTCTGGAACCGGTTCCATTTGTGCCTCAGTCCCTTTGTATGGTCCATACGAACCAGGAAATGTGCCACAACCCGTACCTGAGGCACTTCCGGGGGCCAGCGGGCCCATTTCTAGGCCGGTACATAGACCCATCTAGGGTTAGGCGCGTTATGCGTAAATTGCCGTTTTTGGCCACGATTGCCGGTTTATGCCCAAAATTCTGCCCAAATACGTCTATGCGGATGTCCTGTGGCCAATTGAGGCCAAAAACGGGACCAAAAATTTTTGGCCCGAAATCGACTTTTTCCCTGATGTATACATCTTGAGTTTTTTCGAGCGGAAAAACTTTTTCTCTGGAACCGGTTCCATTTGTGCCTCAGTCCCTTTGTATGGTCCAGACGAACGAGGAAATGTGCCACAACCCGTACCTGAGGCACTTTTGGGGGCCAGCGGGCCCATTTCTAGGCCGGTACATAGACCCATCTAGGGTTAGGCGCGTTATGCATAAATTGCCGTTTTTGGCCACGATTGCCGGTTTATGCCCAAAATTCTGCCCAAATACGTCTATGCGGATGTCCTGTGGCCAATTGAGGCCAAAAACGGGACCAAAAATTTTTGGCCCGAAATCGACTTTTTCCCTGATGTATACATCATGCGTTTTTTCGAGCGGAAAAACTTTTTCTCTGGAACCGGTTCCATTTGTGCCTCAGTCCCTTTGTATGGTCCATACGAACCAGGAAATGTGCCACAACCCGTACCTGAGGCACTTCCAGGGGCCAGCGGGCCCATTTCTAGGCCGGTACATAGCCCCATCTAGGGTTAGGCGCGTTATGCGTAAATTGCCGTTTTTGGCCACGATTGCCGGTTTATGCCCAAAATTCTGCCCAAATACGTCTATGCGGATGTCCTGTGGCCAATTGAGGCCAAAAACGGGACCAAAAATTTTTGGCCCGAAATCGACTTTTTCCCTGATGTATACATCATGCGTTTTTTCGAGCGGAAAAACTTTTTCTCTGGAACCGGTTCCATTTGTGCCTCAGTCCCTTTGTATGGTCCATACGAACCAGGAAATGTGCCACAACCCGTACCTGAGGCACTTCCAGGGGCCAGCGGGCCCATTTCTAGGCCGGTACATAGCCCCATCTAGGGTTAGGCGCGTTATGCGTAAATTGCCGTTTTTGGCCACGATTGCCGGTTTATGCCCAAAATTCTGCCCAAATACGTCTATGCGGATGTCCTGTGGCCAATTGAGGCCAAAAACGGGACCAAAAATTTTTGGCCCGAAATCGACTTTTTCCCTGATGTATACATCATGCGTTTTTTCGAGCGGAAAAACTTTTTCTCTGGAACCGGTTCCATTTGTGCCTCAGTCCCTTTGTATGGTCCATACGAACCAGGAAATGTGCCACAACCCGTACCTGAGGCACTTCCAGGGGCCAGCGGGCCCATTTCTAGGCCGGTACATAGCCCCATCTAGGGTTAGGCGCGTTATGCGTAAATTGCCGTTTTTGGCCACGATTGCCGGTTTATGCCCAAAATTCTGCCCAAATACGTCTATGCGGATGTCCTGTGGCCAATTGAGGCCAAAAACGGGACCAAAAATTTTTGGCCCGAAATCGACTTTTTCCCTGATGTATACATCATGCGTTTTTTCGAGCGGAAAAACTTTTTCTCTGGAACCGGTTCCATTTGTGCCTCAGTCCCTTTGTATGGTCCAGACGAACCAGGAAATGTGCCACAACCCGTACCTGAGGCACTTCCGGGGGCCAGCGGGCCCATTTCTAGGCCGGTACATAGACCCATCTAGGGTTAGACGCGTTATGCGTAAATTGCCGTTTTTGGCCACGATTGCCGGTTTATGCGCAAAATTCTGCCCAAATACGTCAATGCGGATGTCCTGTGGCCAATTGAGGCCAAAAACAGGACCAAAAATTTTTGGCCCGAATTCGACTTTTTCCCTGATGTATACATCATGCGTTTTTTCGAGCGGAAAAACTTTTTCTCTGGAACCGGTTCCATTTGTGCCTCAGTCCCTTTGCATGGTCCAGACGAACCAGGAAATGTGCCCCAACCCGTACCTGAGGCACTTCCGGGGGCCAGCGGGCCCATTTCCAGGCCGGTACATAGACCCATCTTGGGTTAGGCGCGTTATGCGTAAATTGCCGTTTGTGGCCACGATTGCCGGTTTATGCCCAAAATTCTGCCCAAATACGTCTATGCGGATGTCCTGTGGCCGATTGAGGCCAAAAACGGGACCAAAATGTTTTGGCCTGAAATCGACTTTTTCCCTGATGTATATACATCATGCGTTTTTTCGAGCGGAAAAACTTTTTCTCTGGAACCGGTTCCATTTGTGCCTCAGTCCCTTTGTATGGTCCAGACGAACCAGGAAATGTGCCCCAATCCGTACCTGAGGCACTTCCGGTGGCCAGCGGGCCCATTTCCAGGCCGGTACATAGACCCATCTAGGGTTAGGCGCGTCATGCGTAAATTGCCGTTTTTGGCCACGATTGCCGGTTTATGCCCAAAATTCTGCCCAAATACGTCTATGCGGATGTTCTGTGGCCAATTGAGGCCAAAAACGGGACCAAAAATTTTTGGCCTGAAATCGACTTTTTCCCTGATGTATACATCATGCTTTTTTTCGAGCGGAAAAACTTTTTTTCTGGAACCGGTTCCATTTGTGCCTCAGTCCCTTTGTATGGTCCAGACGAACCAGGAAATGTGCCACCACCCATACCTGAGGCACTTCCGGGGGCCAGCGGGCCCATTTCCAGGCCGTTACATAGACCCATCTAGGGTTAGGCGCGTTATGCGTAAATTGCCGTTTTTGGCCACGATTGCCGGTTTATGCCCAAAATTCTGCCCAAATACGTCTATGCGGATGTTCTGTGGCCAATTGAGGCCAAAAACGGGACCAAAAATTTTTGGCCCGAAATCGACTTTTTCCCTGATGTATACATCATTCGTTTTTTCGAGCGGAAAAACTTTTTCTCTGGAACTGGTTCCATTTGTGCCTCAGTCCCTTTGTATGGTCCAGACGAACCAGGAAATGTGCCCCAACCCGTACCTGAGGCACTTCCGGGGGCCAGCGGGCCCATTTCCATGCCGGTACATAGACCCATCTAGGGTTAGGCGCGTTATGCGTAAATTGCCGTTTTTGGCCACGATTGCCGGTTTATGCCCAAAATTCTGCCCAAATACGTCTATGCGGATGTCCTGTGGCCAATTGAGGCCAAAAACGGGACCAAATATTTATGGCCCGAAATCGACTTTTTCCCTGATGTATACATCATGCGTTTTTTCGAGCGGAAAAACTTTTTCTCTGGAACCGGTTCCATTTGTGCCTCAGTCCCTTTGTATGGTCCAGACGAACCAGGAAATGTGCCACAACCCGTACCTGAGGCACTTCCGAGGGGCCAGCGGGCCCATTTCCAGGCCGGTACATAGACCCATCTAGGGTTAGGCGCGTTATGCGTAAATTGCCGTTTTTGGCCACGATTGCCGGTTTATGTCCGAAATTTCGCCCAAATACGTCTATGCGGATGCCCTCAGGCCCATTGAGGCCCAAAACGGGGGTGGGGGGATTTTCTACGTAAAATCGTCTTTTTCCCTGATGTATACATCATGCGTTTTTTTCTGCTCGAAAAACTTTTTCTCTGGGATCGGGCCCAATTGGGCCTCAGTCGCTTCCTATGGTCCAGACGAGTCCAGAAATGTGCCACTTCCGGTACCTGAGGCCCTTCCGGGGGCCAGCGGGACCGTTTTCGCGTCCGTATAGGGTGCCGCCTAGGGTTAGGCGCGACTATGGTAAATTGCTGTTTTTGGCCACGATTGCCGGTTTATGCCCGAAATTTCGCCCAAATACGTCTATGCGGATGCCCTCAGGCCCATTGAGGCCCAAAACGGGGGGGGGGGGGAATTTTCCACGAAAAATCGACTTTTTCCCTGATGTATACATCATGCGTTTTTTCTGCTCGAAAAACTTTTTCTCTGGGATCGGGCCCAATTGGGCCTCAGTCGCTTCCTATGGTCCAGACGAGTCCAGAAATGTGCCACTTCCGGTACCTGAGGCCCTTCCGGGGGCCAGCGGGACCGTTTTCGCGTCCGTATAGGGTGCCGCCTAGGGTTAGGCGCGACTATGGTAAATTGCTGTTTTTGGCCACGATTGCCGGTTTATGCCCAAAATTTCGCCCAAATACGTCTATGCGGATGCCCTCAAGCCCATTGAGGCCCAAAACGGGGGGAAAAATTTTCCACGAAAAATCGACTTTTTCCCTGATGTATACATCATGCGTTTTTTCTGCTCGGCTTGACTGTGGTAAATTGCTGTTTTTGGCTACGATTGCCGGTTTATGCCCGAAATTTCGCCCAAATACGTCTATGCGGATGCCCTCAGGCCCATTCAGGTCCAAAACGGGGGAAAAAATTTTCCACTAAAAATCGACTTATTTATTTATCATATAACACAGTTGAAAAGGAGAGAACATCAAGAACAATGTACACTTAAATATATATATGCAGTATAGTACTTTTGTATAATGCTATAAAGGATTGGTTTTTATGAAAATTCAATCAAACTTGAGCAAGCATCACAGTTAACAAAGATTAAAAGGGTAATATATTATATTTTATAGATTATATCAAAATATTTTAGACAGATACGCAGGAGAAAGTGACTTATACTAGTTTTGTAATTAGAGAGAAAGGCAAGCGCAATAACTTAAACGTGGCAAAATAGCATTGAACAATTAAAAGAAACATGACAACTAAGTAACAATGCAATACTGATATAATGTTTTGGAAAAGAAAATTTGATTGCAAGGAATTGGATTTGGAGCGAAATAGAAGAAGAAAACTATGATTGTCAATCTTTAACATGTGACAATAGATTTACAATGTGTGCAGATATATCAGAGACACAATAAATTAATATATACACTACACTCTTAATTTGAATTAATTATAAGCAACAAGTAATTTGTGAAAAAAAATACTATCATATAATTGTTCTTATATTGAGACAAGATATAAACGCATATTAACATACATGATTCTCGTTATTTAACATATAGCTGTTATAAGCAGAAACAAGTAATTTGTCGTAATTGACATATACCAAAATAATATCAGTACTAATATATAATACTCGTAATTGACATATACCAAAATAATACCAGTACTAATATATAATACTCGTAATTGACATATACCAAAATAATATCAGTACTAATATATAATACTCGTAATTGACATATACCAAAACAATATCAGTACTAATATATAATACTCGTAATTGACATATACCAAAACAATATCAGTACTAATATATAGTACTCGTAATTGACATATACGAAAATAATATCAGTACTAATATATAATACTCGTAATTGACATATACCAAAATAATATCAGTACTAATATATAATACTCGTAATTGACATATACCAAAATAATATCAGTACTAATATATAATACTCGTAATTGACATATACCAAAATAATATCAGTACTAATATATAATACTCGTAATTGACATATACCAAAATAATATCAGTACTAATATATAATACTCGTAATTGACATATACCAAAACAATATCAGTACTAATATATAATACTCGTAATTGACATATACCAAAACAATATCAGTACTAATATATAATACTCGTAATTGACATATAACAAAATAATATCAGTACTAATATATAATACTCGTAATTGACATATACCAAAATAATACCAGTACTAATATATAATACTCGTAATTGACATATACCAAAATAATATCAGTACTCATGTATAATACTCGTAATTGACATATACCAAAATAATATCAGTACTAATATATAATACTCGTAATTGACATATACCAAAATAATATCAGTACTAATATATAATACTCGTAATTGACATATACCAAAATAATATCAGTACTAATATATAATACTCGTAATTGACATATACCAAAATAATACCAGTACTAATATATATTACTCGTAATTGACATATAACAAAATAATATCAGTACTAATATATAATACTCGTAATTGACATATACCAAAATAATACCAGTACTAATATATAATACTCGTAATTGACATATACCAAAATAATATCAGTACTCATGTATAATACTCGTAATTGACATATACCAAAATAATATCAGTACTAATATATAATACTCGTAATTGACATATACCAAAATAATATCAGTACTAATATATAATACTCGTAATTGACATATACCAAAATAATATCAGTACTAATATATAATACTCGTAATTGACATATACCAAAATAATATCAGTACTAATATATAATACTCGTAATTGACATATACCAAAATAATACCAGTACTAATATATAATACTCGTAATTGACATATACCAAAATAATATCAGTACTCATGTATAATACTCGTAATTGACATATACCAAAATAATATCAGTACTCATATATAATACTCGTAATTGACATATACCAAAACAATATCAGTACTAATATATAATACTCGTAATTGACATATACCAAAATAATACCAGTACTAATATATAATACTCGTAATTGACATATACCAAAATCATATCAGTACTAATATATAATACTCGTAATTGACATATACCTACCTCAGTATTAAGTTGGACAGTTATCTATCGCTGTCTAAGGTATGTGCTTAGTTCTAAAAGGTATTTTAAGGAAAGGTGGACAGGAAGACTGACCCCTTATTCCTCTGTCAGACAATAACATAACTTAAAGTCTATGGGTGTGTTGCCTAAGCAAATCTCTACATATCGCTTTGTGTCCTGGTACCCAAAATTTGATGTCACACACTCATTCCTTTTCTTGTAAGAAGGGTATCAGGAATCAAAGCGATATGTAGCGATTTGCTTAAGAAACACACCCTTAAAGTCTATATGTTCAGTTCAATGGCGAGACATAGTTTGAAAATTTTCTTCGGTTAATCTATCTCTGCATCAAAATAGGAAGCTGCCATCCACTGGCAAATGTATCTGCTATGTACTGGTTAAATGCTAAATACCAGAAACTATGCATTTCCAGGGATATTGAGGAAATTAAAGTACCACAATTTAATTTTTACTTCTTTTTTTACTGGGTTAAATGCCGTGTCAACACAAGGTCATTTTACGGCATCTAGCGCACCTAACCTGGCTTTCCTGGACCCTTGTCTATAACCAGTACTCATCTACCCTTCCACAAGGCCGGAAACTCCATATTATCTAATCAATGGAGAAAATTGACATTATTGTCAAATTATCATGGAAGGGTATAACCTTCGGCGCATGAGATTCCAAGTCCCAGCGTGCTACCGACTGCGCTATCGATCCGGTTTGGACAAAAAAAACAAGAAAAAATTATAATTTTTGCATTAAATGTTTTATTTGTTGTCTGTGACAACCATATCTGATAAATATGGTAAAATGAACAAACAAAAATGAACACATAGTCTAGGTATTTGCTAGCACAGGAAAAAAACTTATGATTTGATGTAACGTCTGACAATCAAAGCAGATTTTTAAAAAAAACATTCGGACTCAATTATGCTCCACACATTAAAGATATTGTGAAACCATGATCATAATATCCTTTAAAAACAGAATATCATGGTTTTTGCCAGCACAGAAAAAAACTGCTGAGTTTTGTGAGACGTTAAATCAACATCCATTGAACATGTGAAAGGAAACAACTCAAGTAACACTTATATTTGGCGACATTTATCTGAACACGGAATCTAATTCAGAACAAAACATTTGTAATCTCACAAAGTACAAATTGATAGACAAATGCGATAGAAATATCAAGTGACTCAACACTTTACAACTACAATTTCGTTTGTTTCATTATAACAATCACAATGCCAAACAAGTAAATCTGTGAGCTAATGCTCACTAGTGATACCCCCGCCAAAATCTAAAAATAAGCGACAAACAGGAAGTAGATGAGCAAGGAGCATGAAATCGCTTTACACCACATAGGACTATAGGATGAAGCAATATGCAAAGTTTTAGGCTGCTGCATGTTATAGTTGCTGAGAAAACTGTGACGGAAATTTTGTAACGGACGGACGCACGGACGGACAAGGGTAAAACAGTATACCCCCCTCTTCTTCGAAGCGGGGATATAAATATACAAATGCTAAATCAATATAAGTCATTTTTTTCTAATGATCAACAAATCTTGTTTGAAGAATTCTTAAAGAACATATGCAGGACAAGCATCATTAAAATTACATGTAATTTTAATCGCCAGTTAGGCTATCATTTCAAAATATTCACTCATCTAGAAAAAATTTGATTGAAATGATTTATTATTAATTTGGGGCCCTAGTATGAGTATAAAATATTTAGCGAACACAACATTATGCATATTATGGTTTGCATTCGATTAAAGTAATTGCAAAAATTAATGAAATTAATAATACTTATAAGAACTGTTTTAGACTAAAATACTTGAAATGAAAACCCTTAAGGGTATAAATCCACAAAGGGGACACATAAAAAAGTTCTGAAAACATTGCGTAGCTAGCAGAAGATTGTATTAAAGCAACATTTATCGCAAACAAAGTGATGTAAATGAAGTGTATATCAAAATTCACCATGCCTCACATTATATCACAACAGGGGCATGGTTGATAGCATATGAACATCTATCGTCATGTAGCGCACACAATACTAATGTACTAAGCTATAATAAGCAAAGATTGTTTCAAAAAATCTAGATGAACTGTATAAAAAATAAAGTAAAAAAAGAACTGGCACAGTATGTAAAAATCACATAATAATATACAAGGCCTTCATGTAAAATATACATATCAAGAGTATAAAAGTCATGTGATCTTCAAATGGCAAACAAACACTTGTTTTCTTCGAGTTCTCACACCAGTCAAAGAGTTAAAAAGCGCATGAAACAATTACAACTTGTATTGTTGAAAATTTCCACATTTTACTATTTATTCTGAATTTCTACATAGATAAATAATCAAGTTATCCACGACTTACTGATAAAAATTCCAGGGAAATATTTGTGACAGAAAAGATGTACAGTTATTTGATGCGTGTTTCGATCTAATTCAAATTAATAATCAAGAAAAATCAATCCACAAAAAACAAGTATTTGTTTACCTAATTAGTTGTCACTGACGATCACAAAACTTTAGACCCTGATAGCTAAATGTAAATAAAAAATAATAAATAAATACATCAAAATACATTATATAAATGTACATGTATAAATTGGTTCAGAAATATAGTAAAATATGAACACGGAGCATTCACAGCGCCTATACCAGGTTTTGAAGTAAAGTATTGTTCGTTTTTTCTAAACTGTCAAAGTTTGAATAATTTCACGGTGAATGATTACACACTATCTCAATATCACAAGTGTTAGACAAAGAGCACAAAGTCACCGTGAAATTATTCATGTTTTGACAGTTGAGAAAAAACGAACAATACAAGAGTGGATCAAAGCAGAAATAAAATCACGGCGTTTTAATTGACTATCAAGATACTATTTTCCTAATAAATCTCCGACAAATGGGTAACTTTTTAGAAAAAAACGGGTGATCTACGTAATCATATAAAAATCGTAAAAAAAGTTTTGGAATTAAAAGCATACCTTTATAGCTGTTTGTTCTGCTCTATTTACTGACGTTGATCACACTAAGTCACGCGGTATAGACACTGTGATTAAGATCTAGGAAAAAACCCTCAGAGTAAAAGACACCCTCTCAGTGAAAAACAATGTATGGGAGGAATTGAAAATATATCAGTATCAAAATCGTCCAAAATGGGTGATGTGAATGGTCAATAGTCACAGATTCACAGTGTCACCCAAAATAACTTGCAGAATTATTTTTTTGTGAAATTGGGTTTTGGTCGTATTTTCAATCGTTGGGAAAAATCAGAATTCTGGCCGCATTCAGGGAAAACAAAAACTGTTTGTGTATCTCATAATACACAATTCAGCCTGTATATAAAAAACAAAAATCAAACTTCAAAAAAGTAAAAAAATAACATATTGGCAAAAATAGACCTCAAATTATCCACAGCAGATTAAGGCAGTTTCAAACCTGAGTGATTGGACAAGACTAGTTTAAAAGATACTCTTATATTGGTAGAGCATCAAACAAGTTTTGGAGCAGTCATTATTCCAAAGCAACTTCAATAGATGCACTGCTAAAGTCTTTAAGAAAACATCAGAACAAAACAAATTTTCATAAGAGTTACATACATAAAAACATATAGCCGCTAACAAAGGCATATCACAACACTAGCTTATAAACAAAAATATACGTAATTGCATAAGTCATAAAGCACAATACATTGTACATTGTACATACACCGAGGTCCAAAAATTCTTTACACACGTGATTTTTTCATATTTTCTTGCATGCTTTACGGTGAAAAGTCACGTTATTCAATGAAAATAAACGATGAAAATATAAATTTTATATTTTCATCGCAGTGAAAATATAACCTTATATTTTCATCGTTCATGACGTCATATTAGAAGATAAATGATGTCATCTTGGAGTAGAAATGACGTCACGTTATAATTTGTGTAAAATACATCAAATGAAACGCAAAACTAAGCATGAAAGAAACAGAATATTCGTCAACTTTGGTGTAAGATGATTTTTAATTCAACTCGTGAACTCCGCCACTCGTGAAAATATGTTTTCTGAGCTCACTCGGTGAAATAAAAATTGATCTTACACCAAAGTTGACGAATATCCTCTATTTCTTTTTTTGTTTTGGAAAAAATATTACAAATAATTTTTTTAAAGTATTTTATATTACATAACGGTCCATGTTAAACTGTATATTAGTTGAGAAACTGTATACTTCAAAACATCAAACTTGATTGTGTAAAGAAACTTATAAACCTCAGTGTATCTTAAAGAAAAACAAAAATCTAATATTTTACCAGCAGATATCACTTAGTTTGGCGAATCAGTAATATAATGTATACATTGTAAATGTATTTTATGGATTTTCTTTTTTTTCCTTGTGAAATTTGTAAAAATTAAGCCACCTAAAATCACTTAAAAATCACACAAGAGCCATATTTAGATAGCCATATTCACAATAGAAAAACAAATGAGAATTTAAATGACATACCCTTTTGTTATGCATACCCTTAAAGATCATAACGAGAGATGTTAGTCAGTTATCTTTCCTTGACAAAGTGTGAAGCGATCCAATTGGCAAGTAGGTCCTATCAGTTGGTTTGTTTTTGTTTGTTTTGCTTTTACGGCGCACCAACACAGAAAGGTCATATCTCGCCCTACCAGTTGGAATCCTTGGACTTAATCATTGAAGTCCTATGTAAGGATAATAAAATATTTCATCAAATATCTTTCTTGTTAAGAAAGATATTAACAAGAGTGATGAAACTTAGATAGTTCTTCAATAAAACAATTTTATGCTTGATTTTCAAAAAATTAAATGATTTACAACAAAATGTATTTGAGATTGATTGTGTCAAATTGACATTGAAAAATAAGGTTAAAATCCAAGTAACCCAACTGATTAGACCAAGCTATTTGAAGAGTATGCAAAGGGAAATAACTGACTAAAATCCCCAATACGTTCCTAAGTAGACTGTATTTGTAAATACAAGGTAAGGTTTTAAGTAATTTCTATGCAAAGTCAAATTATACTTAATACATAAACCTTAATGTAAATAAATAAAACAATACTATTGTATGTATATTTAGTCCATATTTTTAAATAGTTTGTTTACATCATGTAAGCCTGTTCCATAACACTGATATCAGAATGATATGGGGAGTGCTCGATTAGAAATTTAGACTGTTAGAACTGGGAGAACTCCAATCGAGTGCGTCAGAACTGTGTTCTGGCAGCGTTCTACCCATTCCATCGAAATAAGTGGTGTGAACGGAATCGGTCGCAGTTTATTCATACCCAAGATGGCCGCGGCATCACTGCAAACAAGTAAGTTTGGTGTTTGAAAGCGAATGTTGTTAAAATTATACTTTTGAACGATTGTTTACGATAACAATTTAACTATTTTCTATAAATAAAGTAAGAACCGAGTATATTTCCTACGGATTTTGCCTTTTGATTCAGTTCCGACATCCAATTACACTCGTTTGGCAGATTCTGTGGAAGAGTCGGAATATGACTCTGGCCCAATTCTGACAGCCCAATCGAGCACGCCCATGCAGTTTGGTTTACACTTTTATACTGTGTAGATACATGGATAATATACCTTATATCTAGGCAAGTTTATTTCAAAGGTAAATAAATGTGCATTGTTTAATTTAAGAGATAAAAACTATTGTATAAGTAAAAAAACAACAGTAGCTTGAGTTCATATTTTTTTCTTTGAAATTCATGTTTTCTATCATTTCAGGACTACTTCAATTTATTGTCATTTTTCTGAAACAATTAAGTTCAAAAGTAAAAAAACCTTTCAATATCTCTAAATTTTTAACTTCAGGTCGGAAAAATAATAACATTTATGTTTTGGTGAACTGTTTAACAACAACTAACCAAAAAAACTTTCAAAAATATTTCCTACAAACTTTCACTCAATCATTTTTTCACACAAAGGTGAAATTCCTAGTTTGATTGTTTGCCCTTTGTTTATAATACTTAACTTCAATACAAATCACACTTGTTATCAAATATACAGACGTCAAATTAGCAATATACAATTTACAAAACACTATAAGGATGTTTCATTGGCCATTCGCTGCTTCGTTTCATCTTCTTGTCGTGTTAATCTTTGTTTCAGCATTCTGATCTGTTAAGTATAAATAAAATATAGGTTAATTAAATAATAAGTTTCGTTCTAAAAAGATGTCTGAAAACATACCTGAAACAGCAACAAAACCCCCCCGACTTTCCACACAACCAAAACCAAAGAGAGAGATGTTTTTAGTTTTTAAAGCTTAAGTTAAAAGTTAAAGTGCAGTTTAAAGTCTGCTTCCATATACACGTTCAACCGACTTTACAATCTTGTACGATAACTCCTGATCACTGAAATCTCCCTCAGACAGGTGATCCCTCAAAGTACCTATTCACAAAGTTAACAACTGTAGGTTTATTTCTTGCCCAAGAAATTAGCAGTGCCTCTAGTGGGGATCGAACCCGGGACCTCTCGCTCCCTAAGCGCGCATCCTGCCACTGGACCACTGCCCCCACATATCAGAAGCATTGGTCTTTGGGGAATTGGGGGTTTGCTGTTTTTGTTATACGTTCTTTAAGTCTTTTTTATAACAATTTTTATGTTACTAAAAGGCCACCACAAAACAAACAACGAAATCAAAAACCTTTTAGCCTTGGAACAGAAAGGGGCAAAATAATGTAATATACCTATACCACATAAGTTGTATTTCATATTTGAAATTAGATTGGTGATACACATTGTATACAATCTCTCACTTTGACATGAATGAATAAATAAAAGATTCATTTTGATTTCTCCATACAATTATTTGAACAGTCCACATTTTTTCATTCAAATGTTTATATTTTGTAAGCATATTCCATAACACTGATATTTAGGATGATATGAAGTTTGGTTTACACTTTTATACTACGTGGATACATGCATAAAATACCTTATAACAAGGCAAGTTTATTTAAAAAGTATAAAACTATACGTCATTATTTTTTCACGAGCTGGTTACTTAAAATTTAATAAACAAGGACAGAATTAAGTTGTGTTTTTTATTAACACAATTAGAAAAAAGATGAGTATTAAAACTCATTATTACACCTCGCGTGATCTATTACTATATAGCCTCATGTGATGTCACCGGGTGAAAATTCGTAATGTAACCCTCTGGACATCACTTATCGGCCCGCTTTAGGCGATGGAGGACTACTGCGTTGGAGTTTGCTAATACCCAGACTCAAGTTTTTAGCCATTCAATTTGAGTCACCTTCCTTGCGCAGACAATTGTTTTTTATGAAACAACAAACCACACGGTGTAAAAATGTTTTCAAAATCAGAGGCAAATACAAAAGTTAAAATTAAACGGTTTGTGCCTCTTACATGGTCAAAAATTTCTGATTTTAGTTGTTTTCGGTATAATAAAATAAATATAACACTCTACAGAGAATGATAGAACGTAATGTTCACCCTTGTCAAGTAATGTTCGTTTTTGTTTTTGTTTTTTTTAACATCGCATTCAACACATATAGGTCATATACACGACGGCCAGCTCTTCCTACTATAGGTTTCCTGGACACTTTTTCTATCACCAGTACTAACTTACCCTACCACGAGACCGACAACTCATGTATAGGGTATGACCTGCCGCGACCGAGATTCGAACCCGCCATCTCCGGATTCGAAGTCAGACATGCTAACCACTACGCCACGGCCGCGGCGTCAAGTAATGTTAACCTTGCCAAAGCCACGCTTGATACAAGCTACTGATTGCGCTAATCGGGCTGGGTCTCACGCAAAATTTGTGCTTTAAAGTTAGGTTTGACACAGATAGACTGACTGACAACTGTCCTACATGATTTACTACAATCCATTCGACAAATAGACGCATGTACTATCGACTTAGCTATCCGGGCTGTTTTGTTTCACCTACAACCCCTTTGATCAAAAGACTTATGTACTACCGACTTAGCTAGCCGGGCTGTTTTGTTTTGTTGTTCCACCTACAATCCATTCGACAAATAGACTTGTGTACTACCAACTTAACTAGCCGGGCAGTTTTGTTTCACCTACAACCCCTTTGATCAAAAGACTTGAGTGCTACCGACTTAGCAAGCCGGGCAGTTTTGTTTCACCTACCTGTGCTTCATATCTTTCAGTTAATGATTGCATCTGTGTCGAGTGCTACCGACTTAGCAAGCCGGGCTGTTTTGTTCCACCTACCTGTGCTTCATATCTTTCAGTTAATGATTGCATCTGTGTCGAGTGCTACCGACTTAGCAAGCCAGGCAGTTTTGTTTCACCTAACTGTGCTTCATATCTTTCAGTTAATGATTGCATCTGTGTCGAGTGCTACCGACTTAGCAAGCCAGGCAGCTTTGTTTCACCTACCTGTGCTTCATAACTTTCAGTTAATGATTGCATCTGTGTCGAGTGCTACCGACTTAGCTAGCCGGGCAGCTTTGTTCTACCTACCTGTGCTTCATATCTTTCAGTTAATGATTGCATCTGTGATTCTAATTTCTTTAACCTAGTTTGATATTTCTTCTTTGCTTTATCAAACGCTGATATCAACGCACTGTAAAAATAAATGAGAAAATATAAGTATATCTGTGAGCTGATGCTCACTAGTGATACCCCCGCCAAAATCTAAAAATATGCGACAAACAGGAAGTAGATGAGCAAGGAGCATGAAATCGCTTTACACCACATGGGACTATGGGATGAAGCAATATGCAAAGTATTAGGCTGCTGCATGTTATAGTTGCTGAGAAAACTGCGACGGAAATTTTGTAACACACGGACGGACGGACGGACGCACGCACGGACAAGGGTAAAACAGTATACCCCCCTCTTCTTCAAAGCGGGGGTATAATAATGTATATATATAGTCACATCTTAATGTCATGTTAAGTGTTCACAACAAATTTAAAAGATATATTACGAGTCGTTAACCTAGCACTCCGCACATACCCTCCCTAGTGACTGATAACTGCTCTACTTGATTTTGAGGTAGGCGAGACAATGGTTGTACAAAATATTTCAAGACCAAACTCCACAAAGGTACTAAATAAATTAAAAATCAGTAAAATAAGTTTTTTTCATATTTATTAAGTAACTAAATTGATTTTGGTCATTAGAATTCTTGGTTAAAAATGTATTTATTGTTTCTGAATTATTTAACACTTTATAGTCATAATTATTTTCTGTACCAATTGCTAACGATAAAGAGTCCATGTCGCAGTCAGCATTGCATTACGAGCACAAATACATGTATTTTTCTCGTCTCAAAACTTCTTTACCAATACTTGCTTACACTTACACAAAAGGCAAACAATTTTTATTATCTATATATACGATAATCATTACTAATTCATGGGAAAGTAAACACTTTCGCAGCTATAATTTTTTTCTTTACCTGTTGGCACGTTTTAAATCATTCACAAACTCAGCTGATTGTTGATGACGTATTTCTGAATTTCTAGATAATTTTTCTAACGCTGAAACTAGTTCCGAGACTTGAGCTTTGAGTTTCTTTTCCCGCCTTATAGATTCTGATAACTCTCTTAATATATCAGCTTGGTCATGTGGTTGCTGGTCAACCAATGAGGAGGGAGTCGATCTATCACTACCAGACTGAAAAATAATGACCAGTAATATAATTTTAAGTGATTGATGAAATACAAAAAACGAAACATTTATTTAAAGTATAGAACACAAATACCAATTTAACCATAAGAACACTAGGCCGCACTATTTTGAAATATACAATACAAAAACTGATTTTCAACATATCGCATAGTCAACATTTACATGTATTTAAATAATAAATACAAGTACTAATCTCGCCTAAAGAACATGTAGTTCACGTATATTTGAACCATTTAACACAAAATTACTGAATATCAGTGAGTCTAGCTTCCTGTAGAAGGATATATAATCGGATTTACGATATTTTACATTGAATTTCCATTGACTTGCATTACATCTTGGAACTATGGACTTAAAACTTACGCTATACAACAATTTCGAGGAAGCTACCTAACATGTAAACCAAAATGTAAATGTTTGCCAGTAATTCAACGATACATTACTCTGCTATGCTGTGTTATGTACCGTGGGCCATTTGGTTAAAAAAATCTCGTTATCATGAATATTTAATGAGGCAGTTTCATTGGTTCGGCAAGAGAACCACTGCAGAAAACTAGCCAATGAAATTATGGAACCATTATTTGAAAATAAACAATGTGCGTAGAATTCTATTCTAAGTTAGAAAAACCCAGTATGACATCTTGCTTTTGAAAACAATATTTCATAGGAAGAAGATTGGTCTCCCCTGCCTCATGCAAATTCATGAAAACGAGATTTTGCCAGTCCAAATTGCCAAGTGTAATGGAAGAAAGTACTGTGGTTGCCGACGATGGCCATACCTTATCCCCAGCCAGGTCATCATTTGACCTAGATATTTCTGTACACTCAGATTTCAAATGATCTATTTGAACTATGTAAGCTTGCTCCTGTGATTCCATACTGTTAAGTTTTAATTCTAAAGAACGTTTTTCTTTTTCTAATAAATAATTCTGAGCTTTAAGTTCTGCTTTCTCCTCCTGAAAAAATTGAAAACTTAATGTAACAAGCAATTTCATTGGCTGAAATACCAGCATCTTCGTTTTCTTGACCAATCATTAAAAATGGTAAATACAAAACATAAGCACATAATTGCCATTCCAGTTCAAGAGCAGGGGTCCAATGGTGGACCTATTGAGGATTTGATAGGCACTTAGTTTCTTGATTTTTTTTCAAGAAATTTAAGTGTCATGTTTCTGTTACCCATATCAATACAAAAATAAGTAAATTCGGGACCCCTTTTAATCACATTGTGTTCGATTTTCCTCACAACTACTCTACAGCTTATAAAAAAACATTTTTATCCAATGTCTATCAGATTTTGCATTCTTGCCAATCACATTTTCGACAAAAATGAAGATGAACAGGTAAACAGCCCTCTTCACTATAGTCAGTGATAAAAACTGCCACTTGAAATTCCAGATTTTTTTATAGAAATAAATCACATGCATTGTGGGTGACCTTCCAGATAACTACTGGTCATTAGGTAAAGAATGTTTGTTTGTTGGGTTAAATGCCATAGCAACACATTGCATAGGTCATATAACAGCAGTCAGTCAACCTACTCACTGCCCCCCGGAAAGGCTAAATCTCTGGATTTAGCTGTTAACCAACTACTAAGCGCATACTTTTGTCAGGTAAAGAATGTATCTTAGTAGAAGCTTGCTATATGGAAGGTCAGGGCTTTTTTGAGTATGTGGGGATAGGACCTGAGGCCTTACTTTGTATAGAGCAATGGGGGGAATTTTATCGCAATTTCATTGATAGGGGAATGAAAAATCCAAAGTAACTTCAAAATTTGGGAAAAACTGCATGATTTCAAAGAAAATTCAGAAGGGGAAGGCACCTGTAAACGGCCCCTGTTATATAAATGATATTACCTTCATGGCCATAAGTTCTTGCATGATCACAGCATTTTCTAGATCCAACCTATGAGCATCATATTTTTGTTTCTTGTCTAGCTCAGGATCATTATATATACTCTCTAGTACCATCACGGTACATTGTACCGTACTTTGTTCATTCTTTAATCTGTGGACATAGTCACGTAGACGCCGCTCATCCGACTTAGTGAATTCTAAATCCCCAGTACTGGCTGTTGAACTTGATGTACTGTTTATATAAATAAATAATAACAGTAAATATCTCATCAGTCAGTCAACAAGTAAATTTTATCACACCACTTGTCCTAGGACAAGTAATATATTTAGATGTATGTATATTCACATATCAATACTTAATTATGTAGATGTCTCAATGTTTCATTCATATTGAACAATGAACTATTTTATAATCAACTTTTGCAGTATTACCTATGGCATGCATATTACATGTATATAGAAGTCTTTCAACTGCTGGACAAGTGCATTGCGTTTTCATCCCAGACAAGTTGGATTTTTAGATTTCACGTGTTAGTAGGAGCAGGCGTGGCCGAGCTGTTACGACGTTGGACTGTAATCATTGGATAGCCAGCTCCGTGTAGGGTTCAAATCCCATCCAAAACCAATCCAGCTGTTTCATTGAGCAAGAAACATTATCCTACTAGCTCAGTACTTGGGGACCAGAAAGCAGACTTGATTAGAAATGATTATTAAGTGATTGTAAGAGTTGTTAGAACTTGTTACAAAGACGAGAACAAATAAATTAGTATAATTAGAATAAATTGATGTACCATATGTGTGTGTTCAATGAATATAAGAACAGACTTTAAAATAATTATATATAATAATTCTTATTAAGCCCACATTAAACTCCAGACTTCAAGACTTATCCTAAAAACCTGATCACAAATTTAAAACCCTGATTGATAGCACAGTTGGTAGTGCGCCGGGATTTGAAATCTCGTGTCCCGAAGGGGTGCGGGTTTGAATCTCACCCGGGGAGGTTATACCCTTTCATGAAAATTTGTCAATAATGTCGATTTTCCTCCATTGATTAGATAATTTGGAGAAGTTTAGGGCCTTGTGGAAGGGTAGGTGAGTACTGGTTACAGACAAGGGTCCAGGAAAGCTAGGTTAGGTGCGCTGGACACCGTAAAATGACCTAAATTGTGTTGACACGGTGTTAACTCCAATAAATAAATAAATCACAAATTTAACACAGTTATCTCCCTTACCTTGCAGTTTTACTCGTACTAGATAAATCTTCCCATGGTCTAGATGGAGAATGTCTTCCTAATCCACCACCAAATGTTTTATCTAATTTCTGTAACAGGTGCTTGCTAACACTTTCTGCAGCACGTCGGGATTGATGAGCACGTTGTAAGATGGACGCTATTTCGTCCTGATCATCGGTGAAACCGTCTCCACCTAATACGCCGAGACCGGCGGCTCGACAATTCGCTAATACTAGTCCTAGTTCACTTTCTAATAAAGCACATAATATTTCGTAAGTTTCCGTACACATTTGGCTGTAATTTAAAACAATTTGTAACGCCGTGTTGTTCGACTCGTATTTACCGATAAGTACCGTTAATTTATCACAGTTTGATTTTGACTCATCTAACGTTAAATTAATCACGTCAATTTGTGATTTATAATTATCTATCTGACTCTGTAGTCTTTCTAACTCAATTTCAAACTCGGCTACTTGTGTGTTAAGATCACCTAAACCTGATTGATCGGTTGAGTTTTGTAGAATTTCATGAACGTTTGGACCCTTCCATAAACTTTGTACAAGGTGTTCAGCTACTTTTGTATTTGGCATCTGAAAAAGGTAATGAAAAATTAAATGTTACTACTAGAGCTGGAAATATTATTCGAATCATCACAGAAGATTCAATGGTTAATAAACGGATACCGAAATTTGAAATTCTCAACATAAATGTATTGTTTATCAAACTTCATGTAAAAGACGAGTAGAGGTGAAACGATTCAAAAATTTTCGATTCGATTCGATTTCGATTTTTCATCAAACGATTCAATTTTTCGATTCAATTCGATTTTCTACTGGAATTATATAGGACATAACAAAAAATAAATTATAAAAAGAATTAAGAAAGAGATACAACCCAAAGACAAGAGAACATAGATATATATATATTTAAGAACAGTGCATTTTTATCTGAGGGACCTCCCTCCCGGAAGACGAAAAATTCTAATTCTAATTCTTTAATAATACCCATTTTACAGGTATTAGAGCTTGAATAGTTAAAAATATTTTACTGCATTTTAGCATATATAAATGACAAATCTTATTATTCCAACTTTTTAATGAAAAGTAATGCCCATGGACAAATTGTTTATTTCTCCTTACCTACATGTACATACTAACAGTATATGACTCAAGTCATTATCAAAATAAAATTATTCATCAGTGCACCAATGCCATTATTAATGACTAGTTAAGGTTAGCAAGCATTCAGCAAATGTAGATCACTATGACCAGCTTAATTTAGTTTGTTTCAAAATATTTTTTTTGGTTCTGGCATGATTTAAAGTAATTCTCATCATATCATAAACGTTGAATTAATTTTTATCAACTCTAGATCTATATTTATAACTTTCTTACACTAATGTTTATTTCAAAATAAAATTATTTTTGGGCTTAAATGAACGTATTGGTGAAAATATACAATTATCTTCGGACATTTCATAGAATTCATTTCCAATTTATAGTAAATAAAATCTAACCAACCACGTTTTGCCCGATTTTAATAGTTAAGATAAACAAGGAGTATTTTCCCGAAAATAAACGTAAATAACGTCAAAACAAACAATTAAGTTTACAGTTTATCTCTAAATTACTTTATCATGCTTGATTTAATCAGTCTCATTAAGCAGTCTCACTTTTTACAACTCTTATCTGGATTAACAATCGTCGGTCAATAAGGGTACACTATTTTAGTTTACTATAAAAAATGCTTATTTTAATCGAAAAGGGGTGTTTCATTCAACTCACAAAACTACTGAAAAAGACAGTATTTAAAAAAAGAATCGAATCGAAACTGCCTCTTCCGAATCGAATCGAACCGAACCGAATCGAGCGTTAAAAATCGCGATTCTTTGTGAACCGCGATTAATCGTTTCACCTCTAAAGACGAGTCAAGTCGCTACGGCGTTGGAATGATAACTATTGGATAATCAGCTCCACATTGGTTCAAATCCCATGATCCAAAACTAATCTGTTATTTCCTCAAGCAATAATCTTTATCCTACATGCTCAGTGCTGTGAGGCCAAGGAAGTTGACCCGAAAGTGATTAAGAACTTGTTTCACATCGAGCAAAAAAATTAATATTCACTATCACATGTATTTTATGAAGAGTTAAATAAAAACTTGAACATGACTTCAGGTACAGAGTAAATTATGAAATACCGGTATTTAAACTACGTACCACAACATTGCTTATTTCACTACCTAATACAGATCTCTCTGAATTGCTGACTGTTTTTAATTTTTTTAATTCAGCAACTTTAGCAACAGGAAAACTATCTGAGGCTTTCGTAGGTGTAATGTTGACTGACGGCCTGAAATTATATAAAAATCAAAGTACTGATTTCATTGATGGGACGGTGAAACCGAAATTGTACAAAATCTCATCATGATTCTACACTTTCCATAACTAAAAAAACTAAAAAAAGTATGAGATATTTTATTGGACAGGCATTTTTTTTACTATGAGGTACATTTTCCAACCCTTATTGCCAATCACTGATAATATATAAAGAGTCGGTTAAAATCTTCTTTAAACATAAAAATACAAAGGGTGATCACTCTCTGAGACTGCAATATTAAGACCATTGACTTCCCATCCTTTTTGTCACTATTCTTCTCTTTTCATAGTCCTAAAATACAGTGTACATGTAATCTCTGCAGAGAAGCCCTCAACAGAACAAATTTTCTGTACAACAACAGCTTTTGATATCATCCTTAATTCTAATTGAATTTAACCCCTACATTATACATAGCAACAACCTCTAAACAGCCACGCAATTTAGTTCCTCCTAATGGTTGTACTGTTGTTATAACTATACCTGTCAATATTAGTACTGTGTGGTTGTTTTGTAGGTGTAGACGTTCTACTGGTGACAGGGCTAGCACTTCCATCAAATGTATTTATCTTAGATTGTTGTTCTGTTACCTATAACAACAAGAAAATAGAATATTTGATATTTCATTGAAAGGAATTCAAATAATTATGTTCATAATAAGAATTAACTAATACAATGAATTCAATACAAATACATGTATTTTCTAAAAATGTAATTAAATGTTAATTTTAACTGCACTTCAACACGTTTTTCAGACAGAATGGATGCAGATATCTGGCCTTAAATCTAAACGGTAAACCTGGTACATGTACATGGCACATACTCTAATCAGTGTCAGACAACTACTTGATACATAAATAGGTAATATAACGGTGGTAAAAATTTCTGCACTTTTTTTAAATTTAATATTTCATTGCCACAACTAGTAATCAAACATATATTGACTAGTGTTGTACCGATGATCGAGAATAATCGATTAACTACTAGTTGGAAGCTTCCGATTCTGATAATCGATTAAACTTTATCATAATCGATCATCGGTTAAAAAGGAGCATAGGCTATTTAAGGACAATAACAAATTTTCATGTATCTGAACTGTTATTAAAAATGTTTTAAATACATGTCATTTGAGTCTGACTTGTATTGGACACTGATATATCTAGTTCAAGTTCCAAAAATACAGCTACTATACTAGTCAAGGAAACTAGGCAATCGATCATTTATTTTCGTCGGTTTCTTTGATTTTTAATTTTTATTAGATTTTTGACACATTTGACTAAGGAAAAAATATTTCCTAATCCATAGTACATGAATTTTATAAGGATTCACAGTAAAACATGCATGAAAAAACAAACTTATCAAGAACTGATTATAATCGGAAGAATCGCATCGACAACAGAAACCGATTCCAACTGATGATCGATTACGATTTTCAGCCGATGTCCCACCACTAATATTGACGATTTTGAAGTCAAGTATTCTACAACAACTTTATGAGCTGGGTATCAAAAGATTAACAACAACATAAACAACAATAACTAACCTGTTGTTTATAAGTATTTCTTTCTTCTGTAATGTTGGCTAGAGCAAGACGGAATTTCTGTAAATCTTGTTCCTGACGAAATATTTGTTCCTGAAAATCAAAATAACAATTATTATTTAGCAGGCTTAAAAAATAATTGGAAGACACTTGCCCAACTTAATATGAAATAACCTGCAGGGTTCCAACAAAGACGAGAAATCAAAATTCCCTGACTTTTCCCTGACTATTGCTTATTTTTCAAATTTCCCTGACTAATTTCAGAATTCCCTGACTTTTCCCTGACCCTGGGAACCCTGACCTGCCACAAACAGTATACTGACATTGAAGGTTGCTCTTACATTAAGATTTTTTTGGCTTGAAACAATCTGCTATTAATTGTAATAGTGTCATCAATGTTTGATGAATATTAGTCAATATTTTTAGTAACTAATTTTGGTCCCATATTGAGGCAAACTAATCACTGCCTATAGGATATAAAGCAAGAACTAGTCCATGTTATAGATACCTGAAGTGTGGTATTTTCAGTTCTCAGTGAACTTATTTCTTCCTGGAGATATCCTGGATCAGGGAATTCATTAGGAGGAGGTGGTGGTGGTGGATGGAACGTTGCTGGACGTAAACCTTTAGCTGGCGGTGTACCGATCTCTGGATCAAAACTGAAATCTTTTAAATTCTTACACACCTGAAAAAATAACAGATTTCAATGTGGGTCAGATGTTTCGAGGTTTAAAATCTTAAAATCATTTTTAAAGCTGAAGTTCTAACACCCCTTAAATTGCAACAATTAATTATAATATACAATACCAAAATTTAAGTCTTAAATTCTTAAACAGAAGAAATAAGAAAAATATTCATGCAATGTAAGTCATATGTTCCAAATTTTAGTCTTCAAAATTCCTACACACCTGAAAAAATTTAGATTTTAAAATAATAAGTTTTTTTCAATGTGGGTCAGATATTTCAAAATTATTACTGAAATCTATTAAATTCTTATATTTGTGCAAAATACAGATATCAATTTGATTTCATTTTCCAAATATTTTATATCAATCGTATGCTACAGTAACACTCAACTAACTTAATAAACCAAATATGAAGTTAAATAAGCCAAATAAATACATAGTGATGAATTCTTTTGGCAACTTATGGCAAGCATCTTATTACTGATATGACAGTTCATTGAGGCCAAGTCCCAACAGGGCTTTTTTCAGTATTTGGAGAAGGGGCCAGGGGGCCTTTTTATATAGAACATTTGGGGAAATTTTATCGCAATTTCATAGACAGGGGAACAAAAATCCAAGATATACTCCAAATTTGAGGAAAACTGCATGATTTTAAAGATATTTCAAAAGGAGATGGCACCTGTCAATGGCCCCTGATACATAAGGAAAAAATGTCTGCCAAAATATTTACTTATTTTTTTTATTTTATAAAAAAATATAGGAGTTCTACCTCCAGAGCTTTTTCTTCCACACCATCATCTTCTTCAGCGATACAATCATTAGTAGGTTCTAAATGTTGTGTTTTCTTTTCATTTATAGCACTTTCTAGTTCTGTTACAACACGTGATAACTCTGAATTTAAATCTCCAGTATCTGTAATAAGAATGAGTAACTAATAATAGCACCATGTTTACTTAATATAGCAAAAGATTGCTAACACAGCAATAAGTTTCTAAAAATAGTATTAAAGCTAATTTTACTGTTAAAGGGATGTGACAGAGAGAGTGGATAATTCACTCAAAGGCTGAGAAAGGTGCTTCAAGTGAAAGGAGTTCAAGCTAATTTTACTCAAAGGGATTTTTTTTTTTAGATTTATTTAGGTATTGGCAAAATACAATGACATATGTGGCAAAAGGACAAGGAAATTTTACTCTATGCAGATTTGAATGGGGGAGGGGCCGATTTATTTAAGGGGTTTAAACAAAGGGGATGTACATTTCTCAAGGGGTGCTAGAGTTGCTTTTAATTTAATCAAGGGGGTTTGGCAAAGAGAGGTAAATTTTCCAAGGATTAAGAAGGAGGGCTAACTTATTCATGGGTGATGGCAGGTAGAGACCATCGCTTTTTCTAGGAGGTGCCTCAAGTGGGACTAACTTACTAAAGGGGGGGGGGCAAGACAGGAAGAGGGGATGGTTTCTCTAGGAGGATGTTAGAGGGTGTGGCTAACTTACCATGTGTTTGTACAAGTGATCCTACTTCCACACTTCCACCATCTTGACTTTTTGTACTAACAGCAGCGTCCACATCATCTTCATCTTCTTCTCTATAAAATATAGACAAAATATACATCTTACTTAACAGTCCTTTTTTACTGGGTTTCACGCCGTGTTAACCCAATTTAGGTCATTTTACGGCGTCCAGCGCACCTAAACTAGCTTATTTGACCCTTGTCTATAACCAGTACTCACCTACCCTTCCACAAGGCTGGAAACTTCTCCATGCATCTTATCAATCGTGGAAAATTGTCATCATTTTCATGGAAGGGTATAACCTCCCCGTGTGGGATTCGAACCTGTACCCCCTGCGGGACACGAGATTCTAAATCCCAGCGCGCTACCAATTGGGCTATGGACCAAGGTTACACTCAACAGTCTTTACAACAAACTTTCATCAGCACTGACATTTGGTCTGGCAAATTGTTTTGTTTTATTCCACTGAATGAAAGTTGACTGAACCTATACTCTTCAAGAGAATTCAACGTTGAAAGTACATAGTAAAACTGCCAACAGAAACTACCAAATTAATTTGGGTCTTGTAATCAAATCCGGCAGTCATAACTTTATGAACTTTATGGACCAAATAAATTCTAATCAATATGTAAGCGGACCTATAATTGCTTTTTTTACGAAAATTATTACAAAAAAAATCTTCATAAGCCAGTTTCATATACATTTTGTAATTAGCATTTTAATGTCAGACAGATAACAAGAGCTGTCAGAGGAGACAGCATGCTCGACTTAGTAAGTGTTTGTCACAGGAGATGTGGTTGATGATAAGGAACATACATATTTTAAAATTTGAAAATATAAACTTAACAAATTCAAAGAAAAAAAAAAGAAATAAATAGAAAACTCTAAGTTCAAGGGGGATAACTCTGAAAAAATGTATAAGGAGTTATGAATCTTGTCACATGAGATGTGGTTGATAATAAGGAACATATATCTAAAGTTTGAAGTCAATACCTGAAGAAATAAAACAGTTGCAGTAAAAACAAACATTTTTTAAAGAAAACTCTAATTTCAAGGGGAGATAATTCTGAAAAAAATATATTTGGAGTTATGAACCTTGTCACATGAGATGTGGTTGATAATAAGGAACATATATTTAAAGTCAATACAGTGTAACCTCTGTAGAGCGACTTTCGGCGGAGTTTGAAAAAGTTGCCGCTCTGCAGAGGTGTCGCTCTGCAGAGGTAGACTTTTTCTACCGATCACGAAAACGGCCGTGTTCGGTCCGGAAAACTGGCATTTATACGTTCCTCATGGTAAATACAGTTTTTAGCGAACGCTGATCGACAAAAGTAAAATGAGTTTTTTATAAGATTACGAAGTTTTTTAAATAAATAAAAATAACGGTTGACAATTCCTATCATGAAGGTTAGTTTTATGCTAAAGAAAGCAATACACTAGAGAAATCGATTCTGTTTCTGTCAAATGTTTTTATACTTGCCTAATGGCGATAACTATTTAGCATGAATTATCGTGGTCTTTTCGGGAGTATATATCTGATATTATCTTAAACCTCAAATAATCATAAAACAGAATTCATTTCATCGAAGCTTTTAATAAAAAGAACAATAACAAATATTTCATTTATTATCGTCAACTAGCTAGACGTATATGCATCTGATACTTGATGACGTCAGCCTACCAAACAAAGCGCTCCTCATCTAAGGTCCGTTCGTTGGTGTCATGGAAACCATATGTCACTTGTTTATTAACCCCTGTTAGTCAAATATTAAGCAACATGACACTTGAGGGTAGTGTTATACGATTAGGGGTTTCGCTTATTGTTTAAATCATCCGGTTATAGATAATTATCGATTATTGATGTAAACCTTGCTAGACTTAGTGTCGCTGTGTAGAGGTAAAAAATTAACTTTGGGAATTTATTTGAACGGCCGTTTACCGCTCTGCAGAGGTGTCGTTCATTAGAGGTAAATTAAAGAGTAAAATCGACGGGGGGAATTCTAATTACTGCTCGTCGGAGGTTGCCGCTCGTCGGAGGTGCCGTTAGCAGAGGTTATACTGTACCTAAAGAAATAAAACAGTTGCAGTAAAAACAAATATTTATTAAAGAAAACTATAAGTTCAAGGGGGATAACTTTGAAAATAATGTATACGGAGTTATGAACCTTGTCACATGAGATGTGGTTGATAGAAAGGAACATATATTTAAAGTTTGAAATCAATACCTAAAGAAATAAAACAGTTGCAGTAAAAACAAACATTTTTAAAGAAAACTCTAAGTTCAAGGGGAGATAATTCTGAAAAAAATGCATTCAGAGTTATGGACCATGTCACATGAGATGTGGTTGATAGAAAGGAACATATATTTAAAGTTTGAAGTTAATATCTTAAGAAATAACAAAGAAACAGAAGAAAGTATTTTACTGCACAAAAACTTTAATCTGTGCACAAAAACTTTAATCAGTTCAAGGGGAGATAATTCTTGAAAAAATGTGTTTGGAGTTATGGACCTTGTCACATGAGATGTGGTTGATAGTAAGGAACATATATTTAAAGTTTGAAGTTAATATCTTAAGAAATAACAAAGATATAGAAGAAAGTATTTTACTGCACAAAAACTTTAATCAGAAGTGTGGACGCGGACGCGGACGCCGACGCTGGGGTGAGTAGGAGAGCTCTACATTACTTCGTAAAGTCGAGCTAATAAACATAACTATCATGTAATATTCAAAAGGTATACACAATTGTACACAATTTGTAAGATATCTTTCTTGCTTTTGACTTAAAAAGATTTTTTACGTAAGAAATTTTGTGAAAAGCACCACAGGTATTTACCTCTAAATAATTACTACAAATATAGTAAAGTTTCACTACTAGGACCTTCATTTCCTCTTGAATGTTTGTCATTTTTTGCATTGTGAAATGGCCTAAATTTGGGCCCTATTTTTCAGGCAAATACCTCACTGATGTATACTAACCTTATGACATTGATTTGATGTCGTTCTATTTTCTTTCTGAGTTCAGCTATAACACTATGTAACTCTGTAATTCTTTCTTCATATCGGAATGTAATCTCGTCAATTCTCTCATCAAAGTCATCTTGTAGATGTCTTCTATCAGCCTACAGAAATAAATAAAACAACATACACATGTATAACTAAAACAAGAAAGCCCAGGGGCCAGTATTATCAAGCATCTTACAACTGATTTTAGTCTTAAAACCTTCTATATTGTATTAATAAATTGTCGTAAGATTTTTGATAATATGCTGCCCAGGTCTGTAATGCAGTTATAAGCTCAACACAGCCGATTTGTGTCAAAGGTAGAATTTATCGATTTAGATAAAGGACTTATTGGTTTTCTCTGCGACTTATAGTTGTCATATAAAAGAGTCCTAAGGATTAATCACTGACACTATTTCGCATCTAATTGACTGAAGCTGGAACAGGTTCCAATCCCACCCAGGGTGATTACACCCCTTTCCATAAAAACTTACTTATTTATTTATTCATTGAAGTTAATGCCGTGTCAACACAATTTAGGTCATTTTACGGAGTCTAGCACACCTAACCTAGCTTTCCTGGACGATTGTCTATAACCAGTTCTCACCTACCCTTCCACAAGGCCGGAAACTTCTCCATATTATCTAATCAATGGAGGAAAATCGACATTATTGTCAAATTTTTATGGAAAGGTATAACCCCCTCGGGCACGAGATTTCAATTCCCGGCGCGCTACCAACTGTGCTATTGACCCGGGTTTTCCAGGAAAACTTGACAATAATGTCAATTTTCCTCCATCAATAAGGTATATGTTTACCGTCTTGTGGAAGGGTAGGTAAGTACTGGTTATAGACATTATAGAAGTATGTGCCGTGACCAGGATATGGAATCCTCATCAACACAAATGCCCATAAAATGTCCTTCCACAGTCATCAGCAGGTCATAATAACTTAAAGGCTAGTAACTATTGCATTTGTTACAATGTTTGAAATAGTACACAAGGGGAAATAACTAACTTCATGTCCCTGATTGTTGAAGAAAGGTATAAAGCCCCATAATACAATGGCTAAAGAAGCTATTAAACTTAATTGCATGCCAATTATGATCCAAGATGTAATAGTAAAACTTACATGTAATTTTCCAAGTTGTTTTTCTAAACTATCCCGTTCAAGACTTTCTCTTTGTAGACGACTTCTTAGTTCTATAATTTCACCTTTTAGTGATGTCAGTGTAGCTTGGTGTAACTGAAAAGATAGAATTATAAGACTGCCTTATTTTCTCTGTCAAAGCCATTAGTCTGACTCTAAATAAACGCAATCTCTCACCTTCCAAAATTATGAATTTTTGGGCCATACTCTTCCAAAATTAAGAAAATTTCAAGCAAAATTCTGATCTTGCTGCGATTAAAATAATACAATGATTAGCCAATGTACAGTTTTAGTCCCACCTTCCATAAATATTAATCATTTTTCATTGTAAAAACGTTGAAGTTCAGTCACATTTAGAGGCAAAATTAACATTACATGTATTTCATTAATTTGTTAATTCCACAATGTTCAAAAGTCCAAAATTCCTAAACTCCAGGTTAAGTGCCAAAATTCTTTTACCCTACCCAGTTAATACTAGAGTTAGGACTCCTTTAGTCATCCCGTTTACACCAAGTACTGCTTTGATTTTCCCTCAAAATATCATCCCAACTAATCATCTGTTTCTATCTCTGCCCCTCTCTATGTATCTCCCTAACAGTCAGTCAGACACATCCATTATCAAATAATGTATCACAGAATACATAATACTGATCAATAAAGAATGAAACAGACAAATGTCATTTTGATATTCATCCAAGTAGTTTACACCAGTTTTAAATACTTAATGCCATTTTATGCAACTTTTGACCAATATATATGTGCTGATGCTTCTTTCCATTTTCACTCAATTTATGCCACTTTTGACCACTATATGCAAATTTCAACTATTTTATGCCTTTCAAGACCGTTCTTATGCCACTTTAAATCATTTTATGCCACTTTCAACTATTTTATGCCACTTTCAAACATTTTTATGCCACATTCAACTATTTTATGCCACTGTCAAAACATTTAGCGCAAATTATCAACCATTTTAAGCCACTTGCAACATAATTTTACCACTTTGAACTATTTTGCGCCATTTATAATTATTTATCAAACAATTGCCATTTTCAATCATTTCAATGCAATTCTAACTATTTTGTAGAAATAAGAATAAGAAAAAGAATCATTTATACTTATATACTAGTGAACTGGACGAGAAGCCAGGACGAGTCTTACCTGACAATGTGGTTTTGATATATCACAGTTACTATGGATACTATCAAGTTCCGTAACTCTTATCATTATGTACTGCCCATCTTCGGGGCTCTCGGGCGTACCCGACATACACTGCATTATCTTGACCTAAATCTCTACTCCCATGATGCATTAGTCTAATGTTTTAAGTCCGAGCAAAAGTTGCGTAACACAAATTTCTTGTTCCAAAAATCACATTGTATTTCCAAGGGTGTAAGACTTTTTTTCCAAAAATTCAAAACATTTCACAATCCAGAAGTTCCTGAATTTCATTAATTTAGCTCCTTTTATACAACAGAAAACCCTTTTAATTTAAAATCACCTTTTTTTCAGTACAACTGTCCAACCTCTACACAGCAAGTTGATCATGTGTTCTACTGATTTTTCTGGGAAAAAATAGGGCAAGCGAGAATTTCTTTTTATCTTAATTCAGTTGCTTTATATAGAGGTATGACCAAATTTTTATGAGCAAGCAAGGAAATAAAAATATTTTTTTGTAAAAAAAACGTCAAAATAAGGTGTGAGCAAATCCATAGAACACATGATCCACTTGTTGTGGCCTAAATTACTCACAAAAAAGGGAAATGGCCCCTATAAAACCAAAATCCCTTTACATCAAATAACATTAACCAGAAACCTCATGACAAGCACAGAACTTTAGCATCCACAGAATAATTCCTAGACAAATTAAAGGGTCCCTAACCGTAATTATCTAAAACCCTTTAATCCAATCATATCAGTTATATCTTTTAACAGAAAAAAATCCTTAAAAAAAAGGGGACAAAGCCCCTATTTATAAACAGTGACTTTATCCTTGTATATATCATAATAAGCCCTTATCAATCCTTCAATAAAAAAATAAGGGAACAAGCATCTAGCCCCTATTAATATAAAATCCCTTTATCCTGATATTATCATCACACTTCACACACCCACAGAAAACTTTTAAAAAATTCCTAAGAATTAAGGGACCAAGCCACTTTTTATACAGATCCTTTCATCCTATACATACAAAAGCCCCTATCTATGTAATGTACATCCTAGTTAAACTTTAAATAGCTTCTGACAAAATAAAGACCCTAGCCCCTATTTATATAAATTCCCTGTATTGTGAGATCCTTATTTAAAATTTGCACTCAGAAATAGCTCCTGACTAAATAAGGGACCTGACCAAGCCCCTATATAGACAAATCCCTTTATCCTAAACATAAATATAACAATAAGCCCCTACTTATATCCCAATACATCCAAAAATATCCAATTACAAAATAGGGGTCCAAAACCCTACATATGTGTAAAATCCCTTAATCCTGACATCACTGTCTAACCTCACAAAACTTTCCAAAAAAATCCAGTGAAAAAATAAGGGTCCAAAATAAGGGTCCAAGCCCCTATTTAAACAAAATCTTAAATCCCTCCATCCTTACCTCACAGTCTAACCATAGCACACTTACAAAAAATCCAGTGATAAAATAAGGGTTCAATATAAGGGTCAAAAATAAGGGTCCAAGCCCCTACTTATAGTACAAAATCCAAAAACCTGGAACATCACAGTTTAACCTAAAGCACACTAACAAAATTATCCACTGACAAAATAAATCAATTTTTCAATACACAACTATTACAAGACATATTCCGAAGAATGAACAAATATATTCCATCCTAAACAAATATCCCTGATTCGGGCAGAAAATCATTCATACACTTGGAACACTCTATTGAATAAACTAAATTTTCTACAGAAGCAAATTCTAACAGCATAGAAGAAAAAACGAACAAAAATCTATCAACCAAAGACACAAGTTGAATATTCTGTTTATACAGGCTGATTGCAGGGTCGGAGCTTGAAATATTTCCAGAGCTTTTGAGGGGGAGGGGGGTATGAGGGGGTATGGGAGGGGGGGTGAATAGATGACCAGTCATAGAAAATCTTATTTGGATTTTATGCCATTCATCAAAGATTTTTTTAGATAATGCACAGTGGCCAACTTGCCTAATTTGGTTTCTTGGACATTTTTTTCTTTAGCAAACCTTTCACATGGAGCTGACAAATTCTTCTTTAATTTTTGGGGTTTTTTTTGTTGGGTTTAACATCTTAGCAACAAACTGTGTAGGTCTTATTAGGATGGTCAGTCATCCAAATCACCACAACTGGATAGGCTGAATCTGTAGAATTAGTTGTTAACCACTTACTAGGCACAATACTTCTGTCAGTGACTGACAACTGCCCTACATGATTAAGAATGGGGAGGGACAGGGGCTGTCCAGACTTATCCAGACTAGATCAGCCTATGCAACAAAATTTAGGGAAAACACAATGATAGTGTAACTTTACTTTATGTCAGATATATGTAATAACAAAACAAATTTCTAGGGGTGTGGTCAAAACCACCTAAGCCCTGCCCCTTTCTCTGCCCTTTCCACAAAATTGGAGAAAACTCAATGATAGTGTTATAAATTGGGGAAAACTGTATGAACAATGGTGTTATAACATTAAATTTAAGTAATAATATAAAGAAATTGAAATATCACGGGGGCGGGTCAGCCCACCTAAGCCCTGCCCCTAACTCCGCCCATGCAGCAAAATTAAGAAGAAAACTCTATGAAAAATGGTGTTATAACACTAAATTTAAGTACTAATATAATAAAATTGAAATATCTTGGGGGTGGTCCAGCCCACCTAAGCCCTGCCTCTAACTCCGCCCAAGCAGCAAAATTGGGGAGAAAACTCTATGATAAATAGTGTTATAATGCTGATATGATGTAAGACATTATGTAGGGTTGTAGAGAGATAGAGAGAGAAGCTGAAAGTCTTTTAGGAATAAATCAATATCAGCTTGTACATTATTCTACTAAATATCAGTCAAAAATATTGAGTGATCTGAAAAATTTGTCAGTGTAAGTCTTAATATAGAACATGCATGGGTGGAGTCAGTAGAAAGGGGGCGGGGTTAATTTCCAAGACCACACCCCAGGATTTGACCCTGGTTGGACAACCAGCAACATATTTCTTGACCTTGTCAAATGTTTGTTGCCCCAACAAAATAATAATCCAAAATTTGATGGTTAAATATTCTGGTTACCCAATTAGAATTAGATGACTTGCGGCAAAAACTTCTTGGCCTAAACCAAAGTAAGGTCACAAAAGGCAATCAGACAATCCTTAATGCAAGCTCTCCACACCCCCTGAATTTAAAACACCATACAAAAAAATCAAGTGCATGAAATTAAACAATAGGAAGACTACCAGCATAGAAATCAAGCAAGTACCATCATGTAATAGAAAGCTACACCTCAATATTTTATTTCTTTAGTTTGGCATGTTGCCTTCTTTCAAACAAACAAAGTTAAGAAAACCACAAGTTTATACAGGATAATATCAGAAATTTTATGGTTAAACTTTAAACCACAAAGGAAAATATTCATCTTAGTGCTGAAAATCTAATATATATTTCCTATAAGACAAATCCACCCAGTCTCCTCAGTTGCTAGAATCTCTAACAACAAGTTTGGAGGTCCCAGGTTCAAGACATTCTCAAATTTGGTCAAGAAATATTTATCATAGCCATTCTTCTACCTAATTTTTTGTTTGTTTTTGTTGGGTTTAACGCCGTAGCAACACATTATATAGGTCATATAACGGCGGTCAGTCAACCTACTCACTCCTCTCCTCCTGGCTAAATCTCTGGATTTAGCTGTTCACCAACTATTAAGCGCATACTTATCGTCAGTGACTGATAACTGCCCACATAATTAAAAATCATTGGTAAGAGGGAGAATGGCTGTAAAAAAAAATTTCATGACCAAGCTCCATGAAAGTATGCCCCATCCGGGAATCGAACCCACGTCCCCTCGATCAGTAGACTTGGGTGCTACCAACTGAGCTAGCGGACTTCCACTAATTATGTGACCACACGAAGTCTATATTCTTAATAGCAGAATGGTCTAATAACAAGGACTTTTCTTCTTAAATAAAACATCTTGGACATAAACATTGTCCACCTATTGCCCCCTGATGACCTATATTTGGGTTCGGGCAACTTGTTACTGCTAGTATACATTGGATTATCATTATGGCAAGAACAATACATTAGCAGTTTTCCAACAGGGCAAACTACTTTTGAAATTAATGTTGAGCACTGTTTTTTTAAAAGAATTGAAGAAAGGGGTGCTAAAGGAGTCAAACAGTCCCTTAACTCCCATCCACTATCTCCTATCATGGAACAGTTACATAGAATATGAGAGAGAGAGAAATCGAATGCATCTAGTAACACTATTTGAACAAACCCAATAATGTAATAATATGCCTCAAAACATCAATTTTCTTCCTCTTCACTCAGCAATCAATATTCATGAATAACATACTATCAATAGACTGCTCTCTTATCTAAATGTTAGACTGGTTCTCTCTACAAAATATATTTACAATGGTGGAACCAGTCAAGTAAGAGAGGGGTGGGGTGCTCTCAATTTATTTTTTTTCATTTTACTTTTGGAACACATCAAGTTAAGTGCAACCTTGCAATCGATTTTCGATGCATTGAATCTAATCGTTGCAGCCCCAATTATAATACATTATGAGTAAGGTAGACCACACTTTAAAGGCTGCCCCCCACAGGAAAATTGAATACATAAAATAAAGACAGAATGAGAAAATTGGCAACATTGAAAAACTGACCACATGGAAAAATGAAAACACATGGTTAAATTGACCACCTGGGATTTTTTAATCTAATAAAATACTAGATCAACCTATAGCCCCCCTGTCCCCCTGGGGCCCACACACACACATAGGCACTAGGCAGACATGTAAAAACCACTAGCATCATTTCTCAGATCATTAAAACAGTCTACAAGAGTATCAGATTACCGAATATTTTGATAGTAAAATCATAGTACAAACAAGTAGGTGCCTAACACAACATGATAAAACTATCATAAAATTTCTCTAGGAGTTTAGTCTGACAATTCTTTCTCTTCCAGTAGCCCATCCTGGAAGTTAAGTCAGTACCACACAAGTCTACAGAGAAAGGGGTTGTAGGTTTGAGTCCCAAGCGGGGCATACTTTAGTGGAGTCTGGTCATAAAATAATTTCTATGGCCATTCTCCCCACTACCACTGATTCTAAATCATGTAGCGCATAAGTCAGTCACCGACAGCAGTATGCACCTAGTGGTTGGTTAACATCTAAATCCAGAGATTCAGCCTTTCCAGGAACAGTAAGTAGGTTGACTGACTGCCATTATATGACCTATACAAAGTGTTGCTACAGTGTTAAACCCAAACTTACAAATTATTTGCTAAAGAAACAAATAGCCTGATTAAAGTTATGAAATTTCAGTTATTGTCACAAGCCCAAATTGATTTTTATAAGTCATGGCCCATGGGCTAGTGAATTATAATAAGATAACCAGCCTTTAAACATCAGAAATTGAAATTCATTAAACTCCATTACACAAAAAAAATCATTTTTTTATATAATACGAAAATATTATAAAAACTTTGAAAAATAATTCCTTCAAAATCAATTATTTACTTCCAGTTTCTCTTCACTCTACACCAAACACTAAAACTCAAAAGAGTGTAAAAGTTTCTTTAAAATACATTACACTAAACTAAAACTAAATATTCCAAAAATATTTCAAAATTTATATAATTCCTAAACAGCAATTAATTTCCAATAAACAACAACAACAACAACAAACAAACATGAAAATTCCAAGCATGAAATTCCTTCCCTAAGAATACACTCTACACACAAAAATACCCCAAAAAAATTTTACCATGAAAAACTTATTTCATTTTTTTACACAGTTAAAATTACCAAATTCATGAAAAAATTATTTTCCCCGTTAAAAGTTCAACAACACCTATTGCATTATGGGTATTCCAGTAATAAAAATAAGAATAAAGATTCCATCGTATTTTGTAGAGGGATGGTACAATAAAAACCAGTATGATAATACCCATCCTATGCTAAAGATGTAAAGTTCAATATTTTTTACTCTGGGAAAACATCAGTTATACTGCCCTCAAAAAGTTCTTTCACAGTTCATTTAAAGCCACTATATGAAGATCTATTTATTTATCTCAGATATGAAAATTGTCTAAAAAACTGTGTAGCTAATAAAATATAACATAAATTAGAGACAAAAAAAAACACTTGTCAAACCACTCTGCTTGATAAGTTAAATTTTCCTTGCTAAGTTAAATTTGGCTTTTTAAGTTTAATGTTAACACAGTGTCCAGTTCTTAAATCAAAGCACTGAAGCCTGCAGGCACTGAATCGACAAGTTATTGAAAGCCTGCATTTCTTAATTTAGCAGTGGCGTAGGAAGCATTTTCAGATTGGGGGGAGGCTAAATTCTTTTTGTAAGGAACACAGTAGTGAATACATTTATGATTTACACTGCCTTCAAAAACTATGGTCAATGTATCACAATGAACCAATATCAAGTTTGATATTTTTGTACAGTACAACCTCTTCAGAGTGATCCTTTACAGAACAAATACTCTGCACAACAACAGCTTTTGATATTTCCATTTGGCAGAATTTTAATTGAATATAACCTCTGCATAGCAACAACCTCTACACAGCAACATACTTTTGTTTTTCCCAGTGGGTGTTGTTCACTAGAGGCCGTACTGTATCCAAAAAGTTGTACTAATTTTCGATTGCAGCTTAAAAATCATATAACAATCAACTGCTTTAACACCTTTTAGAATTTCTATTTCAGCACAGAGTAAAATTGAGGCAGTGTAAAGAAACTTTTGGAGGGTAGTATAAGTAAGAGGTTACCATGGCAACATACAGTGTGAGAATAACACTATGTGAAAACCACTCTGTTTGAAATTTGTTGCCGTCTGCTCAAGCCATTTTTTTTTCAGAGAAAAAAATTTGTACGTTAATAATTTTGGACATTACAAATTTCAGTAAGCCAGCACAAATTAAGTCTAAATATATTATAAATAAAGAAATACATTATTTTTGCACTTACCCATCAATTTGACTTTGAAAGTTATAATATTATGTAAGATAGAACTTTTTTAACGGCATGAACATTGGGGCTGGAGGCAGTAAAATATGAAAATGGATTCCATGCCCCAAAATCTGTTTTTATTTCAAGAGAAGATTAGGAAAAATATTTAATTTGATAAAAAATCAAATTCTAACAGTACACAATGGTAATAAAAAGTATGTTTTTTGGTTTTAAAATTTGAACATTTTCAGCACAACTTAACAGTTCCAGCTCTTGCACTATGGAGGTCCTAGGCTAAATTCTCATTTATCAATAGCTCTTACATGCAATATACTGCAGCAAATACAGTACCCACCAAAGTTTGAAGACATTTTGAGGGTTGCCCGCAAGACAGTAGTAAGTGCATTGTTTTAAAGAGCGAGTTACTACAGTCTTGTGGGCAATCCTCGATTTAAACTTTGTTATGGTACCATTTGTAGTTGAGACGACCAAAGTAGCTTAAAATCAATGTTAAGGCCACAACAACTTGATCATATGTTCTATGGATTCGCTTGCACCTTAATTTTGACGTTTTTTACAAAAAAAATATTTTTATTTCCTCGCTCGCTCATAAAAATTTGGTCAAACCGCTATATAAAGCAAATGAATAAAGACTTTTTTTTCTTCGCTCGCCCCATTTTTTTCTTCAGAAAAATCTGTAGAACATATGATCAACTTGTTGTGGCCTAATTGTTATAGAAAAGAATAACTATGAATTTGGTTTTGGAGGCTTTGGGATAACAGAAGCTGAATCTTATAAATGTGATGCATTCACAAAATTTGCTATCATTTAATTATCAACCTTATTAAATAGATTGAAAATAATGGTTCCACTGAAAACAATCAATGAAATTTACCGGGTATAGTTTCATTAAATTTCCTTTGTCTCCAAACTAACGTTTGAAAGCTTGAAAACCTACATCTATCCCTAGCCTTCTAACACTAAAAAGTAAGATCTATTTGGTATAACCTATTTTTTGCACACACATGTGAAGTATATCAAAATCCATACCACAAACTAGTATGACTAATAATACAAAGGGAGACTACTGTAGTACTTTTACTTAAACAAACACTAATCTCTGCTGCAGTTGTTTCCCTTAGCTTATCATGCCATCCTTTCAATAACATGGCATTATGAACAAAATTGAAGTTGTACAGGCCAAACTCATTTAAAGTTCACTAATATCTGTTAAGTGTTTGACATTAACATTTTGTGGAAAGTTACTGGTTAATACACAATAAATAGTCAAATTCACATAACAAAAAAGAATAGATATAAAGGTCATCTCAACGTGACCCTCCATTGGAACCCTAGAGATCCTGTACAACAACGTTCTACAGGATATCTGTCAACAGATATTGCACTACTGTGAAATAAGATGACCAGCATTGAAAGAATTTCTTCTAAATATGTCTACTCAGGAACAAATTTCATGAATGAAGTTTAGTTCTGACCAGCGTCTGCACAAAATGCATCTTTAGAAGTGGACGGACCTAGGTTACCCCTTAATTGGATAATTGCATTTTTATGTGTCTGGATCCCCGCTTTAAAATGGCTGCCACAGGCCTTGAAATAAGTGTTTTTATCAAGATTTAGAGAATTTCACTTTTCACTTGAATATAATTATATAAGTAATCAATGGTAAACTAACATTGAAGTTGAACAAAAACAATAAGACAGGTAATGAAAGACATAAAAAGCAAAATGAAGCAAGGCAAAAGACACTTAAACCCCTTTTAGCTTTTTCCTGAATAACTTAGTTACTGTGTCCAAAATCTTTAGACACAAGCATATTTTTAGAGAAAGATGTTAACAAGAATAATAAAGACACTCATATAATAAATATTAATAAAATACCCAAAATAATGGAAGAAACTGCCGAAACCTTCACTAATTTTGCTTCCTACTGTTAGTCAATAATTCTTCTCTTACAAAATTCCCTGACTTTTCCCTGACTTTTGCTTATTTTTCAAATTTCCCTGGCTAATTTCAGAATTCTCTGACTTTTCACTGACCTTGAAAAAAATCATTTCTCCCTGACTTCCCTGACTGTGGTAACCCTGCCATCAAAGTATGCCTCAGGGAGGCCCCCCATTGTCTCTGGGGTCATTGCCAGAAAAAAATCGGGGTCATGGAGTGCAGAAAAATGGAGTAAAAGGCTGAAGAAAACACATTCCTTCAGTCTCTGCAAAAAAAAAAGCACTTAAGACCTCATTTTGGGAAAATATTACCGAATAAAATGCAAATTTTGGGTTGAAAGTTGAAAAATGGCCTCTTTTCAGCCATGTCTCAACCAGTAAACCAGTAAAGGGTTAATATATACCATTACTAAAACAATGCTAATAAAAACATGTACTTACTCGATTAGCAAGGTCCATGAATATCTTTGATTCGGCACATTTTTCAATTATTTCCCGATATAAAGTAGGGTCATGTGACTCTATCAATTTCTGTAGACTTAACGCTGGTTCTGGGCTTTGAAGGTCCCTGGCCCCACTGTCATAATCTAGGCTGTCAGGTCTTCCAGATATGGCCCCTAAAACAAAAAGTTAAAGTTATATTACATTGTAAGATATGGACCCCTAAAATCTAGGGCCTGTGTCCAGGCTAGGGATGTCACAATAATCCAATTAATCGACTAAGACTCAATTTTAATTAGAGAGGGGGACAGCAATTGTTTTGCCTCAAAATGTGGTCGAAATTAGAACTTCGCTTTCCTAAAATTGAGTCAATGGAAAAACCAACAAAAATTTACAAAAACATTTAACCAAAATCTAAAAAATCACATGTATATAGATTTTTTTTTACTGGGTTTAGGGGCGTGTCAACATAATCAAGGTCATTTTACAACCTAGCTTCCCTGGACCCTTGTCTATAACCAGTACTCACCTACCCTTCAACAAGGCCAGAAACTTCTCCATATTATATAATCAATGGAGGAAAATTGACATTATTGTCAAATTTTCATGGCAGGGTATAGCCTGCCCAGGTGGGATTCAAACCTTTACCCCCTTTGGGACACGAGATTCCAAATCCTGACGCGCTACCAACTGCGCTATTGACCCAGGTTATGTAAATAGAAAGGCGGGTGGTCATGGTGAAAGACTTTTAAAACAAGACCAATTACTGAATGAGATATAATACCGCCCAACAGGTGTTTGTGAAGAACCAGGGTGCTGAAAAAATGAGCAGACAAGATTTTACATCAAAGGGCCATAATTTGACAAAAATCAATGGACTGTAACTAAAATGAGATATGCACATGTCTGCCTGATATCTGGTATATGTGTATAGTTTGAATCAAATCCATAAAATAGGTGCTGAGAAACTGAGCAGACACAGAACAGACAGACTGACCTACTGACTGGGGGGTATAATTCAGTAATCTCAAACTCACCTAGGCTGTCACTACTCATTGTAGGCCATGATGTCACCAGGTTAAATAGGCACTGAGAAATTTGAGCAGACACTGAATAGTCAGTCCGACCAACTGACTAGGGGAGGGAGGGTATAATTCAGTAATTGAAAACTCACCTAGACTATCACTACTCATTGTCGGCCATGATGTCACCTGGTTATTAAGTCTACTCGTATTCATGTCTATACCAGTGTCTGTGTCTTCAACAACACATTGATAATGCTCACTGTCTAATGATACCTAGAAATACAACATACGATAACAGGTGATTATTTTTGTTCTAAATTTGGGCTGAAATTTTGCCTCTTCATAATAGAGCAAGTAGCAATCCGATCCACGATTCACATGTAGCGATTCACAAATCAAACCACGAATCACACGTTAATAGAAAAGCATACAGGAATTCATGTAATAACAAGATAAATGGACAGTTACAGTAGCTGTTACTATATGGGAAACCATGTTGTCCAAACATTACTATCAGACATTTTATGGGTATTTTCATTGATATTATTTTTGTTCAAATATGTATCCATCAAAATTTTGACACAAGATTATTTGATCCCTACATAAATTAAAGTTTACATTAGTAGTGTGACTCGTTTTCAGTGGTAATTAAGCTGAAAATGTTCTTTTTTTCCCAAATCTAGATCGTGATCCAACAATTTCCGACGTGATGAGTATTCACACTCGATTTTCTGGTCAAGATCAGTCTTAAATAACAATTTTTGACTTGTTATAATTTTACTTTTAGTTATAACACACTTAGAAAATGTCACTTCTGTATATATTCCTTGAAACACGCTATCAGCGATAACAGGAAAAATTTGGGGTTCAAGATTAATTGAGGAAACAAGAAAGAAAAGAGGTCTTTTATATGTTACTTAAATATTTAAGAAGAAAAGTCTTATTTGCAGACAGATAGTGTCATAACTGTTAGCATCTTGATCACAAACTAAGAAACAAAAAGGTAAAAGAAAGGAAGAAAGTATGTAGATTCGGCTTACCTGTTCTCTAAACTTAAGGAAATCTTGATAAGATATTTTTGATGTAGAGTCGATACCAAGTTGATCTAAGATATCTGATGTCCACTCTTCTAAACACAACTCTTTACACATATAAGCAAAGTTATCCCTGAAATGATAATTTTAGAGGATAATAAATTATCATTTTAAAACAACTGAAATGATAATTTGGTGAAAAATCATATTTTAATTGAAAGATAATTGAATGATAAATGTAACCTGATAAAAATCCATGGTCCGAATTAAGATTCGAACCCAGGACCTCTCCAATCGTAAGTGGACTCTCTACCATGTCGCCATAAAGCTAGCTTGAAGGCAAGGGAGTGCAAGTACAGTATTATACCTCTGCTACAATCTGTTTAAAATTGAAGATTTGTTAGCAAGATCATAACAAAGTTTGAGTTCCAGTGCTCAGCTTTTCATCACAGGCTATATAAACTGTACATAGTGTTAAAGTTCTTCACCAAGGAAGAAAAAATATTTGGCAATTGGGATGATTCTGTGGAGATACCAGGATATGGCCCAAAATCTGAAGATAGACCCAACCGTTTGGTTTTACTTTTTTCTATCTTTAAATCATCTACCTCTATCTTTTCTATTGTCACTTTACTTTACTTTTTCTTATGTCTGCCACCAGGGCTTTTTCAGGGGGTTTTGGGAAAAAGACCCCTGCCCAAATGGGGAATTTTTAATGCTGTAAATAGTCCGATTTGGGGAAAAAATATTGACAAATCAACCCAATTATGAAATTTCATTATTAATTTTTCTGTATTAAATCTTTTTAAGCTTTGCTATGGTGTCTCTTTAAGTGTTGCAGTGCTCTTAAAGAGTATGTTCTGACAGTTCAGTAAGGCATTCAATGTAAAATCTCATGTATTTATTATTTTTACATGAAATCTCATGGTTTCTTTTTTAAAGGCAAAAGACATCCTGTTCAAAGGAAATTATTTAACAATTAAATTGAAATTGGGAAAAATGGTTGTTATTTGGAATTGGGAATGGGGCCTATATTCGGCCCCGTGACACAGGCTGAAAAAGCCCTGGCCACTAATGCCCAAATGGTCAGTTGTTGACAGTAGTTTTGTATAGATGTAGATTGTGCATGTGTGCCTGAAGAGTTCTCTTCCCCTTTCGTCTTTGAACAACAGAGAAGCATTCTAGAAAGTCTATTGGAATTCAAGCCATGGTTCTGTTTGCCCTAACTATAGGTGCACATAGCTGATAATTATAGTGAGTAGATAAGCTTCAATACCCCCTTAAAACAAAATAATTCCTCTTTGTTGAGAAAAGTTAATAGCCGAGAACTTCAATTTTTTGCTGAAGTGTACATGTCAAGGGTTGCCCGCAAGACTGTAGTAACTAGCTCTTTAGTTTAACGCAATGCACTTACTACAGTCTTGCGGGCAACCCTCAAAGTTTAGCTGGGCTACTGCACTTTACCGGTACGTAGTAATTCACCGGAAGTAGAAATATGATAAGCGCTTGCGCGCGACTAGAAAGGTAAGTGATTTTATTTTGGCAGTGGCTAGAGTTACGGTACCGTAACTCTAGACCCAGGTTCTAGAGTTACGGAAGTTCCAGATCGCCGTATGTTAAACATCCGGTAAGTTTATTAGTCATATCCAAAATGGCGGGTGTAATAACAATTGAATAAGTCACGTCGGTAAATATTTGTTTATTTCGAGTAATATTGAATATTAGTTTTTCGATGTTAAAAGGTTGAGACATACGCATGTTATTTGACTTCCGTAACTCTAGCCAACCCTGGCAGGGTTGTCTACTCCAGAACCTGGGTCTAGAGTTACGGTACCGTAACTCTAGCCACTGCCTTTTATTTTATTTTCATGATATTTTCTGTCTTTTATCCCCCACTTTTTTACAGTCACTGTCAATACCGACTCAATGAAGAATGGCGTCCCAATATTTGTTTACATTATTGCAACAGACGCGCACTTGCAAAATGAAGCATACATGCGCGGTAGGCGGTACCGGTAAAGTGCATTCTAGCCATACAGCCTTATAGGATGTGTATTAATCTATTATACAATCAGCCAGTTTAGCTCAGTTAAGATTGGCAAACCCGAAGTCCCAGGTTCTAGTCCGGCATCTGGTACATAACAATTGAGATAACTTTTCCTCCTATTTTATAACACTCATAACACTGGGCAGCCTGGGGTCAAGTAAAAGTGAAGTCATTTATTGATTTAAGACCCCTCCGTCGACACCGTAAATAGCTATCCCCAAATAAGGATCAACAAGACCAAGGGGCTGAACTTAAAATATCATAACTAGAACAGAAAACCCTAAATTTATTGGTGTAACTTAAAGATCGAAATTTTAAGATAGGCACGGTCAAAGACTCTTAGTCTTACCTATTTAAGAATCCATCCAGGTCGTCATCACACGATTCGAACAATTTTTTCAGCCTTTCTTCTTCGTTTGTGCTGCTTGAACCAGACTCTTCGCTGCTTTTCGATTCCAGGGACACGTCATGAAGATTTTTAGCTACCGTGCTCTCCGACATGGCGTCTGTTGCGTCATTTTAGTAAAATATCGACAAAAAGTCCCAGCATCTCTTAAACTTTTGTGATTCTGCAGGTAACCGGTAGTAATAATTGACTGGTTTTCGCATTTACATTCGGAAGCTGCAGGATAAGATACTCCAGGCGCGGGAACCAATATTTAAACGGACGTTAGTATGCATATTCTAAAGCTTTGTTTAATTTAACCAGTTCTTGGGACAATTCACAGTTAACTCCCTTGGCTTTCATAAAAGTGAACTTTAAGCGGTCCTCGAACTCGCGGCGAAACTTCATCATTAGTAAGCTCTTAAAGTTCATCTTTTATGTAATATCTCTGAAAAGTTTAAAAAGTACAAAAACCCATAGTGAAGAAATGCAATAATGGAAATGTTTATTCGTCAAATTCTTTTAGAAATTCTTTTAGAATCAAAAAGTGTACATACATGTATAATTTAACCATTGCATTTAGAACTTTCTCAGACTATGACCACATTTATTAGCTTGTGACATAAAATGGTTTACTAATACTTTGAAACTTCTGCACAGATATATTCACATTACCTAAGTTACCGTTCGATACAATTTCCTTGCAAAGGATTCATTGTAAAAAAAAATGATAAAAACTAGAGTGTCATGTGAATAAGCAATGTTTAATAAATTTAATATATGCATTTTCATGCCACTTTTTGATGTCATTCAATTATTTGGAACAAATCTTTGTTTACTTTATTAGTCCCAAAAGTAGACCACAATATTTGTCATTTTTTTTAATTAGATCATTTTTAATTATTCCTACTCGATTGTGAATTCAGAAAATAGCTTTTTTCGTTCAAAGATAATCCACTCTTGAAAGTATGTTTTCTGAGCTCCCTCGGTGAAATATATATGTCTGTGTTTGAAATACAACCTAAATTCTAGAACAAGCCCGACAAGAAATTCAAGTAAATTTTAATCAAAGGGCGACAACTCGGTATAAAATATTCTCTATTTATTACCAAGTGACTTCCCTTGAATGAAGTTTAGTGCCTCTGTGCATCCAAAAATCTGCTACGTTGTTTCCTTGGGGAAGAAATTTTTTCCTACTGACTCAATACTTGGGAACCAGGAAATGTATTGTAAAATCTTCTTTCGCTAATTGATACAAAATAAATTAGTCTATTATCTAAACTATCGCCAAGTTTTATTCAACTGTAAATGGTGCATACATTAACCCCACTGATTTAAATATTCACACCAGTGTTCTGTTCTCACGAATGATGAAAATATAGCATATTTATGCACGGGCAGCGGGGTTTATGTGTGCACCACTGGCAGTTGAATAAAATTTAACAATATAAACTAGTTTAGTTTGTGACAATTGACCGAAGACAAAAATACATTATTTTCAATATTTACAGCATTTAAAAAGGCTATTTAAAGTTACCCAAGGGAGAAATGCATTAATCTGTCTCAAGTCAGTTCATCAACTATAATAATGAAATAAGAAATATCTGCAACTGTTTTCAATTTTTATTTATACAAAAATATAATTATGTCAAAATAATATCATATTATTGGAATTGTTGACCAGCAACATCGTGTACAAAAATATCATTGTTTAATTTAAACAGCACGGAAATCTGCATAAAACAATCGGCGAAATTTTCCTGATCGCATTGTGCTCCCAGACAAGTTCACATCGACTATGTGTAGAATGAACTAATCGTGGTCTAATGCATTAAAGAACGGATACCAATACACGCTATTGGTACCAGTCATCACGTGATTGTCAACATCCGGTGCATCAGTGACATCCGGTTCTTCTGTACTTAAATCATTTATTGGCGCATGCGTAGTAATCGAAAAGTCATTTATTGGCGCATGCCTCGAAATTGATGTTGATTGAAAATCAAATGCTTTTGTGACTGACCCAGTCAAAGTCGTCTGTTCTAGAGTGCTGTTAAATTGTGAAGAGTCAGTTGTGTTTGTTTCATTTGTGATTGAAATGTTTGTAGTTGTTGTTTTTTCAACCGGAAGTGACGAAAATAAATGTGCGTCTGTGATTCTCATTGTTGTCAGTTCTTGGTGAGTTGACACTGAGCTGGCGCTTTTTTCATTTCCGGTTCCAGTTGGCGTTTTTCTAACAATTTCATTAACTTTTTGCATTGTAGCATCTTTTACAAGTTGTGTGTCGGCAATTTTGCTCTTATTTGCCGCTAGAGGGCGCCTCAATCTTCTTGAAATTGCTATTCGAGTTCCTCGGTCATGTTTATGAACATCAACTATAGCATTATTAGTAGAGTGGGAAAATCGAATATTTTTAAGGTGTTGCCCATTAACTGATATAGTTTTGCGTCTGCTTCCGTTTTTGTCATTTATGTTAAAATTGACCTTCAATCCACGCCTTGAAGATGATGGGTTCACCAAATTGCTCCGTGCGTGAGGTTTTGAAATAGTCGGCGCCATATTTCTTTCAAGGAGCGCCCCCTGTCGGTCATGATCTAAACGGCCCAGTTTTGGAATTTGCCTTTGGTTGAGATGTACAGTTTGACCGTTGCGTCTTGAAACTAGCCGACGCCATGGTGAATTTATCATCGAAGGTTGTAGTCTCGAGGCATATGACGTGTATGACGGACGCTGCAATCGGGCGCCTCGGATATTTCCGTGATATTGGTGGTTTGAAAATATTCTGCTTGGATTTCTAGTTTCTTCTGTCTGAAAAAAATAAAATATTCATAAAAATACATGACATATGACAGAAAATATTGAATAAGGAATATTATTGGAGGCCAAGCTATATACATGTATATAAAAAATATACATATTCTCATTTGGAACATCACGAGATATATAATTGCATTGAAAAACGCCAAGGAGTTCCGAATGGCATTTTTAGGGAGTTCCTATTACTAGAATATTTCATCAGTTTAAATAAGTTTGGTTCGTTTGTATCCCAATTATGTTTTAAATATCAGGGAAAACTCTAATCCTAGTAAAATAGGATGGAATAAAAACATTTCATTGAACAAATTTAAGAACAGTTTGCATTAATTACTCTTTTACATGTATAAGGAAATATAGACCAGACAGCTATATAGGTGTTAATTGACTTCCGTTTGTGGAGGAAAAATTTGTCCTGATACAGAAAAGTAAAATTTTATGCTTTATGCCCATTTTAATATATTTCTACATCGCGGCAGTCAGTCACCCTACTCAATGTCCCTGAATAGAGCTGAATCTCTGGAACCAAGCATTTGCCAGTACTTTGTACTGAGCACATACCGCCGCAATTGATTACACAATGCAGTATTAATAATGATAAGTTCAGTGGGCTAAAGACAATATTTCATGACGAAACTTGACCAAATAATGTAGGTTCCCGCCCAGAAGTCGAACCCGCGACCCCTGGATTTGCAACCAGACACGCAACCGTCTGAGCGAATGTCTTTCCCTACTGAAAGAATTTTGGTGATCTCAAGCGGTCGCAGTAAATCACAAAAATAAATTACGTTGAAAATTGTGTAAAAAAACCAAACATAAACGAAAGAAATATATAAAGCATCTTACCTGTAAAATAGATCTGCCCTCCGAAATTGTCACCATGACGACCACAACTGCTACTAGGATTTCAAATTTATACATATTTTAAATAAATAAATATTCTTATTTAATATTTCTTTAACAAAATTTAAATTGATTAAAATTCGTGTTAGGTTTCCTTTTATATAAACTTTGTAAATTATTAATTAAATCGCCTAAACAAATATTGAGGAAGTTAGTCGTGTGTTAAATAAATAATAGTTGAAATAAGTATTATATTACTGCCGAAAGTCGCCGAAAAAATAATATTTTGTTCCCGAAAATATTTTATGTAAAACACACGACCTTAATTGAGTGGATGTTTTTGTTCTTAATGAAAACAAATCGCATACCAATCCTTTTTAAACAAAAAATTGTTTAGTCCCTGTCAGTTTTCGATTACGTCAATAATTTTATTAATTAACTAATTATCAACGCCTTCTCCTCAATATTTATCGGGACCGACAGGTGCGCGCTACTCGTCCGATTCGTTTAACGTCGGCAGATTTTTTTATCTGACATTTTAATATCGGCAAAATGACAGCAGAAATCATTTTGACTTAATCGATCAAAACTATATAATCGACAATCGGTGCACGAAATTATTTTATTGAAGTTTTTATTTGTCTTACGTTTGTGATTTAATTGAAACTAATTAATTATTGTCCATAAGAAATGATATTTCATTTGTATTTAATATTTTTATTAGCCGATTTATTTTGTCGGACTCGCTGACCTTTCACAAAAGCCTAAAACAACATAATGTATGAACGTAAGAATTCAATCTACGACAAAACTAATCGTATAATTTGCTAATTGATATTCGTCATAGGTGACTGTCAATGTTGTATTGCGAAAATTGACTGTGTAGGTTATGTAATATGAGTTAACTTTTATTGAGACTTTATATCGTTTATTCATCTGCTGCCCAGCCTACACTGACATACGAAGAAAATCCTATCCAAAGGATTTCTAAAAGCACCGAGAAAAATTGCTTCATACTGTACTTAAAAATGACATTTAGTCAAGAAATAAACAATGTTGCCGCTAAATATTTCATATAAATGAATCTTTCTTTCACAATCGGAACATCCTCGGCCATACGCTACGAATAACCTCGGACATATTTAAACGCCATATTGAAAAAACCGGTGTTGAAGTAAACAAATACACGATCGTTAAGGCGATGACTGAAGTTTGGTTTTTAGTCCGTAAATTTGAAATTACACATTTCAATGATACCGATGAACAATATTTGGTTCAATTTAAAACAAAAAAATATGTTTAGACAAAGATACAAGAACTATTTTGTGTAACCGTTACGTGCTTCGCCTCGCATAGTTAGTAAAATCACCAAAATCCAGTGAAGACCCCCCACGAATCCTTCCGAGATTATTCATTCATGAAAGTGGAGGTGTTCCGAATGCTTTCTTTCAGTGAATAATTTCAAAGAAAGTTTGTCTTACTTTTACAATGGCTACCTAAAGCATGTAAAATGACGTGAAAAGTAAAATTGCGTAAAATGATTTGTTGCTATACCATATGCTTCATTTTAGACCATACCAAAATGACTTTTTGTTTAGCATTCGGTCAAATAATTCCATTTTATCAACTATATTGGCAGGAAAACCGTATCAGGCAAAAGAAGACACACTAAGTCTAAATTCGGTATATCAGTTTAATAGGATGGTTCGTTTTCAATAATATTGTTCCTATTTATTAACGCCATATAGAGTCAATAGTTAATCTAATTATAAGTAATGGGATCTATTTTGTTTTTTAAACCGATTCAGAATATAAATGCATGTTAGCTATATAATAAAAGAACTATATGCCAACGAACGCTAAGCAGCGAGTCGATTTGGGTATGGCCCTATTCTACGAACTTAAAATGAATCGCCAATTAAAGTGAAGTGTACATTTCATTCCTAACCTTGAACACTTATTGTTGTAATTTGTTCCGGTCAACAGACCAGTTTATACTATTTTGCGCTACATTACGTACTTTAGGCACATCATTCGGAACACCACGTCAATCATCAACGTAAAAGATTGCCGAGGATTCCCGAAAGCATCACTATCATCACGTGATTGTGATGTCTGGCGTGAGTTGTCTGGTTCACAAGGCGTTCTTTGTCGAGTAAACGATAGTGGTAAGGGGCAGGTAATCCAGAGTATGGAGTGAGTACCCTATATGAGGAGTTTGAATTTCAAAATGCAATCATTCTGGAGTACTCGTTCTAAACACAATAATAGTGTCGAGAGTGACTCAAAACGATAACATGGCCAATGATTATGAAACCCGAATATTAACTCCATACTCAACTTAAAACACATTTATATATATCAATAATTATTTAAATTAAGACTAAATGCAAACGCAGAAAAACCGAAACAAGTATGTAAGCAGTATGAAAAAAATATATAGGTTTTACTTTAAAGTATTTCGTAGTTTTAAGTCATTAAAGTCTAGCCCCACGTATACCCCCAAGTTGAGTATGGAGTCCATTCTCAAGTTTTAGAACAATGGTCTCGGATCTTTAGTTGATTCTGAATCCAGGGAAAAGTCATATGTCTTCATCTTCGTGGTTAAGTCTAACAATCAATTTATGACTAGACCTGTATTGCGTTCAGTTACCGCAAACGTAACAAAACGTTCCGTAACGATACATTCGGAACTCTTCGGCCATTCGCTGCGAATAATCTCGGACATATTTAGACGCTATTTTGAAACTACCGGTGTTAAAGTAAACAAATATATGATCGTTTAGGCATTGAGTGATGTTTCGTTTTTAGTCCGTAAATTTTAAAACATCACTCATTGCCTTAACGATCGCATATTTGTGTATTAGATTAGGTTATAAGCGAGTTCAATGGTGACAAATGCATTAGTTGATGCTAAAGCAGGAGATGATATAAACAAATCCAACATATCCTGTTGCTAACTAATTTTTAAAACGAAAGTCTACAAATTTAGTCGACACAGCTCAGTCCAGATTACACGGCAATCACGGGACTGCATAATGGAGATTTTTTGTACATAATTGGGGTCAAATGCGAGAGTTTCGCGCTTTTAATGAATAGTCTGATACAGGTTTTCATGAGAAAATTCATTACAAATCTTAGAATAACTTACGTCACCATTCAAATCCAGCGAGGAAAAACTCAAACATGTCTGAACGTTGACTGTATCAAAGCTGCATCGTGTGCATTGTCATTGGATTCCATTCCATTCCATTCCAAGCTCTAGCTTGTCTGTCTCCCTTGAAAAAAGTAGTCCGTCATTTTTTATATTTTCACCGTAGTGAAAATATAAACCGATATTTTCATCGTTTATTTTCATCGTATAACACAGCATTTCATCGTAAAGCATGAAAGAAATTAGGTTATTCGCAGCGAATGGCCGAGGAGTGCCGAATGTATCGTTATGCAACGTTCTGTAACGTTTTGTGTAATTGAATACGCTACTGTATTGGTTTTTTTCTATCCATGTGTTGTTCGTTTTTTCTCAACTGTCAGAACATTGATTAATTTCACGGTGACTGAATGCATTGTTTTTGTACTGGGCCTAATTGTTATTAAAAATATCTCGACTAGAACATATCATACGGCATAAACAGCTTAACTTGATCATAATACACGCTTTCGGAAACTCCTGGATGTATTACAACATGATTTTAATAAACGCATTCACCGTGAAATTATTCAAGCTTTGACAGTTGAAAAAAACGGACAATACCTCTGTATTCAACGTTAATAACAACCGATACAGATCTGTGATAATAAAACTTCATTCAAGAGTCTGCCACGTGATCGAGTGGTTGAATACATTGTTAGAGGGATCAGCTCTAAATATACTTAACGAAACGGAAAGTACTCCGATTTCAGTATTGTAGGAAGTCTTATTTTTCAACATTAAAGTCTGATCGATGATGAAAATGTGTTTTGGACCATACTGACCTTTGCTTTCATGGTTTTTATGCTACTTTATCAATGCAAAACCATTTTTGTCGTGCATGCGTTGATATGGGAAGATTTTCTAATTGTTTTGATTGAACCAAAAATTAGCAAATAGAAGTCTTATTCTGCAGGTGACGCACCGTCTGTCAATACACCTATGGCAATTTCTCTTTATTCGAGCGACATTCGAACCATTTCTTGATTTTTCCTAGTGCATATCAACCCACTGATGTTTTTCACTAAAACTGATAACGTGCAATTTTTGCACGATAAGCACGAGCGCATTTCCGCTGTTCTGCACATGCACGACAAAACCAATTTTGCATCAATTAAGAAGCATGAAAAACATGCAAGCAGACGACAGTATAGTCCTGTACACATATCCATTAACGATTGGACAAAAATGTTGAAAAATGAAAATTTCTGACAACATTGAAATCGGTGTACTTAGAAGTTTCGTTAATCATATTTAGTATATTCATTTAAACAAGTGAATAGCCTACACCTTCAATATATGCAAAAGGCTGTACTATGTTGTTTAAGTTCTAAAGAAACATGTGTAAAGTGGTTGGTATGTAAATAAGCAAAACCAGGTTCTGCACTCAAGTGATTTCGTATAAAATGGTGCTCCTTACCAAATTGAATTGATATAGCATGATGGCTTTTCAATCAAGTTAATTATGAGTGAACAAATAAGGAATGAAGATCTGTACCAAGTCAATAACAAGGTTAAACACTGTCTTATTTGAATATGGAATGTATCATTTAATATAGAATTCACTATACTCACTGTACAGTTCATTTTGTTCAACAAAATAGACTGTATGTAGCCTATTCGTAAATGTAGTTTATTTCTTTTCTAGTTCATTATACAAGTAATTGCTGGTAAATTTTTCAATCTAAGTACAAAATATGATAAACTTACTTGTTTCAATAAGAAATGCTGCTGTAAAAATTCAAAGAGTGCCGCAACGTGACTTTCAAAATGACGTCACAAATACCTGTCATATAGACTGGTTCACGAGTTACGTAGTTACCTTTCCACGCTCTATATACAACTCGGAAATCAGTCAATCGAATGTAAACATAGTGAATTCCATATTAAATGATACTGTCCATATTCAAATAAGACAGTGTTTTTAAAATACCAGCAATAGGAAGGTTAACTGTAACAAGTTCAAATTGCTTCAAAGTAAATTGTACAAGACCAGAGTGAAAGCATGGTTCCTTATATTGCTTCTATCGGCTTTTCTTACTTAAACTGTATTTTCAAGTAGACTTGATACAATTTAAATGGAAAATGTTACAGTTCAGGTTAAAAAAATGATGACTATCAAAATTACGCACATAGAAGAGTAAAATAGAGAATTTTTAAAAGGGTAACACGAATTATCATGATATAATATACCAAATAATGATATATACTTCTAAAATTCATTTGGGTTGCTATCCTAGCTATGTACTGAATATAAGGATGATTCAAGTAACATACTCTCGTTCTGTACAAAAGCAAGATAAACATGTTTCAGTTAATTATTTCCCAAAATAAGACAAACACAAAAAAAGACAAACACTCAGAAAGCACACCTTATCGTAGAGCAATATTTGCTCAGGTACGCTTCAACACCATGCATATAATTTAATAGGAGTATACATATAAATTCTGATCTTGCAGTAAGGTCTATAAATGTTGCTTTTGTTCCTTGACATCTTTTAGATTCATACGTTGACATCTTTTTCCAACTTGGATACGATGATCTCTTTGTTTAAAGACCTGAAAATATATATAAAACAACAGAATTAGATAATGTTATAAGTACACGGTGTAACACAACAACCACACCTCGTCAAGCTTAGATCACATTTATTCATAAGTTTGGTATACATGTATATGCAAGCTTAGATCCCTCAGGCTCGTCATGTCAGACCAGTTATGACGACTATTATTGCAAATCCGTCCCTTCAAGAGAAGTATTCATCTAATGTCAATTTAATGTAAAATAGATTTAAATGAAACATGCGTAACAAGTAAATCTGTGAGCTAATGCTCACTAGTGATACCCCCGCAGTGAGAAATATGACTATCATAATGTAACTTTCGTTTAACAAAATCTAAAAATATGCGACAAACAGGAAGTAGATGAGCAAGGAGCATGAAATCGCTTTACACCACATGGGACTATGGGATGAAGCAATATGCAAAGTATTAGGTTGCTGCATGCTATAGTTGCTGAGAAAACTGCGACGGAAATTTTGTAACGGACGGACGCACACACGCACGCACGGACAAGGGTAAAACAGTATACCCCCCTCTTCTTCGAAGCGGGGGTATAATTAAATTGCCGTTCAATGCAATATGTTAATCATTTTGCATGTGGAAGAATATTAAGACAAAATAACCTTACAACATAATTTACCACTTTACGTATGAAATACCATTATTACCTCCCTTTAATAAGGAAAGGTAGAAGTTCATAAATTGTTAATAACAATGTGTGTAACTCAAAATTCTGACACAATGCAAATAAAAATTAGTTTTAGAAGTACAAGAATTGTCCTCTAACCGTTTAATAAGGAAAATTCTGATTTTACCAGAAACGGAATTGTAATTGAAATTATTATGAATAGTCCGTTTAATAAGGAAAATTCTGATTTTGCCAGAACGGAATTGTAATTGAAATTATTATGAATAGTCCGTTTAATAAGGAAAATTCTGATTTTACCAGAACGGAATTGTAATTGAAATTATTATGAATAGTCCGTTTAATAAGGAAAATTCTGATTTTACCAGAACGGAATTGTAATTGAAATTATTATGAATAGTCCGTTTAATAAGGAAAATTCTGATTTTACCAGAAACGAAATTGTAATTGACATTAGTTGGAATAGTTCTTATTCAGTTTTTATCAAAATTACTATCATACGAACAACATATCCGCACAAATACATGCATATACATATACACTTGAAACTTTTCTAACTCCACATTTTGAAATACCTGCTATTTCTAAAGTTTAGTCGTAATAATATTGATACATCACGCCATGACATGAAATCATTTACAAATGCATGAAGTACATTCAAATACATTTACAACGATTGTCAACGAATTAAATAAATTAAGCAGTAAATATTAAAAAAAGTTTTATAAATACATCAGTGCATCATAAGAATATTAACCGAAAAATAATTGCGAACTTATTTCATGTGCATGCATTAATAGATAAAATATAACTGTGGTAATAATTGTCAAACATCATATTGGTTAAATATGGAATGTGCCATATATAATAGAATTCACTAAACTCACTATATGCAATCTCTAATGTTCAACAAACTAACATATACACGATTTATTAGTTATAGTGCGTACAAAAAAACAAAACGTGTTTTGGTAAACACTAAAAATGAGACAATTCATTTCAGGGGTAGGCAGTATTGAGCGAGCGAATCCATAGAACATTTTATCAATTTGTTGTGGCCTAATATTTGATTTGTTTTTAAATTTTGCAAATACTCGAAAAATTAAAACATAGCTTGAAAAACACGTACATGTATAACAATTACTTAATTGCAATTGTAAAAAGACAGTATCATTACTCTTCCTTCAAATGTTACAATCTATTATAGCTTTCCGCAAAAATACAACTAAAAAAATCTACAGAAGTAATGAAAAAAACCCAGCTGTTTTACAAATGTAGAGGTAATGTTAGACGGCACCGTTCAAAACGAGTACATGTAGAGTAAAACTCAATTTGATTTTTTCGACAGATAAGCGGAGGTTCCATAGTATGGGATTGTAGTTTTGACGATAGATTTGGTCTCAGGTAGGTTATAACTCGAAACAACGGCTTACGAAAACAGTTTAATGAATTATCTTATTCAATTTATGACTAAAATGAAACAACGCACAGAACCCCCATTCTCTGTCAGACGTATCGGTAAATTATTTTACTACAAGATGTAGAGAGAACGTAACCAAGGATTGAAGCCACGTTATTTCTCTGATATCGACGAAAACAGTTCTGCAGCTGATTTGTCTCCTTAAGCCAAGCCTCAAGTGCCCGTTTTAACAAATTACCTCGTGTTTAAAATAATAGTAAACTTTTACCTTCTTTGTATCTTGATTGCCTTCAATGTAATCATGTTGAATCAATTGTTTAATGATACCATAATCTGATATTGACTGTAATTTGAACATTCTACAAAACTGAAACAAAAATCATAGAAATTCAGATAAGTTTTGAATCCAAAATGTACATCATGTAAATAACAATTTATACATAATTATACATAATTAATTTAATACATGTAAGGCGTTCACCTATCTAGCCATTCCAAAGTACATTTAAGTTTTTGTGACAGAGGTTATAAAACTAGGCAGCATACGTATAATTTAACAATGCAAAATTGTGGATCTATCATTAAAATATGTTATAAGACGCTTGATAATACGAGCCTATGATTTTTTTACATTCTCACATAACCAACATTGTCGATAGCTAGGGGGGAGTTCCCTTAGTTTATTGTCAGCTTACAATTTGCCCCCCTGGTGCCCTTTATTTGATATCACATACATATTTCTTTTGGTGTAAGAAGGGTACCAGGGCTTGAAGCACTAGCTGGTGATATGCTTCGGAAACTCGCCCTAGCTGTCGAATATGTTGGCTATGTGAGAATGAAGACAATTAGAGACTTTAGTCAGTTATTTCCCCTTGTATACTCTTCAAATAGGTAGGTCCAATTAGCTAGATTACTCGGATTTTACCCATACTTTTCAATGTCAATTTGCCAAAATTAATCTTAAATAACTTTTTTTTGTAATTCATTTCATTTATTTGAAATTCAAGCTTAGTATTTTTAGGTTAAAGAACTATGTAAATTTCATCACTTCTGTAAATATCTTCATTAACAAGAAAGATATTAGATGAAATATTTTGTTATCCTTAAGGACATAGGAATTCAATGGTAAAATCCGAGGTTTTAAACTGCAAGGACCTACTTACCAATTGGATTGCTTCAGATTTTATCAGGGAAAGATAACTGACTAAAGTCGCTAATTGTTATAAATGTATGAATATTCATCATAGGAATGATAGATATATAGGTAAAACTAATCGGTTTATACTTCCTGACATTTCAAAATGTTTACAAACGAATCAAGGTAAACATGTGACCATCTTCAAAGTGGTAATACCACGTGACTATGACGTCACAAATGCACTTATGATTCCATAGTCACGTGATATTGCCGCCGTGATCTTTGGAAATCGAAACTTAATTAGGGACTTTAGTCAGTTATCTTTCCCTGATAAAATCTGAAGCAATCCAATTATTAAGTAGGTCCTTACAGTTGGAATCCTCAGATTTTATCATTGAAGTCCTATGTAACTCTAACAAAATATTTCATCTAATATCTTTCTTGTTAATGAAGATATGTACAGATGTGATGAAATTTAGATAGTTCTTTACCCTTAAAATACTTAGCTTGAATTTCAAACAAATTAAATGATTTACAAAAAGGTTATTTAAGATTAATTTTGGCAAATTGACATTAAAAAGTAAGGATAAAGTCCAAGTAATCCAACTAATAGGACCTACCAATTTGAATAGATTACAAGGGGAAATAACTGACTAAAGCTCCTCATTGTAATCCAACATACAGTAATGTAATGTATAATTATTGCTTTACGAAGCAATTTTAACTTTTTTCAGTCATACTGACATTCCATAGACGTCATAGATCTTCGACTCTTGGCCCAAACATGTAACTTAAGACCCAGCATATATCCTCGCAAATGGCTGACAATGGCCATATTTTATGCATTCGAAGTCGTGAAAATAGTCGGAGACTACACGAATGTATGAAAACAACACATTATTTGAATCTAGAATGTATCATTTAACATGGATTTCACTATTTCCACTCAACAATGTCTTGTAGTTAAAGGTACTAATTCACAGATTTGGTTATTTTTTCTGTAATTTCAAAATATCATTCGGTGTATGTAATTGTGTCAAAAATAATTCTTTATATTTTAAGACAAACTGACCTATAAGTTGCGAGAAATATACAATAAAAGTCACAAAAATGCACAAAAATTGTCTATACCGTTACTTACGGGGTAGATTTTTTACAAGATGAAAAACCATCATTTGTAGTTGTATGTGTGTTGCACTAAACCGTACTTTTCTGCTTCCAAAAATATTTCCAAACAATTTTGATAGTTTAATAAAAAAGTTGATATTTTAGTTGAAACTGAAATGAGTACCTTTAACATAATAGTATATTGACTGTTCATTCGTATGTGGAGTCTCAGATTTTAGCTTTTTGTTCATATTAAAGTTGGTTATGCCATTTTTGGTCAATAGAGACAATAGTGAATTTATTCATGCGCCTCATGAACTAAATTTAGGGTTAAAGTTCATAGTTTCAAATCCTATATTAAATATGCATGCTGGCAACTGGGATTCCGTACCTACATTATTAAAAGTGATAGTAAACTGGATGTTCAATTTAGAAAATCCAAAATATTATAAACAAGAGCACCGCTAGGCGGAGCATTATATGCCCGAAAGTGTTTTTTTACCTTGTGACCCCAAAATCAATAGGGGTCTTCTACCCGATATGGACAATCATCGTTTGAAGTTTGAATATTGAGGACCAAATGGAACTTAAGTTATGCTCCGGAAACTGTTTTCAGTTTTAAGGTAATAGTGACCTTGACCTTTGACCTTGTGACCCCAAAATCAATAGGGGTCTTCTACCAGATATGGACAATCATCCTATGAAGTTTAAATATTGTGGACCAAATGGAACTTAAGTTATGCTCCGGAAACCAAATTGCTAACGGACGGACGGACGGACGGACGGACGGACGCCAGGGGGTATAACATAGTATGACCGAAATTCTTTCGGGCATATAAAAAGGTCAACAATAGCCAATGAGCTATCGATATGCTACATTGTATATAGGATTGAAGCAAAGTCAATGTATTATGAGTGTAGTAAAGTCCATGTTATATGATAAAATCCGTCATTAAATATTATGGTGTTTGAAGGCATGGAGCAAAGCATTTTGGTGTCCACTTTAGACCCGAAGTACGTGACAAGTGTGCATAAACTCGTACGTAAAGTAAACCTCGGTTATTACACACTTAACGGATCATATGGAAAACGTATGTTATAACCGAATGTATGACTTTCAATCTAACTTAAACTGTAACACTATTTATAAAAAGTAATAAATTCTCTTATTTGAAATTCATAGCAATTTGATAGACAATTCAAGGTACATAAATAAGTTCGATATTTTATCTAAAATGACACATTTTATAATGCAGTATTTGAAATTAAATGCTTTGACTAGTCCAGGAGCAGTGAGTGATTATTTATACTCACTTAAGCCATAAAGGTTTGAGCTAGTGTTCACTTTTTTGATGCCCACTTAAAATTTTAAGGTAAAAATAAATATGTAAATACTAATTCAAAATAATCTAAATTAAGAAAACAACAATTAATTTAATCAAAATTGAAATTAGTCCAATCTGAAGAGTGAATTATTTATGGTTATTTATAGTTTCATTTTAAATGATCTTCAAAAAGGGCACAAGTGACAATGTCAGTTGTATATTGGAAGTTTTACTCTATGTGATGACACTTTGTTGATACATTTTGACAGTTTTAAAGACTTAACTGAGTAGGGTTTCACACGTTTGTGCCATTATACAATGATGGTGACATTTTGTTAATTCTAAAATTTGATTGACTTTGGCCACTTAATACAGGTAAAGTGGTGATTTTGTAAGGAAATGGGTGGCCACTGACCACAGACAGCAGGTGGCTGCTTACAACAGGTGCAAAATAGAGGGAATTTTGTAGGGAGGAAGCCAGATTGGCTGCTTACAGCAGGTGACCGCTTATTACAGGTGGCTGTTAATGCAGGCTATACTGTACTCACATTTCTATGTAAATGTACTCTTCTACACAACTTGGTATCGTTGAATTCTAGTACATATCTTAACACTGATCTAGTTGATATGAAATGTTGATCAACCTGTAATATGATTAATGAGGGACTTTAGTCAGTTATCTTTCCTTGATAAAATCTGAAGCAATCCAATTGGTAAGTAGGTCAATACAGTTGGAATCCTCGGGTTTTATCATTGAAGTCCTATGTAAGGATAATAAAATATTTCATCTAATATCTTTCTTGTTAATTTAGATATTTACAGAAGTGATGAAATTTAGGTAGTTCTTTACTCTAACAATACTTAGCTTGATTTTCAAACAAATTAAATGATTAACAAAAAAGTTATTTAAGATTAATTGTGGCAAATTGACATTAAAAAGTAAGGGTAAAATCCGAGTAATCCATCTGCTTGGACCTACCTATTTGAAGAGTATACAAGGGGAAATAACTGACTAATGTCCCTTATTGATTGAGTATAAACTCTGCAAAGCTACCCCTCTAAAGAACAAATCCTTTTGCACAACAGCTTTTGATCTTTCCCCTTAGGTGTATTTTGAATTGAACTAAATCTCTGCAGAGCAACAATCTCTGAACAGTAACACATTTAAGCTCCACTCAGTGGGTGTTGTTTCAGAGTGGTTTTACTGTAAGTTCAATCAGATTGATAATCATACGGAGCTCATAAAGTGACAAACGAAATAACATAACTTTTAAACAAAATAATCGCACAATGAACAAGTAAATCTGTGAGCTAATGCTCACTAGTGATACCCCCGCAGTGAGAAATATGACTATCATAATGTAACTTTCATTTAACGAAATCTAAAAATATGCGACAAACAGGAAGTAGATGAGCAAGGAGCATGAACTCGCTTTACACCACATGGGACTATGGGATGAAGCAATATGCAAAGTATTAGGCTGCTGCATGTTATAGTTGCTGAGAAAACTGCGACGGAAATTTTGTAACGGACGGACGGACGCACGCACGCACGAACGCACGCACGCACGCACGGACAAGGGTAAAACAGTATACCCCCCTCTTCTTCGAAGCGGGGTATAAATATCACTTTAGTGGCGCCGTATAATCAATATTACACACGAAATGTATGTTCCAGTTGCATTTTGCACCGTATTTGATACTTTTAATACATAAATCATATTTATGGTCTGCGCATAGAAACAAGGAGCCTTCATAGTTTGAAGAGTTATATTTAATATATTCTATGGTGTGGTAAAAGTGCCATCACGAAAATTGCAATTAGAACCGAACCGTGAGATAAGCGAAACGTGACAGCTCCAAGTGTTAATGTATAATGTATTGTTTTCGAAGTTTGTGATGAAGAATTTCATTTCAGGGGCAGACCAGTATTTTTTTCTAGGGGGGGGGGGGGGGGTCAAAACTTTTTCTAGGGGGGAGGGGATCCAAACTTTCAAACCACAACCACATTATATACTGTACAGAATAGCGCTACATATTTTAAAATAATACAAACTAAATAACCATTACATTTATGTAAAGCACCGAAAAATTTGCTTCATGCTACTTAAAAATGACTTACAGTCAAGAAATACTATTATATAGACAGGTACATATTGGAAATTCCAGGGGGAGGGGGTCCGGACCCCCTGACACCCCTTGCTGGATCCGCCTACGCATTTTACTTACCACTGGAATATCTTTTAAACTTGATGTTTCCATTTATTCTAAAAACAATCTCAAAGTGGTACTCAGTTTTCTTTACTTTTTTGTCATGATTCATACTCATCATTCACAGCCTAAAATATATAACAAACAGGGAGCACAAACCAACAGAAATATTTTTCTTTAGCCTCTATTTTCCGTAAAACTTAAAAAATAAACAAGATAAACAAGAGCACCGCTAGGCGGAGCATTATATGCCCGAAAGTGTTTTTTTTACCGTGTGACCCCAAAATCAATAGGGGTCTTCTACCCGATATGGACAATCATCCTATGAAGTTTGAATATTGTGGGCCAAATGGAACTTAAGTTATGCTCCGAAAACCAAATTGCTCACGGACGGACGGACGGACGGACGCCAGGGGATAACATAATATGACCAAAATTCTTTCGGGCATATAAAAAAGTAATCTAATCACAACCTCGCCCAAACGAATCAAATAAAATGAGTTAAATTATACAATTACGAAGTCAAATATTATATTAAAAAGAAAACGCTGCTTAAAGTTATTACTGTAAAGGCATTAACTAAATATGGTAAAGTGGTTAAAAGTCATATATATTGATCCCTTGGTCGTTACTCCCAAACGGTAGGGGTCAGATTAAAAAGATCTTACAACAAAAGCCATCGTAAGTCAATTCTATGGGTTTAAAGAATATGGTTTGATAAGTGAAATACTAAATTTTGCGCAGCTTTGTTCTGAAGGCAAACATTATTTGAATGAGTTTACATTTTTCAGAATTGATATAAATAAACATTGAATATTTAATTAATATTTCTTGCAATTTTTTTACGACGAATTTTGTCGTAAGACCTTTTTGTAATATGACCATATGTAATTAATTTTTGTTTCTTGTCTGGTCCACTTTTCTTGATTCATAGCCATCGGTCACAACCTGAAAAAGAAGAAAACACGAGAAGAGAAACCGGGCAGAAATATTTGATATATAAAATGATTAAAGAAAATAAAAAGAAATAAATGCTGAAAAAAACCAATAAATTAGAATGGAAATGGGACAAGGAGAAGCATGCATACGGGACAGGGAGGGGCACGGGCAGGGATTTTTACTCCATGGGGGGGTTTATGGTCCGTTTAGGGTGGTCATTTCCGCTACCATTCTCACCTATTCACCAGGGCTATAGGAATTCTCTGATCACCATTATTCCAAAGTAGCTGACATGGACGAAAATTTGTTTCATTTACTGTAGCTAAGACCAACCCATCAATAACTCAAAATCCAAGCCCCAACCCAGATACCCTTAATTATCACTTCTATCTTTGCATTAAACCCAACCTTCCACCCCTAAAAATCTGAGCCGCATATGCCCCTTAATAAAACTGCACCATACCATTTTTAGATAAACCTAATCAACACTTAAGTAATACACTGATTATTCTCATCAAAAGTTCCAAGTAGCCTGGATTACCTGCCCCTTACCACTATCGTTATCGGGCCAGGCAGACGGAAATCATGGCGGCCTCCTCAGTTATTATACAGGTATAACGTTTTCTTAATCCTGCATGATCATGTGCTGACGATAGTTACTTTAGTAGGAGTTTGGTACTATATAGGTAATTCGATTTCGATTTTTCTGATTACACGTATATTTAGCGAAGGATTAACAAAAACATGTTCAACTGAACACAATTCGGACGTGGATTAGTCTCGTTAGAATTTCGGATACTTTATTTTGCATACGTTAGTGTAACCAAACAACTAAAAAAGTATCCAGTGCAATTCTTGTACAACGAACCTTTGATTTAAGTCTGTATAGTGAGAGATGCTCATTTGAAAACATAATTATCCAATATCTAATTCATTACACAAGGCGCGGACATGATCACGGTTTCCCTGAAGTACATTTACCTGCCGAATTACGACTGGGAACCAGACAAAAGTTCCAAGCAGAAATGGTGTTTTCAATATTTGATATATAGATGTTATTCGTATCGGACTATATAATATTTGAAAATCGATGTTCACGTCTCTACTTGTGATTTTCCTCGAGTGGTTAAAAATATCTAACCAGAAATTTGATGTTAATTTAAAAACACAAAGATGCAGTGAAAGAGCATAGTAAGACAAAAAGTTTAGACATTTAAAGGATACACAATTTAAAATGTTAATCTCTCTGATTTTCAATTTCGTATAATACATAACTGTTCTTAATTATTTAATTATTTTTAATTATCTAATTATTGATGTCATACAATGTTGACAATTTATATTGATGTATTGTTTAATTTCTATGTAGTACTAATAATTCGTATTGACTGTTAGTTAAATGATTTTTTCATGTTTTCTTAAGAACAAAAGTATATAAGACTTAGAATATGTTAGGGAGAGGGGAGATGTGATCGAGTTTACGCTGAGAGTGACAAATTTTATTGTAGACAAAATTATCAAAACTGAACTGTGGTTGTTTGTGCTCCACTGTATGGGACATTATGTTGAGTCCAAGAAATGGATGATAAAGTCAGGATGTATATAGGTATCATATGTCATTAATATAAATCTAGTTAGCCATTAAATATGTATTAAAGCACACAGAGTGAGTCAGTGAGTTATTGGTATGAATGAGCATGCTTATGTGACAGTGTTAATTGTAAGTAGATGTATTTCATGTAACTGTTACTAATTTATTATTTCCCTGTGACAGTGTAACTGTAAGTAGATGTATTTCATGTAACTGTTACTAATTTATTATTTCCTTTCTGTTTTGTTAAGGTAAAAAGCAAGAAGTTCTTCAGGATACAGAAGACCTGAGCGATGTCTTTGATTTGTTTTAATTATCTTTGTTAGATAAATGTGTAAGAAGAGCGTATGAAACGTTTAGATACAGTTACAAGTTCAGTTTGGACTTTAATTGATCGAGTTTTGCCGTACTGTAAATCAGAATTCAGTGTTTATTTGTGATTAGCTAAACTGGACAGAAATCACAAACCTTGCCTAAGTGCAAGTTTACCTTATTATCTCTGGGCAACTTTGGTACTTGTGACTACGTGTATTGTCAAACATAATGGAGGAAAAGAGGTTTTGTGGAAAGTTGTCGCGGTATAAAATGGAGAGAACATATCAGGAACAACTACAGAAGAAAACACAACCCTTCCACAAAGACAAAGAAAAAACAAAGAAAGAATTTATTTTAGATGTTTACCTGTTTGCTCAAAAGGACGCCATTAAATAACAAAACATAAGAACGACAATGGTTTCCGCCTCGGAATAGAAACTTCTCCATATTATCAAACCATTGGAGGAAAATCGACAATATTGTCAAATTTTCATGGAAGGGTATAACCTCCCCGGGTGGGATTCGAACCCGCACCTCCTCGGGCACGAAATTCCAAATCCCGGAGCGCTACCAACTGCGCTATCGACCCGGGTTATATGGCAGCCATAGTTAGTTCGTTGGAGCTTTTACGATATATTTAAGTCCCTCTAGTAATTAAATAATCTAAATCAATTTGCGCTTGCAACATTAATTGAAAGTAAAATCTAATAAGACAATAAATGAATAATCAGCTGAACAAAATACGGCAAGAAAACATTGGAATAATCAAAGCACCTTTTTTCTTGAATGTGTCCTTAACACTATAACAAAATACGTTGCAAAAGTGATATCATTTATAGACCTTTTAATAAAAAAATCCTAGTATGAATAACATCATATGTAAAAGTTGATCACACAATCACTGTATTTACACCAACGAGTTGAACTATTATTGTTATTAAACATATATACAGTATTGTGATCATTAACAGTGATTGTACGTATACACTACTTAATTATCTCTTTCAAAATTAAAAATATGAAGACAGCATTCACAATAATTCTGAATGCATTATGAATTTATGATTAAAACAATAAACAAACAAGTATATATACAGACTTGTTCTTTTAATTCATTACCTGTCGAGCTTTTAACAATAACCTTCTTACATAAAACAGTTAACAAAATGCGTATGTCTATAAAAATAAAAGTGTCAGTACTTTAATTACGTAAATTAATCATTTCAAGAATTTCAGTATTATAATAAAAAAGCTTAAAAAATATACCTCCTAAATCCATGTAAACAACATAAATCATTGTATATAGTATTTTTAAATTGCAAATTGCCTTTATTTCAAATTAGTTAAAACTTATACATATACATATAGTTAGATACTTAGCAAGACTTAGTACTATCATCATGATTATTTTCCGTCAATTGTAAACAACATCATTTTGTTATTTTTGTTGATATAAAGTGAATTCTGGTCTAGCTATCCTCCCATAAAGGACCCTTCACTAGATTGCTCAGAATTATGTGTTTAAACTCTTAAGAATAATTCCGATCTAGTTATCCTCCCATAAAGGGCCCTTCACTAGATTGCTCAGAATTATGTGTTTAAAATCTTAAGAATAATTCCGATCTAGTTATCCTCCCATAAAGGGCCCTTCACTAGATTGCTCAGAATTATGTGTTTAAACTCTTAAGAATAATTCCGATCTAGTTATCCTCCCATAAAGGGCCCTTCACTAGATTGCTCAGAATTATGTGTTTAAACTCTTAGAATAATTTCGATATTGTTATCCTCCCATAAAGGGTCCTTCACTAGATTGCTCAGAATTATGGGCTAAGCCTCTACACATAAATCCGATCTAGCTATCCTCCCATAAAGGGCCCTTCACTAGATTGCTCAGAATTATGTGTTTAAACTCTTAAGAATAATTCCGATCTAGTTATCCTCCCATAAAGGGTCCTTCACTAGATTGCTCAGAATTATGGGCTAAGCCTCTACACATAAATCCGATCTAGCTATCCTCCCATAAAGGGCCCTTCACTAGATTGCTCAGAATTATGTGTTTAAACTCTTAAGTATAATTCCGATCTAGCTATCCTCCCAGAAAGGGCCCTTCACTAGATTGCTCAGAATTATGTGTTTAAACTCTTAGAATAATTCCGATCTAGTTATCCTCCCATAAAGGGCCCTTCACTAGATTGCTCAGAATTATGTGTTTAAAATCTTAAGAATAATTCCGATCTAGTTATCCTCCCACAAAGGGCCCTTCACTAGATTGCTCAGAATTATGGGCTAAGCCTTTACACATAAATCCGATCTAGCTATCCTCCCATAAAGGGCCCTTCACTAGATTGCTCAGAATTATGGGCTAAGCCTCTACACATAAATCCGATCTAGCTATCCTCCCATAAAGGGCCCTTCACTAGATTGCTCAGAATTATGTGTTTAAAATCTTAAGAATAATTCCGATCTAGTTATCCTTCCATAAATGGTCCTTCACTAGATTGCTCAGAATTATTGATAATTTTATCACTTTTTAATTAAGAAATATTTAGGTTTTACTACTTACCTATAAATACAAAAATCATAGATTTAGTACATCATTATCAAGCATCATCAGAACTAATTACATGTATACTAATGTATCTTAATTAACAAAAGGTATAATTTGAAATTTGGTAAGAAATTGTTTATATTTTTTGTTCAGGCATATAAAATGTTACAAACATACGATATACAATGACTATGTAATTAGTTCCATGAACGTGTAGGTATTTAAAAAATATTTTCTCCTATGGTGTGGGTGATCCTAATGTCAAAATTACATTGAATATAACAAATTAGAAATAATAATGTAAACGATAGATCCCAAGATTAATAAAACAATTAATTTTACTGACCGGTCTTGGTAATGACATACAATTCCTGGAGTATATTTATTGCAGAGAAAAAATGTTTTGAAACGTTCCAAAGTTTTCTTGTTGTATTACCGTGTATGCTGTAACATTCAATGAAATAATTCAAAGTTGTTATCATTCTTTATATTTCAACTGACAGCTAAATAGAAACAAATAATAGGAGAAGTTTTAAGAGAAAATAATAACCTAAATGGCAACATGGACCGAATAATATGTTAGAATAATTATGTAAGGTAACTGAACCACAGACCGATACCATCAAGAGAAAACAAATTGATTGACGTGCTGAATAGTATGTATGTTTATTACCTACATGTGAAATATTATAGAATGACATGTCATATTAAGTGAATTTATCAGAATTGAAGACAGAAACCAAAAGGAGAGAAATGATAGAATGACAGTTCATATTGTGTGTACGTTATCTTTATAAAAATTGGAAACATACAGGAGTGAAATGAAAGAATGACATGACATATTGTGAGTAAGTTACCTTAATTGAAGATAGAGACTTTCATGAGAAAAAATATATAATGACAAGTCATACCGAGTGTATGTTATCTTAAGTGAAGACTGATACTTACCTGAGAATAATGTTAGAATGCAAAGTAATATAGTGTGCATGCTAATATAATTGAAGACAGATTTTTTCCTAAAATAATTTCAGAATAATATTTCATATTGTATGTATGTTATCTTATTTAAGACAGAAACCTACATGAAAGAATAGATAGAATGCCATGTCATTTTATGTGTAGGGTATCTCAATTGAAGACAGATACTTACCTGAGAATAATGTAATAATGACATGTCACATTGTATGTATGTTATCTTATTTAAGACAGAAACCTACATGACAGAAATGAAGACAAGTTATACTGTGTGTATTTTATCTTAATTGAAGACAGAAATTTGCGCGATAATAATTTGTGAATAATATTTTATATTGTGTGAATGTTATGTTATCTTAAAGGAACAAAGATATTTACCTGAGAATATTGTCAGAATGACATGTCATATTGTGAATGTTTTCTTATTTGTAGATAGTGACTTTCATGAGAAATATAAAAGAATGATATGTCATATCGTGTGTATGTTATCTTAACTGAAGACTGATACTTACCTGAGAATAATGTTAGAATGCAATGTCATATTGTGTGCATGCTATCTTTATTGAAGACAGATATTTTTCCTAAAAAAATTTCAGAATGATATTTCATATTGTGTGTATGTTATCTTATTTAAGACAGAAACCTACATGAGAGAATATATAGAATGGCCTGTCATATTATGTGTAGGGTATCTCAATTGAAGACAGATACTTACCTGAGAAAAATATAATAATGACATGTCACATTGAATGTATGTTATCTTATTTAAGACAGGAACCTACATGAGAGAAATGATAGAATGGCATGTCATTTTATGTATAGGGTATCTCAATTGAAAACAGATATTTACACTAGAATAATGTTAGAATGACATATCACATTGTGTGTATGCTATCTTATTTAATGAAGACATGTTATACTGTTTTTTATCTTAATTGAAGATAGTAATTTGCGCGATAATAATTTGTGAATAATATTTTATATTGTGTGAATGTTATGTTATCTTAATGGAACAAAGAGAATATTGTCAGTATGATATGTCATATTGTGAATGTTTTCTTATTTGTAGAAGGAAACTTTCATGAGAAATATAAAAGAATGATATGTCATATCGTGTGTATGTTATCTTAAGTGAAGACTGATACTTACCTGAGAATAATGTTAGAATGCAAAGTCATATTATGTGCATGCTAATTTAATTGAAGAAAGATATTTTTCCTAAAATAATTTCAGAATGATATTTTATATTGTGTGTATGTTATCTTATTTAAGACAGAAACCTACATGACAGAAAGAAATGAAGACATGTTATACTGTATGTATTTTATCTTAATTCAAAATAGAAATTAGCGCGATAATAATTTGTGAATAATATTTTATATTGTGTGAATGTTATGTTATTTTTAGGGAATAAAGATATTTACCTGAGAATATTGTCAGTATGATATGTCATATTGTGAATGTTTTCTTATTTGTAGAAGGAAACTTTCATGAGAAATATAAAAGAATGATATGTCATATCGTGTGTATGTTATCTTAAGTGAAGACTGATACTTACCTGAGAATAATGTTAGAATGCAAAGTCATATTATGTGCATGCTAATTTAATTGAAGACAGATATTTTTCCTAAAAAAAATTCAGAATGATATTTTATATTGTGTGTATGTTATCTTATTTAAGACAGAAACCTACATGACAAAAAAGATAGAATGGCATTTCATTTTATGTGTAGGGTATCTCAATTCAAGACAGATACTTACCTGAAATTAATGCTAGAATGACATGTCACATTGTATGTATTTTATCTTATTTAAGATAGAAACCTACATGAGAGAATTGATAGAATGGTATGTCATTTTATGTGTAGGATATCTTAAGTGAAGACAGATACTTACCTAAGAATAATGCTTGAATGACATGGAACATTGTGTGTATGTTATCTTACTTAAGACGGAAACCTACATGACAGAATAGATAGAATGGCATGTCATTTCATGTGTAGGGTATCTCAATTAAAGATAGATACTTAACTGGAAATTATGTAATAATGACATGTCACATTGTGTTTATGTTATCTTTTTAAGACAGAAACCTACATGAGAGAAATGATAGAATGACATGTCATATTATGTGTAGGGTATCTCAATTGAGGACAGATACTTACCTAAGAATAATGTTAAAATGACAAGTCACATTGTGAGTATGTAATCTTATTTAAGACAGAAACCTACATGAGAGAATACATAGAATGACATGTCATGTTATGTGTAGGGTATCTCAATTAAAGACAGAAACTAACCTGACATTAATGTTAGAATGACATGTCACATTGTATGTATGTTATCTTAATTAAGATAGAAACCTACATGAGAGAAATGAAGAATGGTATGTCATTTTATGTGTAGGGTATCTTAATTAAAGACAGATATTTAACTGGGAATAATGTAATAATGACATGTCACATTGTGTTTATGTTACCTTTTTAAGACAGAAACCTACATGAGAGAAATGATAGAATGATATGTCATTTTATGTGCAGGGTATCTGAATTGAAGACAGATTCTTACCTAAGAATAATGTTAGAATGACAAGTCACATTGTGTGAATGTAATCTTATTTAAGACAGAAACCTACATGAGAGAAATGATAGAATGACATGTCACATTGTATGTATGATATCATATTTAAGACAGAAACCTACATCAGAAAAATGATAGAATGGTATGTCATTTTATGTGTAGGATATCTCAATTGAAGACAGATACTTATCTCAGAATAATGTTAGAATGACAAGTAACATTGTGTGAATGCTATGTTATATAAGACAGAAACCTACATGACAGAATAGATAAAATGGCATGTCATTTTATGTGTAGGGTATCTCAATTCAAGACAGATACTTACCTGAAATTAATGTTAGAATGACATGTCACATTGTATGTATTTTATCTTATTTAAGATAGAAACCTACATGAGAGAATACATAGAATGGTATGTCATTTTATGTGTAGGATATCTTAAGTGAAGACAGATACTTACCTATGAATAATGTTTGAATGACATGGAACATTGTGTGTATGTTATCTTACTTAAGACGGAAACCTACATGACAGAATAGATAGAATGGCATGTCATTTCATGTGTAGGGTATCTCAATTAAAGATAGATACTTAACTGGAAATTATGTAATAATGACATGTCACATTGTGTTTATGTTATCTTTTTAAGACAGAAACCTACATGAGAGAAATGATAGAATGACATGTCATATTATGTGTAGGGTATCTAAATTGAAGACAGATACTTACCTAAGAATAATGTTAAAATGACAAGTCACATTGTGAGTATGTAATCTTATTTAAGACAGAAACCTACATGAGAGAATACATAGAATGACATGTCATGTTATGTGTAGGGTATCTCAATTAAAGACAGAAACTAACCTGACATTAATGTTAGAATGACATGTCACATTGTATGTATGTTATCTTATTTAAGATAGAAACCTACATGAGAGAAATGAAGAATGGTATGTCATTTTATGTGTAGGGTATCTTAATTAAAGACAGATATTTAACTGGGAATAATGTAATAATGACATGTCACATTGTGTTTATGTTACCTTTTTAAGACAGAAACCTACATGAGAGAAATGATAGAATGATATGTCATTTTATGTGTAGGGTATCTCAATTGAAGACAGATTCTTACCTAAGAATAATGTTAGAATGACAAGTCACATTGTGTGAATGTAATCTTATTTAAGACAGAAACCTACATGAGAGAAATGATAGAATGACATGTCACATTGTATGTATGTTATCCTATTTAAGACAGAAACCTACATGAAAAAATGATAGAATGGTATGTCATTTTATGTTTAGGATATCTCAATTGAAGACAGATACTTATCTCAGAATAATGTTAGAATGACAAGTCACATTGTGTGAATACTATGTTATATAAGACAGAAACCTACATGACAGAATAGATAAAATGGCATGTCATTTTATGTGTAGGGTATCTCAATTGAAGACAGATATTTACCTGGAAAAAATGTTAGGATGACAAGTCAAATTGTTATTTAGTTATCCTATTTAAGACAGAAACCTACATGAGAGAAATGATAGAATGACATGTCATATTATGCGTAGGGTATCTCAATTGAAGACAGATACTTACCTAAGAATAATGTTAGAATGACAAGTCACATTGTGTGTATGTAATCTTATTTAAGACAGAAACCTACATGAGAGACTAAATAGAATGACATGTCATTTCAGGTGTAGGGTATCTCAATTAAAGACATATACTAACCGGAAATTAATGTTAGAATGACATGTCACATTGTATGTATGTTATCTGATTTAAGATAGAAACCTACATGAGAGAATTGATAGAATGGTATGTCATTTTATGTGTAGGATATCTTAAGTGAAGACAGATACTTACCTAAGAATAATGTTAGAATGACAAGTCACATTGTGTGTATGTAATCTTATTTAAGACGGAAACCTACATGAGAGAAATGATAGAATGACATGTCATATTGTATGTATGTTATCCTTTTTAAGACAAAATCATACATGAGAGAAATGATAGAATGGTATGTCATTTTATGTGTAGATTATCTCAATTAAAGACAAATACTTAACTTGGAATAATGTTAGAATGACATGTTACATTTTATGTATGATATCATATTTAAGACAGAAACCCACATGAGGGAAATGATAGAATGGTATGTTTTTTTATGTGTGGGATATCTCAATTGAAGACAGATACTTACCTAAGAATAATGATTGAATGACATGGAACATTGTGTGTATGTTTTCTTACTTAAGACAGAAACCTACATGACAGAAATTATAGAATGGCATGTCATTTATGTGTAGTGTATCTCAATTAAAGAGAGATACTTAACTGGAAATAATGTTATAATGACATGTCACATTGTGTGTATGTTATCTTTTTTTAAGACAGAAACCTACATGAGAGAATAAATAGAATGACATGTCATTTTATGTGTAGGGTATCTCAATTCAAGACAGATACTTACCTGAAATTTATGTTAGAATGGCATGTCACATTGTATGTATTTTATCTTATTTAAGATAGAAAACTACATAAGAGAATTGATAGAATGGTATGTCATTTTATGTGTAGGATATCTCAATTGAAGACAGATACTTACCTAAGAATAATGTTTGAATGACATGGAACATTGTGTGTATGTTATCTTACTTAAGACGGAAACCTACATGAGAGAATAGATAGAATGGCATGTCATTTCATTTGTAGATTATCTCAATTAAAGATAGATACTTAACTGGAAATTATGTAATAATGACATGTCACATTGTGTTTATGGTATCTTTTTAAAACAGAAACCTACATGAGAGAAATGATAGAATGGTATGTCATTTAATGTGTAGGATATCTCAATTGAAGACAGATACTTATCTCAGAAAAATGATAGAATGACAAATCACATTGTATGTATGTTATCCTATTGAAGACAGAAACCTAAATGAGAGAATAGATAAATTGGCATGTCATTTAATGTGTAGATTATCTCAATTGAAGACAGATATTTACCTGGAAAAAATGTTAGGATGACAAGTCATATTGTTTGTTAGTTATCCTATTTAAGACAGAAACCTACATGAAAGAAATGATAGAATGACTTGTCATATTATGTGTAGGTTATCTCAATTGAAGACAGATACTTACCTAAGAATAATGTTAGAATGACAAGTCACATTGTGTGAATGCTATCTTATTTAAGACAGAAACCTACATGACAGAACAGATAGAATGGCATGTCATTTTATGGGTAGGGTATCTCAATTGAAGTCAGATACTTACCTGAGAATAATGTAAAAATGACTTGTCACATTGTATGTATGTTATTTTATATTAGATAGAAACCTACATGAGAGAAATGATAGAATGGTATGTCATTTTATGTGTAAGATATCTTAAGTGAAGACAGATACTTACCTCAGAATAATGTTAGAATGACATGGAACATTGTGTGTATGTTATCTTACTTAAGACGGAAACCTACATGACAGAATAGATAGAATGGCATGTCATTTCATGTGTAGGGTATCTCAATTAAAGACAGACACTTAACTGGGAATAATGTAATAATGACATATCACATTGTATGTATGTAATCTTATTTAAGACAGAAACCTACATGAGAGAATAAATAGAATGACATGTCATTTTATGTGTAGAGTATCTCAATTAAAGACAGATACTAACCTGAAATTAATGTTAGAATGACATGTCACATTGTATGTATGTTATTTTATATAAGATAGAGACCTACATGAGAGAAATGATAGAATGACATGTCATATTATGGTCAGGATATCTTAAGTGAAGACAGATACTTACCTAAGAATTATGTTAGAATGACATGGAACATTTTTTGTATGTTATCTTATTTAAGACAGAAACCTACATGAGAAAACTGAATAGGATGGTATGCCATTTTATGTGTAGGGTATCTCAGTTGAAAACAGACACTTAACTGGGAATAATGATTTTAGAATGACAAGTCACATTGTGTGAATGCTATCTTATTTGAGACAGAAACCTACATGACAGAAAAGATAGAATGACATGTCATTTTATGTGTAGATTATCTCAATGGAAGGCAGATACTTACCTGTGAATAATGTTAGAATGACATGTCACATTGTATGTATGTTATCTTACTTCAGACAGAAACCTACATGACAGAAAAGATAGAATGTCATGTCATTTATGTTTAGGGTATCTTAATTAAAGACAGATACTTAACTGGAAATAATGTTAGAATGACATGTCACATTTTGTGTGTATGTTATCTTATTTTAAGACAGAAACCTACATCAGAGAAATGATAGAATGTCATGTCATATTATGTGTAGGGTATCTCAATTGAAGACAGATACTTACCTAAGAATAATGTTAGAATGACAAGTCACATTGTGTGTATGTAATCTTATTTAAGACAGAAACCTACATGAGGGAATAAATAGAATGACATGTCATTTTATGTGTAGGGTATCTCAATTCAAGACAGATACTTACCTGAAATTTATGTTAGAATGACATGTCACATCGTATGTATTTATCTTATTTAAGATAGAAACCTACATGAGAGAATTGATAGAATGGTATGTCGTTTTATGTGTAGGATATTTCAATTGATGACAGATACTTATCTCAGGTATAATGTTTGAATGACATGGAACATTGTGTGTATGTTATCTTTCTTAAGACGGAAACCTACATGACAGAATAGTTAGAATGGCATGTCATTTCATGTGTAGGGTATCTCAATTAAAGATAGATACTAAACTGGAAATAATGTAATAATAACATGTCACATTGTGTTTATGTTATCTTTTTAAGACAGAAACCTACATGAGAGAAATGATAGAATGACATGTCATATTATGTGTAGGTTATCTCAATTGAAGACAGATACTTACCTAAGAATAATGTTAGAATGACAAGTCACATTGTGTGTATGCTTTTTATATAAGACAGAAACCTACATGACAGAACAGATAGAATGGCATGTCATTTTATGGGTAGGGTATCTCAATTGAAGTCAGATACTTACCTGAGAATAATGTAAGAATGACATGTCTCATTGTATATATGTTATCTTATTTAAGACAGAAACCTATATGAGAGAAATGATAGAATGACATGTCATATTATGTGTAGGGTATCTCAATTGAAGACAGATACTTATCTAAGAATAATGTTAGAATGACAAGTCACATTGTGTGTATGTAATCTTATTTAAGACAGAAACCTACATGAGAGAGTAAATAGAATGACATGTCATTTAATGTGTAGGGTATCTCAATTAAAGACAGACACTTAACTGGGAATAATGTAATAATGACATGTCACATTGTATGTATGTTATCTTATTTAATACGGAAACCTACAAAAGAGAAATGAAGACATGTTATACTGTGTGTATTTTATCTTAATTGAAGATAGAAATTTGTGCGATAATAATTTGTGAAAAAAATATTTTATATTGTGTGAATGTTATGTTATCTTAATGGAACAAAGAGAATATTGTCAGAATAACATGTCATATTGTGAATGTTTTCTTATTTGTAGATAGAGACTTTCATGAGAAATATAAAAGAATGATATGTCATGTCGTGTGTATGTTATCTTAAGGGAAGACTGATACTTACCTGAGAGTAATGTTAGAATGCAAAGTCATATTATGTGCATGCTAATTTAATTGAAGACAGATATTTTTCATAAAATAATTTCAGAATGATATTTCATATTGTGTGTATGTTATCTTATTTAAGACAGAAACTTGCATGACAGAATAGATAGAATCGCATGTCCTTTTATGTGTAGGGTATCTCAATTAAAGACAGATTCTTACCTGGGAATAATGAAATAATGACATTTCACATTGTATGTATGTTATTTTATTTAAGACAGAAACCTGCATGAGAGAAATGATAGAATGGCATGTCATTTTATGTGTAGGATATCTAAATTGAAGACAGATATTTACCCCAGAATTATGTTAGAATAACATGCCACATAGTGTGTATGTTATCTTATTTAAGAAAGAAACCTACATGGCAGAAAAGTTAGAATGGCATGTCATTTTATGTGTAGGGTATCTCAATTCAAGACAGATACTTACCTGAAATTAATGTTAGAATGACATGTCACATTGTATGTATTTTATCTTATTTAAGATAGAAACCTACATGAGAGAATTGATAGAATGCTATGTCATTTTATGTGTAGTATATCTCAATTGAAGACAGATACTTACCTGAGAATAATGTTTGAATGACATGGAACCTTGTGTGTATGTTATCTTACTTAAGACGGAAACCTACATGACAGAATAGATAGAATGGCATGTCATTTCATGTGTAGGGTATCTCAAAGATAGATACTTAACTGGAAATTATGTAATAATGACATGTCACATTGTGTTTATGTTATATTTTTAAGACAGAAACCTACATGAGAGAAATGATAGAATGACAAGTCATATTATGTGTAGGGTATCTCAATTGAAGACAGATACTTACCTAAGAATATTGTTAAAATGACAAGTCACATTGTGTGTATGTAATATTATTTAAGACAGAAACCTACATGAGAGAATAAATAGAATGACATGTCATTTTATGTGTAGGCTATCTCAATTAAAGACATACACTATCCTGAATTAATGTTAGAATGACATGTCACATTGTATGCATGTTATCTTATTGAAGATAGAAACCTACATGAGAGAAATGATAGAATGGTATGTCATTTTATGTGTAGGGTATCTCAATTGAAGACAGGTACTTACCTGTGAAAAATGATAGAATGACAAGTCACATTGTATGTATGTTATCCTATGTATGACAGAAACCTACATGAGAGAAATGATAGAATGACTTGTCATATTATGTGTAGGTTATCTCAATTGAATACAGATACTTACCTAAGAATAATGTTAGAATGACAAGTCACATTGTGTGAATGCTATCTTATTTAAGACAGAAACCTACATGACAGAACAGATAGAATGGCATGTCATTTTATGGGTAGGGTATCTCAATTGAAGTCAGATACCTACCTGAGAATAATGTAAGAATGACATGTCACATTGTATGTATGTTATCTTATTAAAGATAGAAACCTACATGAGAGAAATGATAGAATGGTATGTCATTTTATGTGTAAGATATCTTAAGTGAAGACAAATACTTACCTCAGAATAATTTTAGAATGACATGGAACATTGTGTGTATGTTATCTTACTTAAGACGGAAACCTACATGACAGAATAGATAGAATGGCATGTCATTTCATGTGTAGGGTATCTCAATTAAAGACAGACACTTAACTGGGATTAATGTAATAATGACATGTCACATTGTATGTATGTAATCTTGTTTAAGACAGAAACCTACATGAGAGAATAAATAGAATGCCATGTCATTTTATTTTGTGTAGGGTATCTCAATTAAAGTCAGATACTAACCTGAAATTAATGTTAGAATGACATGTCACATTGTATGTATGTTATCTTATATAAGATAGAGACCAACATGAGAGAAATGATAGAATGGTATGTCATTTTATGTGTAGGGTATCTCAATTGAAGACAGATACTTACCTAAGAATTATGTTAGAATGACATGGAACATTGTGTGTATGTTATCTTATTTAAGACAGAAACCTACATGAGAAAAATGAATAGGATGGTATGCCATTTTATGTGTAGGGTATCTCAATTAAAAATAGACACTTAACTGGGAATAATGTTAGAATGACAAGTCACATTGTGTGAATGCTATCTTATTTGAGACAGAAACCTACATGACAGAAACGATAGAATGACATGTCATTTTATGTGTAGATTATCTCAATGGAAGGCAGATACTTACCTGTGAATAATGTTAGAATGACATGTCACATTGTATGAATGTTATCTTATTTAAGACAGAAACCTACATGAGAAAAATGATAGAATGGTATGTCATTTTATGTGTAGGATATCTCAATTGAAGACAGATTCTTACCTAAGAATGATGTTTGAATGACATGGAACATTGTGTGTATGTTATCATACTTAGGACAGAAACCTACATGAGAGAAATGATAGAATGATATGTCATTTTTTGTGTAGGGTATCTCAATTGAAGACAGATACTTACCTAAAAATAATGTTAGAATGACAAGTCATATTGTGTGTATGTAATCTTATTTAAGACAGAAACCTACATGAGAGAAATGATAGAATGACATGTCATTTTTTGTGTAGGGTATCTCAATTGAAGACAGATACTTACCTAAAAATTATGTTAGAATGACAAGTCACATTGTGTGTATGTAATCCTATTTAAGACAGAAACCTACATGAGAGAAATGATAGAATGGTATGTCATTTTATGTGTAGGATATCTCAATTGAAGACAGATACTTATCTCAGAATAATGTTAGAATGACAAGTCACATTGTGTGTATGCTATTTTATATAAGACAGAAACCTACATGACAGAATAGATAAAATGGCATGTCATTTTATGTGTAGGGTATCTCAATTGAAGACAGATATTTACCTGGAAAAAATGTTAGGATGACAAGTCATATTGTTTTTTAGTTATCCTATTTAAGACAGAAACCTACATGAGAGAAATGATAGAATGGTATATCATATTATGCGTAGGTTATCTCAAATGAAGACAGATACTTACCTAAGAATAATGTTAGAATGACAAGTCACATTGTGTGAATGCTATCTTATTTAAGACAGAAACCTACATGACAGAACAGATAGAATGGCATGTCATTTTATGGGTAGGGTATCTCAATTGAAGTCAGATACTTACCTGAGAATAATGTATGAATGACATGTCACATTGTATGTATGTTATCTTATTTAAGACAGAAACCTACATGAGAGAAATGATAGAATGGTATGTCATTTTATGTGTAAGATATCTTAAGTGAAGACAGATACTTACCTCAGAATAATGTTAGAATGACATGGAACATTGTGTGTATGTTATCTTACTTAAGACGGAAACCTACATGACAGAATAGATAGAATGGCATGCCATTTCAGGTGTAGGGTATCTCAATTAAAGACAGACACTTAACTGGGAATAATGTAATAATGACATGTCACATTGTATGTATGTTATCTTATTTAAGACAGAAACCTACATGAGAGAATAAATACAATGACATGTCATTTTATGTGTAGGATATCTCAATTAAAGACAGATACTAACCTGCAATTAATGTTAGAATGACATGTCACATTGTATGTATGTTATCTTATATAAGATAGAGACCTACATGAGAGAAATGATAGAATGGTATGTCATTTTATGTGTAGGATATCTCAATTGAAGACATATACTTATCTCAGAATAATGATAGAATGACATGTCACATTGTATGTATGTTATCCTATTTAAGATAGAAACCTACATGAGAGAAATGATAGAATGGTATGTCATTTTATGGTCAGGATATCTTAAGTGAAGACAGATACTTACCTGAGAATAATGTTAGAATGACATGGAACATTGTGTGTATGTTATCTTACTTAAGACGGAAACCTACATGAGAAAAATGATAGAATGGCATGTCATTTTATGTGTAGGATATCTCAATTGAAGACAGACACTTACCTAAGAATTATGTTAGAATGACATGGAACATTGTGTGTATGTTATTTTATTTAAGACAGAAACCTACATGAGAAAAATGATAGAATGACATGTCATTTTATGTGTAGATTATCTCAATTAAAGACAGATACTTAACAGGGAATAATGTTAGAATGACAAGTCACATTGTGTGTATGCTATTTTATATAAGACAGAAACCTACATGACAGAATAGATAAAATGGCATGTCATTTTATGTGTAGGGTATCTCAATTGAAGACAGATATTTACCTGGAAAAAATGTTAGAATGACAAGTCATATTGTTTTTTAGTTATCCTATTGAAGACAGAAACTTACATGAGAGAAATGATAGAATGACATGTCATATTATGTGTAGGGTATCTCAATTGAAGACAGATACTTACCTAAGAATAATGTTAGAATGACATGGAACATTGTGTGTATGTTATCTTATTTAATATAGAAACCTACATGAGAGAAATGATAGAATGACATGTCATTTTATGTATAGGATATCTCAATTGAAGACAGATACTTACCTAAGAATAATGTTAGAATGACATGGAACATCGTGTGTATGTTATCTTGTTTAAGACAGAAACCTACATGAGAGAATAAATAGAATGACATGTCATTTTAGGTGTAGGGTATCTCAATTAAACACAGATACTATCCTGAAATTAATGTTAGAATGACATGTCACATTGTATGTATTTTATCTTATTTAAGATAGAAACCTACATGAGAGAAATGATAGAATGGTATGTCATTTTATGTGTAGGATATCTTAAGTGAAGACAGATTCTTACCTAAGAATAATGTTAGAATGACATGGAACATTGTGTGTATGTTATCTTATTTAAGACAGAAACCTACATGACAGAATAGATAGAATGGCATGTCATTTTATGTGTAGATTATCTCAATTAAAGACAGATACTTAACTGGGAATAATGTAATAATGACATGTCACATTGTGTTTATGTTACCGTTTTAAGACAGAAACCTACATGAGAGAAATGATAGAATGACATGTCATTTTATGTGTAGGGTATCTCAATTGAAGACAGATACTTACCTAAGAATAATGTTAGAATGACAAGTCACATTGTGTGTATGTAATCTTATTTAAGACAGAAACCTACATGAGAGAAATGATAGAATGACATGTCATTTTATGTGTAGGATATCTCAATGGAAGACAGATACTTACCTGTGAAAAATGATAGAATGACAAGTCACATTTTATGTATGTTATCCTATTTAAGACAGAAACCTACATGAGAGAAATGATAGAATGACTTGTCATTTTATGTGTAGATTATCTCAATTTAAGACAGATACTTAACTGGGAATAATGTTAGAATGACAAGTCACTTTGTGTGTATGCTATTTTATATAAGACAGAAACCTACATGACAGAACAGATATAATGGCATGTCATTTTATGGGTAGGGTATCTCAATTGAAGTCAGATACTTACCTGAGAATAATGCAAGAATGACATGTCACATTGTATGTATTTTATCTTATTTAAAATAGAAACCTACATGAGAGAAATGATAGAATGGTATGTCATTTTATGTGTAAGATATCTTAAGTGAGGACAGATACTTACCTCAGAATAATGTTAGAATGACATGGAACATTGTGTGTATGTTACCTTACTTAAGACGGAAACCTACATGAGAGAATAGATAGAATGGCATGTCATTTCATGTGTAGGTATCTCAATTAAAGACAGACACTTAACTGGGAATAATGTAATAATGACATGTCACATTGTATGTATGTAATCTTATTTAAGACAGAAACCTACATGAGAGAATATATAGAATGACATGTCATTTTATGTGGAGGGTATCTCAATTAAAGTCAGATACTAACCTGAAATTAATGTTAGAATGACATGTCACATTGTATGTATGTTATCTTATATAAGATAGAGACCTACATGAGAGAAATGATAGAATGGTATGTCATTTTATGGTCAGGATATCTTAAGTGAAGACAGATACTTACGTAAGAATTATGTTAGAATGACATGGAACATTGTGTGTATGTTATCTTATTTAAGACAGAAACCTACATGAGAAAAATGAATAGGATGGTATGCCATTTTATGTCTAGGGTATCTCAATTGAAAACAGACACTTAACTGGGAATAATGTTAGAATGACAAGTCACATTTTGTGAATGCTATCTTATTTGAGACAGAAACCTAAATGACAGAAAAGATAGAATGACATGTCATTTTATGTGTAGATTATCTCAATGGAAGGCAGATACTTACCTGTGAATAATGTTAGAATGACATGTCACATTGTATGTATGTTATCTTATTTAAGATAGAAACCTACATGACAGAAAAGATAGAATGGCATGTCATTTATGTGTAGAGTATCTCAATTAAAGACAGATACTTAACTGGAAATAATGTTATAATGACATGTCACATTGTGTGTATGTTATCTTTTTTAAGACAGAAACCCACATGAGAGAAATGATTGAATGACATGTCAAATTATGTGTAGGGTATCTCAATTGAATACAGATACTAACTTGAGAATAATGTTAGAATGACAAGTCACATTGTGTGTATGTAATCTTATTTAAGACAGAAACCCACATGAGAGAATAAATAGAATGACATGTCATTTTATGTGTAGGGTATCTCAATTCAAGACAGATACTTACCTGAAATTTTTGTTAGAATGACATGTCACATTGTATGTATGATATCTTATTTAAGATAGAAACCTACATGAGAGAATTGATAGAATGGTATGTCATTTTATGTGTAGGATATCTAAATTGAAGACAGATACTTACCTAAGAATAATGTTTGAATGACATGGAACATTGTGTGTATGTTATCTTACTTAAGACGGAAACCTACATGACCGAAAAGATAGAATGGCATGTCATTTCATGTGAAGGGTATCTCAATTAAAGATAGATATTTAACTGGAAATAATGTAATATTGCCATGTCACATTGTGTTTATGTTATCTTTTTAAGACAGAAACCTACATGAGAGAAATGATAGAATGACACGTCATAATATGTGTAGGGTATCTCAATTGAAGACAGATACTTACCTAAGAAAAATGTTAGAATGACAAGTCACATTGTGTGTATGTAATCTTTTTTAAGACAGAAACCTACATGAGAGAATAGATAGCATGGCATGTCATTTCATGTGTAGGGTATCTCAATTGAAGACAGATACTTACCTAAGGATAATGTTTGAATGTCATGGAACATTGTGTGAATGCTATCGTATTTAAGACAAAAACCTACATAACAGAACAGATAGAATGGCATGTCATTTTATGGGTAGGGTATCTCAATTGAAGTCAGATACTTACCTGAGAATAATGTAAGAATGACATGTCACATTGTATGTATGTTATCTTATTTAAGACAGAAACCTACATGAGAAAAATGATAGAATTGTATGTCATTTATGTGTAGGGTATCTCAATTAAAGACAGATACTTAACTGGAAATAATGTTATAATGACATGTCACATTGTGTGTATGTTATCTTTTTTAAGACAGAAACCTACATGAGGGAAATGATAGAATGACATGTCTTATTATGTGTAGGGTATCTCAATTGAAGACAGATACTTGCCTAAGAATAATGTTAGAATGACAAGTCACATTGTGTGTATGTAATCTTATTTAAGACAGAACCTACATGAGAGAATAAATAGAATGACATGTCATTTTATGTGTAGGGTATCTCAATTCAAGATAGATACTTACCTGAAATTTATGTTAGAATGACATGTCACATTGTATGTATTTTATCTTATTTAAGATAGAAACCTACATGAGAGAATTGATAGAATGGTATGTCATTTTATGTGTAGGATATCTAAATTGAAGGCAGATACTTACCTAAGAATAATGTTTGAATGACATTGATCATTGTGTGTATGTTATCTTACTTAAGACGGAAACCTACATGACAGAATGGATAGAATGGCATGTCATTTCATGTGTTGGGTATCTCAATTAAAGATAGATACTTAACTGGAAATAATGTAAGAATGACATGTCACATTGTGTTTATGTTATCTTTTTAAGACAGAAACCTACATGAGAGAAATGATAGAATGACATGTCATAATATGTGTAGGGTATCTCAATTAAAGATAGATACTTAACTAGAAATAATGTAATAATGACATGTCACATTGTATGTATGTAATCTTATTGAAGACAGAAACCTACATGAGAGAATAAATAGAATGACATGTCATTTTATGTGTAGGGTATCTCAATTAAAGACAGATACTTACCTGAAATTAATGTTAGAATGACATGCCACATTTTATGTATGATATCATATTTAAGACAGAAACCTACATGAGAGAAATGATAGAATGGTATGTCATTTTATGTGTAGGATATCTAAATTGAAGACAGATACTTACCTAAGAATAATGTTTGAATGACATGGAACATTGTGTGTATGTAATCTTATTTAAGAAAGAAACCTACATGAGAGAATAAATAGAATGACATGTCATTTTATGTGTAGGGTATCTCAATTCGAGACAGATACTTACCTAAGAATAATGTTTGAATGACATGGAACATTGTGTGTATGTTATCTTATTTAAGACAGAAACCTACATGAGAGAAATGATAGAATGGTATGTCATTTTATGTGTAGGGTATCTCAATTCGAGACAGATACTTACCTAAGAATAATGTTTGAATGACATGGAACATTGTGTGTATGTTATCTTATTTAAGACAGAAACCTACATGAGAGAAATGATAGAATGGTATGTCATTTTATGTGTAGGATATCTAAATTGAAGTCAGATACTTACCTCAGAATAATGTTAGAATGACAAGTCACATTGTGTGTATGTTATCTTACTGAAGACAGAAACCTACATGACAGAATAGATTGAATGACATGTCATTTTATGTGTAGTGTATCTCAATTGAAAGCATATATTTCCACTAGAATAATGTTAGATTGACATGTCACATTGTGTGTATGTTTTATCATATTTAAGACAGAAACCTACGTAAGAGAAATGATAGAAAGGCATGTCATATACTGTATATGGTGTCTTAACTGAAGACAGATACTAACCTCAGTATAAAATTAAAATGACATGTCACGATTTGGGTATACTTTCTTTATTGAAGAATGAAACTTACATGAGAAAATGAAGAAATGGAAATTTTATATTGTGTTTATGTTATCTGGATTTAATCAGACAACCCGAGAATATTGTCAGACTGAAATTTCATATTGTGTGAAAGGTATCTAAACTTTTGTTTGTTTGTTTGGGTTTAACGCCGTAGCAACACATTTCATAGGTCATAAAACGGCGGTCAATCAACCTACTCACTCCTCCTGGAATGGGTAAATCTCTGGATTAAGCTGTTAACCAGCTACTAAGCACATATTTTCGTCAGTGACTAACAAATGCCCAACAGAATCAATAATCATTGATAGGAGGGAGAATGGCTGTAGAAGTAATTTCATGACCATTCTCCACGAAAGTATGCCCGCCCCGGGAATCGAACCCACGACCCCTCCCTCGATCAGTAGACTTGCGTGCAACCAACTGAGCTAGCCAGCCGGCTTTTAAGTTACCTTAAATGAACACATATATTTTCTTGGGAATAGCGTAAGAATTAAAAGTCCACACGCCAGCAAGAATAAGAATAATAGTGATCAAAGCTTTCCGAGCCCTGATGCTGGGAGATATGAAGCCAATGACTCTTAAAAACCAAAACAGACCGAACCCTCCTCATGGGGGGATAGGACAGATAGGATGGGACATGCATGCTGAGACCTGAGATATCGGTGCAAATCTCAGATCAGACACGGACAACCTGGAGACCAAAACAAAAGAGTAATGTCAAAAAAACAACCAAGTAAACAACAACAAGATTAAAGAGTAACTTAAACTAGACATGTCATTTGTTGATGAACTATGTACAAGTCAAAGAAACTTCAGTAAGAAAGGAAGTCTGATATTTGACTCACACTTACACAAACACTCAGTGCTCATACCTATCCCACACTTACTGTGGTTGTAAACACCCCATCCCCACATTCGCACTCCGTGCTCATATGGACCCATACTCCAGCACTCATACTCAGCACGCATACGTACCCCCATCCCACACTCACACCCAATATTTACATCCCGTACTCATACGGCCCCTTTCCCCCTGACACATACTCCGCGCTCATACACACCCCTGCCCCCACATTCACACACCCAGCCCAGACGGATCCTTAATCCTTGACTCATACTCAGTGAACATACATAGCCCCACACTCACACAATGTTCATACACTCCCCCACACTCACACTCTATGTTCATACACTCCCCCACACTCACACTCTATGTTCATCCACTCTCCCACACTCACACTCTATGTTCATACACTCCCCCACACTCACACTCTATGTTCATACATACCCCACACTCACATTCTATGTTCATCCACTCTCCCACACTCACACTCAGTGATCATTCAATCCACCACACTCACACTCTATGTTCATCCACTCTCCCACACTCACACTCTGTGTTCATTCAATCCACCACACTCACACCCTATGTTCATCCACTCTCCCACACTCACACTCTGTGTTCATTCACTCCACCACACTCACACTCTATGATCATCCACTCTCCTACACTCACACTCTGTGTTCATTCACTCCACCACACTCACACTCTATGTTTATCCACTCTCCCACACCCACACTCTATGTTCATACATACCCAACACTCACACTCTATGTTCATACACTCCCCACCACTCACACTATATGTTCATACACTCCCCCACACTCACACTCTATGTTCATACATACCCCACACTCACACTCTATGTTCATACACTCCCCACACTCACACTCTATGTTCATACACTCCCCCACACTCTATGTTCATCCACTCCACCACACTCACACTCTATGTTCATCCACTCTCCCACACTCACACTCTATGTTCATCCACTCTCCCACACTCACACTATGTTCATACACACCCACACTCACTAACACTCAGAGCTTATGTACGCACCCGTGCACTCATACTCTTGTTCACTCAAAACCAACTCTCTCACAAAAAGAGAGATTGAAATGTTCAATAGCCAAAATATGTAGTATGTACAGGTTATGATTACTTATGTTTATCAACAAATGACACATCTATTATTCGTTTTTTCTCAACTGTCAAACATGAATAATTTCACGGTGAATGTATTTGTTAAAATAATCGCCGTGATACATTCATGATATTCCGAAAGTGCGTATTATGATCGAATAAAGCTGCTTACGCCGTATGATATTTTTAGTCAATATATATTTATTAACAATTAAGCCGCCAGTACAAAAACAATGCATTCAGAAACCGTGAAATTATTCAAGCTTTGACAGTTGAGAAAAAACGGACTATACAAAATAACAAATAAAAACACTCACCCATTCTTCGCTGTTCCTATTCATATCTTCCAGCTCTCACCAAGTCTTCGCTGTTATTGTTCAGATCATCCAGCATGGTAAAGCATAACCCAGGTATTTTTCATATATACCGACACTATTCAATAACAAGTTTAAATAGCTCGTATTTAATCAATACTTAACTTTATTATAACTGCGACTTAACTACCATTAGCTGAAAAAAGAAAAACACATTAGCAGAAAAATTCAAAGACGAAAATATAGTTTTTCTTCACCCTGAAAATTTAAATTATCGAAGTAAATGTTTTATCAGACATTCTAATGAAAGGTACGACTGGATCTACATTCATTTACAGTCAGTATTGTTACTTAAGTCAAACTGAGGGGACATATTCATGCACTAAGTCACAGACAAAACTCTCTGGAACTGAGCTTACAACTTCGTAAGAGACTGTATGAACTGGCATATAGCAATGCAAACTGTTGTAGAAATTATTCCAATGCAATTGTCCACTAAGGTTTGTATGCCAATCCCACGACACATTGATTTCTATTCAGAAGCACAATCTACTAAACTGGCTGTTTGTTTGTTTTTGTTGGGTTTAACGCCATAGCAACATATTGTATAGGTCATATAACGGCGGTCAGTCAACCTACTCACTCCTCCTGGAATGGCTAAATCTCTGGATTTAGCTGTTAATCAACTACTAAGCGTGTACTTTCGTCAGTGACTGACAACTGCCCAACAGAATCAAGAATCATTGGTAGAAGGGAGAATGGCCATAGAAGTAATTTATTAATGACCAAGCTGCACGAAAGTATGCCCCAACCGGGAAACTTAACCACGACCCCTCGATCAGTAGACTTGTGTGCTATCGACTAAGCTAGCCGAGCGGCTTACTAAACTGACAAGGGCCGGGCTCAAAATATAATAAGATTTCGAATTTCTTGCAAATACTTTTGAATGCAAAGAATAGTCTATAATATCTGAACCACATTTGTATCTGTATAGGCTTACTGGGTTCCAACCAACATTATACATAGAGTACCAACCAAAAGTTTGGAGACATTAGAAATTTACTACAGTTATTGAAATTTGGTGGTTATTTTTGTAGAATCATTATTTTTAATATATTTAAGTATGGTTGTTGACAAAATAAAAACAAATTTCACGAATGCTACACAATCATTTTGAGATTCAGCATCTGATATCATAAAACCTCAAAAATGTGTTAATTGTAATTATTCTCTATAACGTAGATTTTAAGCTTTTTTGTATTCTCAGTTATAAATATAATGATAACAAAAAAAAATAAAGCAAAAGCATATAAAAATAAACAGTGATCAAATTTTAGATAAAAGCTATTCAGTAAGTCTACAAAGTGAAAATGTCTCCAAACTTTTGGTGGGTACTGTATATAACGTAGAATCAATTGTCTAATGCATGCACTTTCCAAATGTAAATTTGTAAAGAGGGGCCATACATGATGGTGAATTCAATTAGGGACTATTGTCAGTTACCTTCCCCTGATAAAATCTGAAACAATCCAATTGGTAAGTAGGTCCTTACAGTTGGAATCCTTGGATTTTATCATTGAATTCCTATGTAAGGAGAACAAAATATTTCATCTAATATCTTTCTTGTTAATGAAGATACTAACAGAAGTGATGAAATTCAGATAGTTCTTTACCTTAAAAATATTAAGCCTGAATTTCAAACAAATTAAATGATTTACAAAAAAGTTATTAAAGATTAATTTTGGCAAATTTACATTGAAAAGTAAGGGTAAAATCCAAGTCATCCAACTAATTGGACCAACCTATTTGAAGAGTATACAAGGGGAAATAACTGACTAAGGTCCCTGATAGTCTAATACATGCACTTTCCAAATGTAAATTTGTAAAGAGGGGTCATTCATGATGGTGAATTCAATTATCGAGAATAATAGTAGCGTATTGGTTGGTCGATTTATGGTGAATAAAATAAGCAGATTTTGAAACTGAATTTTGGCCATAAAATGTTCTTTACGCATTAGAATTTGAAAATATACTTCCTTTATCGTAAAAGTGACGACTTTTGTGATTTTCATAAAAACCAATCTATACACAAACATCTAATTATATCATAGCAATACTTCTGTTATATTGATATCCACTTAGCAAACTCGTAGAGTCTGAAAACATAAAAGGATACATAGTTCGATGTTCTGGAAATATAACAATAAAGCACCCGGGGCGGATCCAACATTTTTTTAATAGGGTGGGGGGGGGGGGTAAAACTTACAAACCACAACCGCATTATACACTGTTTGCAGAATAACGCAACACATTGAAAATAAAACACACACAACCATTAGATCTATGTTAATTACGAACGCAAGCGATGCGAGCCCGAGAAAAATTGCTTACGCTACTTACTCTGTACTCACAATCAAACATCAAGTATTTAAATCAGTTTTCTAAATACTGACCACAGTTTCTGAACTCACAATTAAAAATCGAGAATTTAAATCATTAGTTTAAATACTGACCACAGAATGAATATGATGCATTTATTCATGTAATGATGTTAGTAGTGATGTTAACCACATAAATTACTTCAAATTCTGGCTCATTGACTTACAGATATAACTACCATATTAAATATGATCGAGAATAAGTATGTGAAATAACGTAAAAATAGGCGTAAAATTGCATTATTACCGAAAATGAGATGATAGCATTGAATAAGAACAAAATATCAGCCTGAATAAAAATTAAACAATAAATGAATCCAGAAACTTATTCATGCATTTATTGTGAAGTAAGTTAAATAACAAATATTATTTACCGTCCCGTATTCTAAAACATATATTCAAAACTTCGCTCGTTACCTGTTAATTAATAGTTTCAGATCCACTTTAACGCTCGTGAGAGAAAAAGATGCACCCAAGTCAAATTCGTTTTCAAAAATGTAGTCCATGCCCACTCGATGTACACTTGTAACTAATCACTCGAATCGTTGTGTAAGTCGGATATTAACCTCGTGCTACGGATTTTCTGTGTTAAAACAACCTGGCCTTGGACTTCTCAAAATCCTCAAACACTTCGCGTTTTCGGATTTTCACGAGAAGTCCGCGGCCAGGTTGTTCTAACTCAGAAAACCCTCGCACTCAGTTAATATCCTTTACATCAAGCCGTTTTGTGAGTATTGCCCCTTGTCACTGACAGGGGCGGTTCTAGGATTTTTTTAAGTGGGGGGGGGTCCAAACTTTCAAACCATAGCAACATTATACACGGCTAGCAGAATAGCAAAGTTTACCAATAATACAAATACAGAACTATTAGAACAGTATTAAACACAAGGGCGAGAGAAGCGAGCCCGAGAAAAATTACAACATGCTACTTAAAAATGGTTTACAGTTTAAAAATACAATGTACACTCATAGATGGGTATTTTTTTGGAAATTTCAATGGTCCAGACCCCTCGCCAGAACCACCTATGAATGAATGTTTCAAAACAATAAGAAAAATCAATTCGGAGTAAGCGCGTGAAAACACGTCGCTAAAATGGCATAGAAACCATTTTCAAAATGGGTGTTGTTTTTTGTAAGGAAGATTTGTCCCTATCTAGTTCAGTATTAATCACTTAATTTCAAAATTAATGGGGGGGGGGGGAGTTGGAGCCCCTACTCACCCTTTTTCCTACGGGCCTGACCAAGAGCAGATTGAGACTATTGAAATAGTGTAATGTCTCATAAATTGAATTTAATACACATAATAATAACACAGGCGTGGTTACAAAATAATCCCTATCTGTGGCTATAATTGAATTCACGATTTAAGACAATTAAATCCCGTGCGCTTTATCAATATTGCTTGCCGTATTAGACCACGTGTGTTATTCGGAACATCCTCGGCCATTCGCTACGAATAACCTCGGACATATTTAGGCGCCATTTTGAAACCATGTAAACAAGTACACGATCGTTTAGGCGATGACTAAAGTTTCGTCTTTAGTCCGTAAATTTGAAAATACTCATTTCAATGGTACCAATGAACAATATTTGGTTCAATTTAAAACAAATAAATATGTTTAGACAAAGATCTGTGTGTATACTACAAGAACTATTTTGTGTAACCGTTACGTGCTTCGCCTCGCGTAGGTAGTAAAATCACCAAATCCAGTGAAGACCCCCCACGAATCCTTCCGAGATTATTCATTCATAAAAGGTCGAGGGTGTTCCGAATGCACGTGTGTTCGTATTTCCAAAAACATCATGGTTATCTCCCTTTGAGATCAACTTAAATTCACAAATAATATTTGCTTTATCAGTTATATTACTGCTCATATTAACATAAATAGTCTCAATTTGTTAGCTGGCTCCCATGAATACATGTAACTTGAACTAAATACATTACTTACAAACTGTGACCGGAGTAGCACTTATACTCCCTTGCCTTAGAGCTAGCTTACGGTTCGAGAGATCGTGGGTTCAAATCTCACTTCAAACCATGGATTTTATCGGGTTACATTTGGTGCCCAACGTAAATGAACCATCAGGAATTGTTTGATTACACCCTAAGATTGTCCCACTAGCATTCAAGCTCCAAGAGTTCGAGGACGTATCATGATAAGGAGGGGTGTATGTAGAAATGGAAATATAAGGCACTTACAAGTACTCTAGTACTCTATCTAAACGATAGCATTTATGGCGACATGGTAGTGTTACTTAGGGCTCGAGCGGAAATGGGTTCGAATCTCAGTTAGGATCATGGATTTTTATCTGGCTACATACTTTTACCAAACTATATCATCTACAGTAGTTCATTTTATTAGAATGTGCATGCGTTTACATTTTGCAAGCATGTTCCATAACACTAATTTAAGAAAGTATCATGTTCAGTTTACGTATTCTAACCTTTCTAACCACGTCAAGGCAAGTTTATTCTAAAAGTATACAAACGCACGCATTTTTGTCGTACGAACTGTGGAACTACAGGTCGAATTTTAGGCCATCCGTGTTTTTGTAATTTAAAACAATGGACTTGTCCATTCAATAAGTGAATAAGACTACTCACGTATATCGTCATACTGATCGACGCAAACCACTTTAACTACCCTAAAATACATCTTATCTATTTATACTTGGTTTGAAGCAAATTTTGGGTTATTTTACGGCATTCAGCGCACCTATCCAAGCTTTCCTGGACCATTGTCTATAACCAGTACTTACCTACCCTTCCACAAGGCCAAAAACTTCTGCATATATCTTTTAATGGATGAAAAAAGACATTATTGTCAAATTTTCATGGAAGGGTAAAACCTCCTCAAGTGGAATTCGAGACCGTCCCCCTTCGGGACATTTTAATCGAAATCCAGGCGCACTACCAACTGCGCTACCGACCCGGGTTGGAGTCGTGTTCATCCAGGGGCGGGACACATGCTCTTCCATCTGGCCCCAGAAATACCAGCACCCATGCAATGAAAATACACAAAATCTGTAATATCAACAAGAAACTGGCTCGATGACCAAAAAAACCTATTTATCAACATAACCACGAGGTCGACTAACCCCGCAAGACATACAGGTCGTCCACGTAAACATTGCGTATACAAACATAGCCAGTTTCATTACACACCAATATTTAGGGGTGAATTATTTTTACAATTTTATTTAACTAGTTTACACATATTTTATAAACGTATCATTATAAAAATATTACGATGTGCATACACACAATTTAAAATAAATGTTACACATAAAAATGGTATGTTTAAATCAGTAAAATGCTGTACATGCATTACTTATTCGCCTATTTTGTTGGCAAGCCCATGGTTAAAAGTACAAAACACGCATGACCTAGAATACGACCTGTACTTAGTTATAATACATATTGTATTAGCTCATTTAGGGCTACAAATATCATACAATAGCATTAAACACATAATCTATGATTAAAATACACTCATTAGTAAAAAGATCAGTAATTAAAAAATATATTATAAATGTTTAAGCTTACCTTTCTAGTCGATTGTTGGACAAATCTACAACTATAAATTCAGTCCCTCAACACAAGTAGGCATGGAAAGCACGTGATTCACGCTCTGTGTACTCTACATTAAACCGTCGATGAATTTAGTTGAATAAATAACTTCAACACATTCGTTCCAACTCATACACTTCATAATCAAAACAAAGAGTAAAATTCGCCCGTTCATTTATGCTTTTATTGAAACTTCACATTATGTAACCAGTAGCAACGTTTTTATTTTTCATTTAATCTTAAAAAATACAATCGGAACCTTCTTAACCCGTAGTGAGTTCAGTTACCGCGAACGTTACAGAACGTTATATAACGATACATTCGGAACTCCTCGGCCATTTGCTGCGAATAATCTCGGACATATTTAGACGCTATTTTTAAAATAACCGGTGTTGAAGTAAACAAATATACGATCGTTTAGGCATTGAGTGATGTTTCGTTTTTAGTCCGTAAATTTTGAAACATCACTCATTGCCTTAACGATCGCATATTTGTGTATTAGATTAGATTATTCGCAGCGAATGACCGAGGAGTTCCGAATGTATCGTTATGTAGCGTTCTGTAACGTTTTGTGTAATTGAACACGCTACCGGTAATGCTTTCGTGACAATAAACATTTTTAAGAGGTTTCCGCTACAGAGGGGTTCTACATTTAAACTGCTTAACTTACTTTGACTTACTTAAGGGTGCGTTTTTAATTCACCTGAACACAATGTAATCAATGTGAGCTATTGTAGGGGTCTATACAGACTCCGTGCGTGCGTAAGGGGCTGCGTTGGTGCGTGCGTGAGTGAGTGCGTGCGTGCGTCTGTCATCAACAATTTCTTTGAAGTTTCTCCATCAAAGAGCATAAAGCCTACAGTTACCATATTTGGTATTTAGCATCACCTTAATATTCTCTACAAATTATGCCTCGTGGGTCAATATCGTCCCCGCTGCAGGGGTCAACCGACTTAAATAAGGGAAATGTTAAAAATCGTTCTTTTTCAATAACTGTAAGGCCCAGCTGGAGCTTTGATTGTTAGCATAATGCATCACCTTAAGTTCCTAAACAAAGATCATTGGAATTATGCTTCAGGGGTTATGATTAGCACGGCTCTAGGGGACACAAGTTTACCATAGGTTTATTTAAGACAATGTTTAAAAATATTCTTCTCAATATTCTTCAGGCATAGAACTTTCAAATTTGGTACGTGACATCACCTTAAGACCATTTTTATAGATTTTTGAAGTTAGATCCATGAGGTCGATCATTTCCTGTGGGAATTCTATTCAACTGTCAGCGGGCACACATTAGCCCTGCTGATTTTAATTGACAATGAGTATATAAGTAGGAGAGAAGTCTAGTGGTAGGACGCGCGCTTAGGGATCGAGAGGTCCTTGGTTCTAATCCCACTAGAGGGCACTGCTAATTTCCTTGAGCAAGAAGTTTACCTGCAATTGTTTCACTCCACCCAGTTGTAAATGGGTACCTGTTAGCGTCATGTATTGAATGCAGTGGCTGCAATGTGCGCTGTATGTCAACATACCCAGCAGAAAGATTGATCCTTCTGCTGTAGATTTATCCTTCTGCCAGCAGACACAGCAGAAGGATAATTCCTTCTGCTGTTTCTGCTGAGTCTGCCAACTTTATGTTCATCGGAAATTGTAGGGGGTTCCGGACCCCCTGACCCCCCGCTAGATCCACCTATGGAACACCCCAGCCTTCATCCCATCATGACGTCATGCTTGACATCATTCTGAATTTCACGGTTCATTTAACTTAGAACATTAATAAAATCACCTAATAAATTATCCGTAACTGTCGCAGCTGAGTGATTATATAAATTTATAGCACTTAGATGGCTCAGTATGCATGAAGCACTGATTGTAGTTTTACGATGGGTAAAAATCAAAGAGCTGAAAGCACTGATTTAACTTTAAAGATGGGTAAAGTCAAAGGGCTGAAAGCACTGATTGTAGTTTTACGATGGGTCAAAATCAAAGAGCTGAAAGCACTGATGAAACGGTTTATTGAAAATTTGCCTTACTAAACTATGTTTTTAGTTTAGCTTACTTTGCTGAATAGTAGTATTATAATTGTTGTGATTATGAGTTCAAGGTTTGCGTTGGTAATACAAATCTAAAACCTTTAACGTCAAAATTATGCTTAGGTGTATTGTTCAACATCACGGCACGTTATACGTTGTCAGTGTCACGGAAAATAGGAGTTAGAAATTAGATCTTATCACAATTAAAAAAGTAACAAACTTCCTCAGTAAAAAGCACAACATTTCAAGCCTACAAGTTTGAATGTAAAAGCAACTTATCTCAATATTAGATTTAAAAATTTTGTCTATATAGGACACGAACAAAATTCACAATTACAGTTTATTGTTCCGGTTATTGGTCAATAGAGACAACCTACTTATATGTTATTATGTGGAACAAAAAATATTAAGTAGTGGATATAGGGAATTTTATGTTTAATGATACATTTCATATTCAAATAATTTGTTGTTTATTACGAAGTCAAGGTTTACGACATTAGGCCTGATAAAAAATGAAAACTTTAAACTTCAGAATTGAGTGCGAAATGTATATCGTATTCTGCCGTAACAATTTGGAGTTCAAATCATGTACGGGAATACTACGGCTGATCTGACAGTCGAGTATTTAAATCAGCAGGGTTACTGTATGCGCCACCGACAGTTAAATAAATTTCACCATACGAAGGACGGCCAACATTTAAAAAAAACTAGACTCAAAACAAACAATTTTTTAAATTAAAGTTTATTTCACATAATAACAACCATTTTGACATGACTACACCGGGGACATTTTTAAAACAAAATATCTTACGACAAAAACCATCGTAACTTAAAATAACAAATCTGAACTGAGCAGAAAAGAATATTGTAGTACAGTACTAATTTATAAATTGTGGATTTTGTCACACCAGTTTCAAAATGGGGTCTGCGTAGAACGCCGTAGCAACACATTGTATAGGTTATACCGCGGCTGTCAGTCCACCTACTCACTGTTACTGGAAAGTTTAATCTCTTGATTAAGCTGTTAACCAACCAATAGGCGCAAACTTCCGTCAGTGACTGACTACTGCCCTACATGATTTAGAATCCGTGGTAGGAGGGAAACTGGTGGTAGAAAACTATTTCATGACCAAGTTCTACGAAAGTATGCCCCGCCCGGGAATCGAAACTATAACCCATCGAAGTAGACTTGTGCGCTACCGACTGAACTAGCCGAGCCGCCATGCATTTAGTCACACATTTTCTTAGCCATTATCGAAGAAATTTGTAAAAGAATATTCGGGGGGAGGTTTATGCGTTACATTCAAACATTTTTCGTCACAATGAAAACATATGTACAAAGTACAATAGAATTTAATTCGTGTTTCGTGCTCTTCAGCAATAATGTGTAACAACACTGAGTTTGCAGGGCCAGAAAACCCAAAAATTGGAGTTCCGAATTAGGTCTGTTGGTTTCAATGGACACACCCGATTGAGTACAGATTGTGGAATATAAACCAACTTGGGATGGTTTTTGTCGTACGACAAATTGTGAAAATTATCGTAATGCTGGTAAAAATATAATGCATAAAATAAAGCAAAAAAGAAAACAAAACGGTAAAGTATACATATATTCAAAATTGATGACATATAGAAGGACCTAAGGAGGTACATGTACATTTATACTCTGAGGTCCTAATTTCGTCCCTGTCCTTATTTCGTCACCATTTTGGTTTTTTGTTGAAATACCTCGAGATTTTAACAGGTGCACGTGAGTTGCCATGGGAAAAAAAATTGCAATGCATAGTATATAACGCTCGTGTGATTTAAATGTAAGAAAAAAGTTGCAATTATCTATTCCTCGTGTATTTACTTATTTTCTTTTAAATCCTTAGGGTGACGAAATATGGACACAGGAGTATATAAAGAAGATATTGTTAAATTTATATTCAACTGGCAGTGGCACATACATTTACCTCGTTGATTTAAATACTCACTGCGAAGTATTGTACTGCAATACTTACTATCGGTAAAATGTCCGTATTTATGTACAGTGATAATTTAACGAATATCGGGTATTTAAGTCGGCGGGGTCAATGTATGTGTCACGGATAATTAGGGACTGAAGCAATCCAATTGGTAAGTAGGTCCTAACAGTTGGAATCCTCGGTTTTTATCTTGAAGTCCTATGTGAGGATAACAAAATATTTCATCTAATATCTTTTTATGAAGAAATTTGGATAATTATTTGCCCTTAAAATACTTAGCTTGAACTTCAAACAAATTAAATGATTTACAAAAAAGTTATTTAAGATTATTTTTTGGCATATTGACATTGAAAAGTAAGGGTAAAACCCGAGAAATCCAACTAAATGGACCTACCTATTTGAAGAGTATACAAGGGGAAATAACTGACTAAGGTCCCTTATTGAATGATATTAAACACTTACTGAATGAATTATATACGAATGGCAGCACCTAATATCTGTAAAAAGCATTTGAAATTATTGCTATTTTCGACTTTAGCAGGAGAATAGATGAGCGCAAAATTGTTCTTACATGCAAAGTGATGAATATTGGCTATGAACGTACAAATACTAGCACCAAATAATTCCTTTTATGGATTTGTAAAATGTTACAAACGAACTCACAAATATGTTGCTTTGAGTTTTATCATGAAATGAAATGAAATCACTTGATGGGATGTGATATAGTTTTTAAACATTTAAAACATTACCAAGGGGAAACCCTCCATAATCGCCCGATTCGACCAAAAATTTATTGGGCAACTGAAAATTTGTAGAAGGTGGCCCATTTGAAGATCTAGTCTGAGACTTGTAGTTAAAACATTGAGAAATGTTGAAACCGTTTAAACTCCTATACATGTATATTCTATCAACTAGGAGAGTCTAGTATTAAAAAGATGAGTAATAAAAATCATAATTGAGTTGAACATAAAATTGAACTGGGAGGTCACGGACAACAGCTTTAGTTTATTTTTGCGTGTAACGCCCTTAAACTTATTTTACGGCTTTTACACCCAATAAAGCCATGTCATACCTAGATTTTGTTTTAGCGTCCGCGTAGATTTCAGAGTCTCAATAAAAAATCCCACAAAATTGTTAGTAAACTTTTCTTAAATAATTACGATGTTCCGGCTTTCGATAACGACAGTTTTATTTAGGGAAAAAATGTGTTGGGCAAGGACGTTATTCATTGTAGGCAATTTATACAATATATATTTTACGTGAAAAAAAAACCCTACTGGTCATCTTATATCAAATTAAGACCATTTTTTATATTTTGAGGATGTGTTTCCATTAAAAATGTATATTATGAACATGAACATATACTGCCGTCCTAGATTGGACATTTAAATTGTCCGACAAAAAAGAGAACGCCTTCTTGTAGCAAATCGTAACGCTAAAGACTGAAAAACAATGTTGTCAGTAAAGAACACAATTTTAGAAGCATTGGTACGCTTGTAAAAGATTCTGAACTACTTCTCGAAAGCACCGCAAAATATCTCGTCCTTAACAAGAAATCAGAACCCAGATAGCAGATGTATGTTTGCACAACGGCTGGTTTTTTGTCACAGTGTAATCATTGATAAGCCAATGATCGAGCCAACGTTGGGCCGATAAGCATATTGAGGTTGGCCCGACGCCGACTTCCTTAATTGGCTCAAAGATGAAGTATGCTTTGACCCGACATTGGGCCGACATCACTTAGCTATCTGGAAGTTCATGTGGAATTCAATCCAGTAACTTAGACAATAAGCCAAACACTCCCATAATACATAAATGCCTTTAAAACGTGCTTGACTTTTTACGATATACATGTATAAATAACAATGTCTGACATAAACCGAGATATTAATTGTTTTTAAATTCTATCAAATGACTACTTTGATAATTAAAAAAACTAAAACCCAGTCTTTCGTCATCTCTTGAATATGTAATCAGGTTCACTATCATATTGGAACAGTTGAAAGTCTTTCTTATAAGCATCACGCACTCCTCGTAAAATGTTCATCGGCACATTTGAATAAGCCTTTTTAAGGTAAGCATCACGCTGTTGCGTCCATTGTTTTAAAACTTCCGGTGGCGTTCTAGTTCTTATTGCAGCTATTTTTTCTAAAATACTTTGTTTAATTAAATCTTTATTTTGTATATTATGAATTTCCTCATATGGGAATTCCAAGTCGTCGCCAAGGTAACCGTTAAACTGAAATGTCTTCCACAGTCTTTCGGCAATATCTGCTTGATTATAACAATCGGCATTTTTCCCTAAATCGGTTAACCTAGTTTGTATATCAAAATTGTATATAGTCAACGTCTTCATTTCCACGAGATTTCGATCTTCCAGTTTTGACGTAGAATGTGACGTCATCTTTGAAATATTCGTATGCGACAGAATTAATTTTGTATCGGCACCGAATGTCTCCATTTTACCCACAAAATCAAAATGAATTTTACAAGGATTGCATCTTTCGTAGTTTGGTGAGAAATGCTGATCCACCATTTTTCCTTTCAGTAATTTTCCAATCGTGAATTGAAGAAATTCGGTGAATGTGACGTCATGGCCACACCTTTGAGAAAAGGCGTTGGGGTTCGGACGATTTTCGGTAACAATTTTTGTTCCGAGCCACCACCAAAAGTCCGGTAAATAAAGTTTATCCAAATATCCCGACCATAGTCGAGCATATGGATCACGGGATATCATGAACTTTACATCAGCTTTGTTGGCTTTCATTAAACTGTCTTTCTCAGTAAGGGAGATAACTTGCGTCTTCGTCCATGGACCGAAATGGGCGTAAACTCGAGGGATCTCTTCTGGTCTTGACACTCGTCCTTCATAATCGTGTGTTAGAAATCGGAACACTTGTTTCCAATAAGTACAGCCAACTTTTGGCACGTCACAATATAATAAAGAATTGTCAGGGGTTGCAAAAACTGTTCCGGTTAATTTTGCATTCCTGAAATAGAAAAAAATCTATTTTAAGTAACATAGCAACCGAAAAAAACTACCGTTAGGTTTTTCCGTTACACACCGAAAAGCAAAAATAGACAGGTTACAGCGCCATATTTGGTTTGATCATACTAATGACGAATGCAAGATGGTTCCGCGTATGACGTTATATATAGCATGGCTTTACTTTGTACTTAAAGGTACTCATTCACAGATATCAACTTTAATATCAACTTCTTCTTTAACTATCAAAATTGTATTGAAATAATTTTGGAAGCAGGAAAGTAGTGTTCTGATAATGACAATTTTAGTGCAAATTGACATACAACTACAAATGATGGTGTTTCATGTAGTAAATATCTACCACGTATATCACGGTATAGACACTTTTAGTGAATTTGTATGACTTTAATTGTATATTTATTGCAACATATAGGTCTGATTGTCTAAAAAGAATAAGAATTATTTTTTGACACAATTACAGATACTGAATGGTTTTTTTTGAAATTATAGAAAAAAACTAAACCAAATCTGTGAACTAGTACCTTTAAGTTGCATATGCTCAATGTAAAGATGTCTCTATGTCATTCTACAAGTCGATCACGTATCTATTAATAAAAACACACGTGACTGCATGGGATTAGGACGTGTTTGTGTCTCTGTCTAAAAATAGAAATATCGGTCTGCACATCGACTTTTAGCAGAGGGTGGAAAGTGAACGAGTGAAACTTTGAAACAATGCACAGATGAGTACTGAAATTACTAACTTGAACTGTCGGTCATTTTCTAATTTGGCACAAGTCTCTGCTATATGTCTAATTCTACGATTGTTTTCTCTTTGCTGATGAAGTATGACGTCACTAACTATTTGATCATTGACCTACAACGATAAATCAAAGAACTGAAAACACTGAATTAGGATTAGTTAAATTTAAGCGTAATAACTATTGTTTTAAAAATTCAAAAGAAATAATATTTTTTGACACTTGTAAGTTAAAACGAGACTGTTATATCCAGTCTCTAAAATTGAATTGAATATGGCTATGTTTCTTGTGTACAGCGCATGCGCATTGGTGTAATAAGTTTCAGACGACTGGAACTATATTTGTAAACCTCATAACTTAGTAAATTCTTACGCGTTTATAATACTTGCATTGTAATGGAAAACGTATAATATTTCATAACCAAGAATACTAAGTCTCAATATCTTTCAGAATTCAAACCAAAACAAATTAATATGAAATTTTAACAATGAAAAAAAATTCGACTGAATTGGAAGATCATAAGCCGAAAACACCAAAAGTAAAAAATAAAAAATAATAGATAAAATATTCAAATAAAATATAAAACTGCTTATTTCGGCCAAAAAATAAAGCTTAAAAATGAAATAAAGGTATTCAACAACTTGATGCGAGCTACATGGTACTTGGTCAATAAGCCAAAACTATCTAATATGATAACAAATCGTTGAAAAATCCAAGAAAATAAAAAAAACTGCTTACTTGACGTTTTTCTCTTGAAACTGAAAAATATAGAATAAATAAAATGAATACACACTTTAAAATAGGTTATAAATATTCAAGTACATGTAAAAACTCCTCTCACGAAACATAAAGGTGATGTCAAATGCGTCCAACGACTTTCATGTAAACTCACAGTATCATGTATTTTCCCTAATGTATCAAAAAGGGATGATGTACACTGGGGTCCAAAACTTTTTTACACATGTTTACTTTTGATGATTTTTTAATTTACTTTGTTATGTATATACTTGTCAGTCTATTTTGTTGAACAGAATGAACTGTACAGTGAGTATAGTGAATTCCATGTTATATGATACATTCCATATCCAAATAAGACAGTGTTTAATCCTTTGTGTCTAAAGACATGTCACTTTGTATGTCAAAGTACATGTATATGCTAATTCTTTCATTCTTTCATTGGTGAACGGATTATGAATATTTAGAAATAGGAGGTCCCGAGTGATGTCAATTTAGTTTCATTTATGTTTTATTTGGTTTAACGCCGTGTCAACACAATTAAGTTCATTTTACGGCGTCCATCGCATCTAACCTAGCTTTCCTGGAGCATTGTCTATATCTAGTACTCACCTACTCTTCTACAAGACCGGAAACTTCTCCATATACTAGTTTCTTATTAATGGAGGAAAATTAACATTATTGTCAAATTTTCATAGAAGGGTATATCCTCCACGGGTGGGATTCAAACTCGTACCCCCTTCGGGACACGAGATTCCAAATCCCGGCGCGCTACAAACTGTACTACCGACCCGGGTTAGTTTTATTAATTGAAAAAAATCAGCTTTTTAACAAGTGTAAAGGTTTTGGATGGTACTGAATTTAATGTCATTCTCTAGCTTGACCTAGCTACACTTCTTTCGACAAATGTTTCATCATTTTGTGACGATAAAATGTGTTTTAAATAAAATACTAATTCAAAACCCTTTTGAGCTATATTCGCTTGATATATGGGATCAATAAAAATGCAATATTTTGTAATTTATGTGACATCATTTTATGATTCAGTTAAGATTTACGTACTTTATTAACTCGGTTTTATTTTCATGTTTAGCCTCATAAGATACCGTCGAATGACTTTTGTTGAAAAGTAAAAAAAGTTAAAAGGTACCCATTCACCGATTTCAACTTTTTCTTAAATTATCAAAATTGTAGCGAAATATTTTTTGGAAGCAGGAAAGTATTGTTCTGATAATGACAATTTTGTGCAAATTGACTTATAACTACAAATAATGGTGTTTCGTGTAGTTAATATCTACCCGTATGTCACGGTATATTTCTCGCTACATATAGGTCAGTTTGTCTTAAAATGATATGAATCATTTTTTTGATACAATTACAGACACTGAATGGTATTTTGAAACTATAAAAAAATAAATCAAATCTGTGAAATAGTACCTTTAAGTGTGGTTTAGAATATGCTTAAATAGTTATCTATACAAATCTACTATCTACGGTGGCATAGAGGTGACATGGAGATATATTTATTTTTTTACGTGGCCACGTAAAAGCTTTACGTGGCCACGCAGTAGCTATTACGTGCGAACGCAATAACGTTTACGTGGCCACGTAATAGCTTTTCGTGCGCACGTAATAATTGACCAATGAGAGTTGTCGAAAATGGCCGCCAATTTCGACAACTCTCATTGGTCAATTATAACGTGCGCACGTAAAGCTATTGCGTGGCCACGTAAAGCTATTACGTGGCCACGTAAACGTTATTGCGTGCGCACGTAAAGCTATTACGTGGCCACGTAAAGCTTTTACGTGGCCACGTAAACGTTATTGCGTGCGCACGTAATAGCTACTGCGTGGCCACGTTAAGCTATTACGTGGCCACGTAAACGTTATTGCGTGCGCACGTAATAGCTACTGCGTGGCCACGTAAAGCTATTACGTGGCCACGTAAAACTTTTACGTGGCCACGTAAAAAATTAAATATATCTCCATGTCACCTCTATGCCACCGTAACTATCTGAAAGACAAGGACACCTTCTTGTGTCGAGTTGTAACATTGATATTGAACTACTGCACTATCTTGTTTCATTGAATTGCGTTTTTGTACGAAATATAATAATATTTATGATAAATATCACGCATTTTTGACAGACGGCGCAAAAAAGTAGTCCAAACCAAACTTAACAAGTTTGTGCAAAAATCATTCATCTAAATTAAAAAAAAAATGACAAAGAAAGTTGTAACAATGATATTGAACTACTGCGCTATTTTGTTTCATTGAATTAGAACTACTTTTCCAGTCATTTTGTTCAATTAAGATGAATAATTTTTGCACAAACTTGTTGAGTTGGATTGATACTTCATTTTTGCCATTTGTCAAAAATGTATAATATTTATCATAAATATAAAGCACAACCGGGTTTATGTAAAACAATACAATGAACTAATCCGCGACAGGGGGTGCTCAGGATGAGAATAAAAAGTAATTTTAATGTATTTTTAAGTGTCCTTTTAGTGTAATGGTAAAGTGTTCAACCATTACAAGAATGATTGGCTAAGAGAGTGGTGGTTTATCTGCCACGCTTATTTTTCAAAAATGAACTAATCAAATTTAATTTTCAATACTGCCTTCCTTCTGGAATGAATTGGTTTATCTATAATTCATACAAACGTGTACTGTTATTTTGTGCGAACTATACACAGCTAACTAAGGCGGCAGTTAATCGTGGTATTTTTAATCAAAGCACTGATTGCACTGAATACGCTTATGATAAACTATTTTATATACAAAGTTGATACATTTGAACATACATATACTCTAAATAACATAACCAAGCTCCATAAAAGTATGCCCTGTCTGGGAAACAAACCTACGACCCCTCGAACAGTAAACTTGATAGAAGGATTTATTTATGGGAGTGAACGCCGTGTCAACACAATTTAGGTCATTTTACGGCGTCCAGCGCACCTAACCTAGCTTTCCTGCACCATTGTCTATAACCAGTACTCACCTACCCTTCCACAAGACCGGAAACTTCTCCATATTATCTAATTAATGGAGGAAAATCGACATTATTGTCAAGTTTTCATGGAAGGGTATAACCTCCCTGGGTGGGATTCGAACCCGCACCCCCTCGGGCACGAGTATCCAAATCCCGTCGCGCTACCAACTGCGCTATCGACCCGGATTTTGATAGAAGGAGGAAAAAAAAAAGAATAAAACACTTACGTAAATGAAGGGGTGAGTCCATTTTACATTGTCTGTAGTTAAGTATAAGATATATGTTGATAACAATAAGTATTGGCGGAACAAACAATGGCACTTTGATCACACGACGAAATGCCATCATAGAACTTAGTCTGATTCGATATGGTGTCCTCTTTGAAGTATAGGATGAGAAATCTCTGCTGTAAAGAGAAAAAGGGAGACAATAAATAAATACGGATTTGTAACGGTTTGTAATGTGTTTTAGCCACAAAATAACGCTAAATTCGGAAAACTCGGACATAGTGTTAATGGTGATGTCCTCTTTGAAGTATAGGATGAGAAATCTCTGTTGTAAAGAGAAAAGGGAGATAATAAATAAATACGGAGTTGTAACGGTTTGTAATGTGTTTTAGCTACAATATAACGCTAAATTCGGAAAACTCAGACATTGTGTTAATGGTGGTGTCCTCTTTGAAGTATAGGATGAGAAATCTCTGCTATAAAGAGAAAAGGGAGACAATAAATAAATACGGATTTTGTAACGGTTTGTAATGTGTTTTAAGTACATTATAACTTCGAAACACTTGGACATCTTCGTAACGTTGAGGTGTCGTCTGTTTTGAACAAGATGAAAAATCTCTGCTGTAAAGAAAAAAGGGAAATAATAAATAAATAGAGGATATTTGTTTATTTCGGTGTAATATCGATTTTTATTTCACGAGTGAGCTAAGGATGCAATATTTTCACGAGTGGCGTAGTCACAAGGGAAAATATACAATCCTTAGCTCACGAGTGTAAGGAAGATCTTACACCGAAATAAACAAATTTTATATTTATTATATGCTTCAAACTGTCGTTATTTTCGCTTTTAAAGTCATTTTAAAATGCATTCCCTTTATGGCGCCTCCTCCTGTCTGGTGCCTCAACGTCGCATTACAATAAGCGTGTGCTATAAAAAGGTCCATAGATCTGGTTTTTTTTAATTTTAATCATTAAATAGAACTTATACCCTTCCATGGAAGTTTGACAATAATGTCAATTTTCCTTAATTAATAAGGTATATGGAGAAGTTTCCGGCCTTGTGGAAGGGTAGGTGAGTACTGGTTATAGACAAAGGTCCAGGAAAGCTAGATAAGGTGCGCTGGACGCCGTAAAATAACTTAAAATTTGACACGGTGTTAAACCTCGTATAAATAAAATAATGCCATCTTGCTAAGTCAATGTCAGTCAACGCTGCCACTAAGGTAGGTACTCGTATAAGAGAACGTTTTCAGTCGCTGAGAAAAAAGACAATGACAGTAATTATACAAAAACACACTTATAAGATATAAATTACATTACATGTATTGAATTTCTATTTGGAATTTTAAAAAGTTCGTTTTATTCGTAAGTTGTAACTTTATGCTCATCGCTTAAACAATGTATGAAATGGATAAGATATTATCTTTGAAAATTTACACGATTTTGGGGTTGGTTTTAGTTCAAAATATGTAGATAAACTTATACATGTACTTCTGAATATGAATTAAGTGCATCGTTAATAGACCCACTTATCGCTGTTTTAGCAGTGGTACTGTGGTATTATACGTTAGCCTGTTCAATTAACCTAAACGTTCCAAAACGTTCCGTAACGATACATTCGGAACTCCTCGGTCATTCGCTGCGAATAATCTAAATATAATAAACAAATATACGATCGTTAAGGCAATGAGTGATGTTTCAAAATTTACGGACTAAAAACGAAACATCACTCAATGCCTAAACGATCATATATTTGTTTACTTCAACACCGGTATTTCAAAATAGCGTCTTAATATGTCCGAGATTATTCGCAGTGAATGGCCGAGGAGTTCCGAATGTATCGTTACGGAACGTTTTGGAACGTTTAGGATAATTGAACAGGCTACTGGACTAGTATTCTCTCGACTACAATCTGTCTTTTGATGGTGAAATCGTAAACTGGCCGTTTACAACTTGGAATGTCGAGTGTCCTCTCTCTCTCCAATTTAAATATAGCGGATGATTCTTTTATTTGTACAGAAGAAAACTATACGTATCATGTGTCTGAATGTTTTAAATAAAATGAAAATATATTATTTGTTCAATTACAGTTTAAAAACACATGCCCCGTGTTCAGTAACTACTGTTAGCTTACGTTACGGGAACAGGAAAACTCAACATGAAGACAACTCAACCCGTGCAAAACTCAACTCAAAGTTGGGACAACTCAATCCGTTAGTAGGGGATTGAGTTGTTTCGGGTTGAGCTGTCTTTAGGTTGAGTTGTTCCGACACTTCCGTTACGGGACGTTTTGGAACGTTCAGGATAACTGAACACGCTGCAGGTAAGCTCTTTCGATGCATTAATAACAACGATTCGAGGATGCATGGATTCGACCAACATACAATTACGGTGTATGGGTCATGAACTATTTGCTGTGGTTATTGCGATTGAATGACCACAAAAATAGTTTTGTCACGTCAGCCTCTGGCGAAGGTTTGAGCTTAGATCCTGTACAAAATTAAAAAGTTCAGGTCTAAAATCTTCGTATGTCAAAAGCAAGAAACATTAATAATAAGCTCATTTTTTGCTTATCAATTCTAAATATTATACAAATTGTGTAGAATTGTGTTAACCTTTTGAATATTATATCATATAGTTATGCTTATCATCCGTCTGACTTTGAAGTGCTAATAATATGAAACTGACTGACGAAGATTGTTTTCGTAAGAAGTTTTGTAAAAAGCACCACTAGGCCTGTAAAGAAACCGGAAGTTAGTGGACCAACACTCACGATAAGACTTTTATGCTGTTGGGGGTTTAACGCCGTAGCAACACATTGTATAGATCATTTAACGGCGGTCAGTCAACCTACTCATTGTTCATGGAAAAGCTAAATCTCTGGATTAAGCTGTTAACCAACTTCTAGGTGCATACTTTCGTCAGTGACTGACAACTGTCCTGCGTGATAAAGAATCATTGGTAAGAGGGAGAATGACCGTAGAAATAATTTCATGACCAAACTCCACTATTTGCATAGCTGCAAGATGAAAATTTTGGAAAAACCTGAAAACTGTAATTTGAAACCATTTTTCTTCATAATTTAATTGCAAAGCATTGTCTAATTTGTTGTTAAAAACCTGAACTTCAGACATATGCCTGAAAACTTGCACCCATGCATTTGAAGTAGGCTCCGTTCGGGAATCGAACCCACGCCCCCATCGATCTGTAGACTTGTGTGCTACAAGCTGAGCTAGCCGGGTGGCTTTCGCGATAAGGCTAAAACCTAAAGTTAAACATACCAATTAAAGCATCGTTATTATACTTATTACTTAACAGATGAAAGAACATAATCGTTAATTTACATAACACTCACCATGTTAAAGTTCGAACCCGAGTGTTCTTAAAATTCCATAGTTATGTGTTTAATTGTTTACAATAAATTTAAAAGTTAAGAATTGTTTCACCTAAACAAACCCATTAATACATTTTGTACTTAAACGACAAAGAATATAAACAGAGACGTAATGAAATATGACATTGTATCCATTCATGCGTCATGTATTCACGTACGTTTTAGCTTTTTAAAGGTATTTATGCAAGTTGAATAATAGGCTATGCGTGTTTATACATAGTAAAATACAAAAAATGTAACTTATCCTTTAAATGTTGGTCTAACTAGAGCCCTGTAGCCTGTTTAATTACACAAAACGTGACAGAACGATCCGTAACGATACATTCGGAACTCCTAGACCATTCACTGCGATTAATCTCGGACATATTCAGACGCTATTTTGAAACTACCGGTGTTGAAGTAAACAAATATATGATCGTTTATGCAATTAATGATGTTTCGTTTTTAGTCCGTAAATTTTGAAACATCACTCATTGCCTTAACGATCGCATATTTGTGTATTAGATGAGATTATTTGCTGTGAATGGCCGAGGAGTTCCGAATGTATCGTTACGGAACGTTCTGTAACGTTTTGTGTAATTGAACAGGCTACTGATATACACTTTACAGTCTTTACGAGTTGGCCAAAATGCCAAAAGAAACGCACTTTTTGGACAAATTTGTCGTAAAACATCGGCTATTTCCGTTCATTTCCGTACACGTCATAAATTATCGCGCATTTCCGTAAATTCCGAAACATCTAAATATTTTTAGGTAAAGCGTTATCTTTAATGAGCGTATGTATCACTCATTAATTTAACTTCCTATGTAAACACTGGTAAATGTTTTCCGTTGAATATCAGGAAATTTCCGAACATTTCCTTACACGTCTTAAAGTATCTGATATTTCCGTACATTTCCATACACGTCGCACAGTATCTGAAATTTCCGTACGTTCCATACACGTCCTAAAGTACCGGAAATTTCCGTATATTTCAATACGCGTCTTAAAATAACTGATATTTCAGTACATTTCCATACACCTCGTAATGTATCGAACATTTCCTCACATTTCCATACACTTCGTACAGTATCGGAAATTTCCGTACATTTCCTTACACGTCGTAAAGTATCGGAAGTTTCCGTACATTTCCTTGCACGCCGTACAGTATCGGAAATTTCCGTACGTTCCATACACATTTTAAAGTAACTGATATTTCCGTATATTTCCGTAATCTTCGTAAAATATCGGATAGTTTCGTATTTTCTCGGAAATTGTTTACACACCTAGAAGTAGGAGTAGCAATGCCTTTAATTAATCGGATACTAGGCTCATCATATACGCTATCATTAGATTACAGTCGTGACTTTGGTGTTCCGTCAACCGTGTCGTAAGAACATAATCTGTGTTAAGGTATAACACGACGTTTATAAACTAGAGGATATTCGTCAACTTCGGTGTAAGATCGATTTTTATTTTACCGAGTGAGCTCAGAAAACTTTTTACGAGTGGCATAGTCACGAGTGAAAATGTCATTTTCTGAGTACACGAGTTGGAATAAAGCAGATCTTTCACCAAAGTCTTTCCCGGGAATCGAATCCGCGACCCCTTGATCGGTAGACTTTTATGCTGCCGTTAAATGCCACAAACCATCAAATACACTAGATACAAGTAAATATAAGCTACCGATTTATTGAGTGATTTAGATGTTTGTCGCGTGATTTTTGCAGGATTTGAACTGTTTGTCGCGAGATTTTGCGAGATTTAAAATGTTTGTCGCGAGATTTTGCGAGATTTAAAGTGTTTGATGTGAGATTTTGCGAGATTTTTAACTTAAGACTTCTCCCCGGAAATATTCGTCGTAAAACCTCGGCTATTATTAAACATAGGTACGGGTTTTGAGTGCTACAAATACTTTAATTCAACTAACGAATTTTACAGTCACAGAATATTTTGTCCCTTAAACATTTTGCACTGAAAAAGTAATGGTAGACCTTAAACTCGATGAAGCATTACTTTTTTGGGTAGATACGTCAGTGAATCGCGAAATTTGACATCACGAGGTGAAATGTTAATTATATACGTCGTGGTCGATTGGTTGATAAAAATCATATTATAGTCTTCGAAATTAGGATATGAATGTGGTTGCCCGAACAGGGTCCGGACCCCCTTACCCCCCCCCCCCCCTGCTAGACCCACCTATGCGTTCTATCACCCTTTGTAGGATGTGATATTTATATAATACCATACTCTGACGTAATTTATTTATTTATTAAAGTCTCACATTGCATGTTACACAATATAATACAATTAAAACATATATACAGATAAAACTCAACTAAAAACAACATGCAATCCTTTCTAAACAGAAATATGAGAGACTGTTATCAATTCAAACAATACAAATTAACAAATATTACATTATAATCAAAAGTAAAAATATACGCATAAGACAAATTTATAATTAAGAATTACAAAAATAAGAATACAATAAAAATACTAAAAAATGGATTACTTACACAATAAGAAATTTCGACATTTTAGAATATTAAAACTAGTTTTTGCACTAATCCGTAATAAATCTGAGTGGGTAAAAGTTACTGTGAGCTGTTTATTACATGTTAAGCTAGTAAAATCATTGTATTAAAAACTTAAACCACATTTAATATCAAACCATTCAGTCATGTACTGTAGCCTGTTCAATTACACAAAACGTTACAGAACGTTCCGTAACGATACATTCGGAACTCCTCGGCCATTCGCTGCGAATAATCTAATCTAATACACAAATATGCGATCGTTAAGGCAATGAGTTATGTTTCAAAATTTACGGACTAAAAACGAAACATCACTCAATGCCTAAACGATCATATATTTGTTTACTTCAACACCGGTAGTTTCAAAATAGCGTCTAAATATGTCCGAGATTGATCGCAGCGAATGGCCGGGGAGTTCCGAATGTATCGTTACGGAACGTTTTGTAACGTTCGCGGTAACTGAACGCAGGGCAGGGTGGGTAAACATTACTGCGAGCTGTTCATAACATGTTAAGCTAGTAAAATCATTACATATATTAAGAACTTCAACCACATGTATAGTGCATACAAATTGACCCCGACCTGACCTTTATGCACTAATATTCATTACATTGAATACGAATGTAGTATTAATGCTCGATAACAATCGGATTATATCGTCAAAGCTCGAATGTAATTATAACACAGGGATTTATTTTAAAGTACATTTAAAGCGTACAATGAGTGTCTATTACACATAGACCGGACCAGAGGATTAAACGATGAGGCTAGCTACCAATTCAAAGGTTGTGGGTTTTAGCCCCACAACCGCCATCCCCCATCCATTTATTATTAATTGTAATCAAAAAGGTAAGAACACGATTTTCCCGTTTGAATGCATTTGAACCGTGAGTTGTTATTTTACGGCGTCCAGCGCACCTAACCTAGCTTTCATGGACCATTGAGTCACATATACATTATGTAACATCGGGTATACCTTCAATACCAATGGTAATTCCTAACTTGGCATTATCGATAGCTTTTTTGACTTCCAATACGGTAAAATTTTCATTAAATGATAAAGTTTCATTAACAGAGTCTACTAAAGTTTCATTAATAGAATCATTGATAAGTGTTTTATTAAAAAAGAGCGGAAATCATCCCTTCATTTCTGTAAAACATCTGTCACAGACTCAGAAACAGAACCATCAGCCATTCTTACAGACATTGGAATGGGCTTAGACCTTGAATTGCCAGTACCATTTTTACCAAAAGATTTCCAGAAATTATTTGGGACCTTATCACAGCTGTGAGCTAGTTCACTTTGCTTCATATACCAGTAAAGGCGTTTAGAACGCTGTACCTTACTGTCAAACTGCTTTCTTATTGTTATATACACTAATTAAAATAAAAGTAAGATCAAAGTGGTATGTTTAAATTAGTTAAATGCTGTTCAAACATCAGCTTATTCACCTATTTATTATCAACCTATTTAGTGGACAAGTCCATTTTTTAAAGTACAAAAACACGCATGACCTAGAATACGACCTGTGTATAGCATTCTATTTACATGTATTAATATTGCTTACTACGGAGTCCCTAAAGTGACATTTTGAAATACTTTTTTATTTTACGGCTTAGTTCGTGTACATTCGTCAAGTTTCGCCGCTTCATTGGAGACACTGTAAAATATGAATGAAAAAAAAAACACGATTGGGTTTACGGAGATTTCATACGCAAATTCACGACGGTGCATACGGTGCATGTTTAATGTTGTCAAATAATAACGTAGACGAGTAATACTACAAATATTTGTGTTTCTTTACCCTCGCTCATATGCCGGGCAAGCTTAAAAGCAAGTAAAAAGACTGATTAGTAAGACGTGTAGTATATTTAATAAGTATTAAATTGGCACTTACTGTAAATGCTCATTCGCTCGAACACCATTGGGTCGAACCAATTGGCTTGGTTGAACATTTTGTTCGGCATCGATTAATTTTCCTTCTGTATTTTTATAAGTCATCCTTTTTTTGGGGGGGGGGTCGAACAGGACTGAGTCGCACTCTAGAACCAATATGATGGTCCTGTGTTTTACAAATGCACTATATTTATAATATCGTTGTCTTTTTGAAACAAAAGTTTTTCACACATAGGCCGTATTTATAATTTTGACCGTAGTCATTGTTTGTGACGCGTGAAAACAAACACGTTGTGACATTCGCTCAGCCATAGATTTGTTAATTGGTGTTAATTAGTCTAAAACATTGTGATATGTGAACATAACATTGTACGAAAATTGCTCAACAATAGAACTGTTTGTTGATTGCAATTTGTTGATGAGCACATGTCATAGAAATAAAACACTACTTTTATACTATCCGCGTAAAGTCGCAACTATCTAGTAAAATCATACTCAAAGAGACCGAGACTTACTTATAATAGACAATTCTATGTATTTGTTTATCGTGTATATACATTTAGTTTTAAATAGTAACTTTTACAACCAAAGGACCGGGTGAATTCTATATTTATACTTCTTTAATATTTATATATGTAATGTATCTTACACATGTCACTTAAATAAAACCACTACTTACTGTTAGGCCATGCCATATCGGAATTTTGTTAAGCGTCCGCGTGCGCGTAGGTTTTAGTGTCCTCAATAAAAAATAATAAAAAATTGTAGATAAAATTTTCTTAAGTAACTCAGATGTTTCGGGATACGACAATTTAATTCAGGGAAACTTGTGTCGGCAACGACGTTATTCATTGTAAGCAATTTATCATAACCGCGTCAATAATACAATATAATTATATAGTACGTAGAAAAAAAACTAGTCTTTTTGTATTAAATCCAGACCATTGTTCATATTATGAGGATGTTATTCCACTGGGAAAATTTTTTAACGCATTATTTTTCGCCGTAAAAAAATATTTGTGTTTTTGTTTTCGGTGTGTGTGTTTTTGTGAATAGGTACCAAGGTTTGTTTAATTTGAGTTGACGCTTAACAGAATTCCAATTTGGCATTGCCTTATTAAATGTCATGCTATGACAAAAAATCAAGAATAAAAACGAATTACTAAGGCCTTGCTAAATTATTGAATCAGCGCGTATACAGCTTGTATGTTTGTTTTAATTGATAAAAAAACCCGTGTGGTCGGGTTATATACAAAACCAAGGGGGATAACAAATATAAACAATAACAAACTAAAGGGAAGTAATAACGTCTAACTCGGCTGAGACGAACAACGGGTCGCTCGGTTTTTTCCAACCAACGAACTTTTACTGTACTTAATTTCAGTTTTAAATCATAACAAGTTCGTTTATATCCGTCGCTAATATGAAATTACAAAGATAATGAAGTATATCACGACCCATTCTCCTCCCGAACACTGATTCTAAATCTGTCGATGACTGATCAAAGCGCCTAGTAACAGCCATCCGGCTAGCTAAGTTGGAAGCACGCAAGTCTACTGATCGAGGGGTCGTGGGTTCAATTCCCGGGTGGGGCATACTTTCGTGGAACTTAGTGATGAAATTATTTCCAAGGCCATTCTCCCTCCTACCAATGATTCTTAACTATGTAGGGCAGTTGTCAGGCACTGACGAAAGTTTGCGCTTAGTAGTTGGTTAACAGCTAAATACAGAGATTTAGCCTTTCCAGGAACAGTGAATATGTTGACTGACCGCCGTTATATGACCTATACAATGTGTTGCTACGGCGATAACCCAACAAAAACAAACAAAACAAAACGCCAAGTAACTGGTTAACAGTAAAATTCAGGAGTTTAGTCTTTCCATGGACGGTAAGTAAGTTAACTTTTAGCCCGTGATATTACATATAAAATATGTTAATACGGCGCAACCCATCCTCCCAAAAAAAACAGCACTAAAACCAGACCCATTGACTATGATTTAGTATGAAGCATATCCTTCAACGTTTACGCATGGAGTTTGTAAGTGACTGGCTTATTTCATTTGGAATTCATGATTCGTGGTGACTCCTGGGGCGATCTTACTGTTTATATTCTTATAAGAGAGTAGTTGCGAGGTCAATAGCCTTTTTCCTTTTTCACAGCTTATTTTCTTATGTATACGCCTCATTGCGACATTTTCAAGACATTTATAGCGGCAGGGGTGTGGACTTCATATGCCCGACTTGCCCGACTCAAACATTTATGTCTCTGCGGATCAGTAAATATTTCCACCCACTAGTCATTGAACAGAACAGAACAGAACAGAACATACACTTTATTTAACCCAGGTAATATACAGCATACCACTCTTAACAGAGTTATAAAAGACTATACCTATTGTAAGTAACTAGAATTATCAGACATTTACAATGTACCAACAATATAGTTATTTTCAACATATATATTATAAAACATATTAAAAACTAAACAAGTAGCTAATCAATGCTACTCCCAAGTTAAGTACATGTACATGTATATGTTTTAAAAAGACTTAAACTTCGACAATAATTAATTTGATGCACTAATGCGCAGTATAAAAAAGTGTTTAGAAAATAGCATAGACGTTATATGAATAATTATATAATTTTCTCAATGAACTTGATTCAAATCTTAAAGTATCATACAACAGAATTGTACCAACATAACTTTATAGCCGATAAACAACAACATAATATCTTAAGAAACAACATTATAAAAACAAAATTTAAGTACGAGTCACATAAATTTAACAACATATAGTTAAATCATAAGCAACAACATCGATGTTTGACAACACGCCCAAAGTTTCACCAATCAATTTAATTTCTGGACGAACTTGATTAACTTGATTAAATTCGACATTATCGTGAATATTTTCAAATAACACAACACAAAAAAACAACAGCATTTCAACAACATATAGATAAAACATAAGCAACACCAGAGATAGTATACGAAAAAACAACATTAAAATTAAGAGTCACTCACCTAGGTCGCATTTCCCAAAATAAGTTTTGAAAAAAATATCTACAACATAATCAACATACGTGAAAAGCGAAAACTAAATCATTCGTACAATGTAAAGTACGTTTTCACCCATCCTTGTATTCCCATAGGTCTATAACATAAACGTAAAACTATCTTATTCAATGGCCATTACTTAAATAAAATATTCAAGTCGATGTAACCATCCTTTGCATATTTTATCGCCTGTTGAATAAATATTCATATTTTGGCAAATTTCAATAGACGTCGTACATAAACTTCAAAAATTCTATTCAGATGCGAGGGTTATTGCCTACTCATTGAGTCTTCGTTCATAATCTATTCAACCACTGTGGTCGTTTTTTGCATTAATCTACAAAAGCACCGACTGGATTTAACCAGACTCATTTTTTATCCCAATTTCGATGATCAACTTGTACAGGTATCAATTAAAAAGTAGTTTTTGGGATGCATCGGTAAATTTATTGGTTTACTCATTTTAATACGTTATCATAAAACCATTGTTGCATATTAAATCAGACCTTATTTTATCCCAATTTTAGTGACGAATGCTATCACAAAATAATTAAAAGAAACATATTTATTAAAAATTGTTCATATAATGCATTGATAAACTTAGGCCATGCCATATCGGAATTTTGTTAAGCGTCCGCGTGCGCGTAGGTTTTAGAGTCCTCAATCAAAATAACACCAAAATTGTGGGTAAACTTTTCTTAAATAATTTCGATATTCCAGGATTCGATACGACAATTTAATTCAGGGAAAATTGTGTTCGACAATGGCGTTATTCATCGTAAGCAATTTATCATATCCGCGTCATTAAAACAATATATATATTACGTAAAAAACATTAGTCATTTTATATTAAATTCAGACCATTTTTTTATATTATTTTTATATTATTATTTTATATCATTGTAATTTTGTCATGTCTTGTATTATTGTAATATTTTCACGTCATTGAAATTTTGTGATGTTGTCTTATCATGTTATGATCGTTTTGATTGTGATGTAAGCATTGTATTGTTATAATTGTTAATCACTAGAAACTGTATAGTTTTTGTGAATAAATGTATGTTCTGTTCTGTTCTGTTCTATTATGAGGATTTTATTCCATTGAAAAGATATATATAATGCATTGTTTTTTGCCGAAAAAATATTTGTGTTTACGTTTCCGGTTTGTGTGTTTTTTGTGAATAGGTACCTAGGTTTGTCAAATTTTGACGCTTAACATAATTCCAATTTGGCATGGCCTTATCATTTTAATTACTTTTGATATGTAATTACACTACACTACCAGGTTTATATTTATCTTATTTTTTTGCGATATACACATGTATTCTACGGAGGATTTGCAACAGTCCCCTACTTATCCTGCATAAATTGAATAAGATTAAGCATACCATAAAGATTTTTGAATTTTGATTTAGAATACATTGAGTTTTATCAAAACCAAACGTATATGCAGAGTAATTATACATGCAAATATAATTTAAATCCTTTTAAATTCATAATGACATGCAAGTTATGAAATAATGTATTAAATCAAATACAGCAATTAAATAAAAATAAATAATAATCTATCATAAACGCCAGACATTTTCTTGGAATTAAATTTGAAAGAAAGTACCTCTTAACATTGATAAGGGCTTTTCATTTCACGCATAATTTGGAAAATTAGAGTAATATTTCACAAAATGGATGCAATTTGCATGAGAAACATTCGCAAGTCCTTTTGAAAAGCTTACGATGTCTTCTTTTTATTTCTTCGCTTATTCATGAGACATTGGGTCATGGCTAAACCAAATGCTTAAATTACGTGATCAAGCTGAGACTTTACAGACGGCAATTCATTTATATTCTGATAGCATATCCAACGAATAGCAATGCAACTATTGGACTACTTTTGTCACGTATTACGGGTAGTGCGTTTTGGTGAAGGTCATTTCCGTAAACCGGAACTATTTCTTTAAATAGAAATCGCGCGCAAAGATTAGATTTACGGAGTCGGGTGTAAATAGTCTCCGCGTGTACAATTTGTACATGTGCTTGTCCGCACTTGAATATCACTACGCCGGTTAAAGTAGTTAGGCTATTTACGTCGATAGTTTCCCATTTTTCTTATTAACTAAGCGGACGTTCGCCCGAAAGTCTAAAAAGCTGCTTTATTGTTGGTTACAGGACCTCAAAAAAAACAGGTGAGAATGGTTTATGAATTTTAGTCATTTTTAAGAAGAATGTATACATTTCAAGATTGGTAGTTTTCTTCTAATGACATCATAATGACGTCATGAAAAGTTCGTTACGTGCCAAAATGAATATGCAATTTTAGAGTATAAAACAATGAAATCACTTTTTTCATTTTTGATATTCGTAAAGTCATAGACAAATGATTTTATCCCAAATTCAAATATTATATTCTTTGCATGCACCAAACAGGTATGTGTACACTTAACAATAGGATTAATGTTTTGTTTTAGGATTTTCAGCTATAATCACATCATGAGTTATCTGTACCTTGTCAGTGAATATGATAAACCTTAATAATTTGAATAGCGTATTATTGGTAAATTTTATTTAACTGTCAGTAACAAAAACATTTTTCGTTGTCTGAATAGCCTACAAGGTAAATACAATCTCCGTAAACAGATATCCTGTAGAACATTGTCGTACAGGCTCTCTACTATCTCAATGGAAGGTCACGTCGAGATGACCTTTGTGTCGACCAACCAATGCGTCGCTTTCATCTAGACAAAACACTATTAATAACATTTTGATTTCGTATTTTTTACTTTTAGACCAATGTTTGCAAGCTAATTTAACACCGTTATTATTCACAGTCTGCGATTGGACGGCTCATTTCAAATTTCGTGACGTAGACGATGTAAACTAGTTACGTATCATAACAATTTCGTCATGAATATTATGATGAGAAAATGTCACCTGAACGTGACCTTCGTTTGAAAAGACCAGATCTAAATTAGCGAGTAGGCGAGCGGAAAATTTTAGATCGGATTTTAATCAGGTTGAGGTAAATAAGGATCTGAATCGTTTATTGACACAAGCAATGGGTGTCATATTCTGTTTGGATTTTATATTTATTTATTTTATTAAAAACATAATTTATTAACGTGTTTGTTTATTTTCCTATGTCATTATGGGCCATACGTATATGTATTTATTTATGGAAATTTGATACGCGTATTTTATTTATTTATTTACATTATTATTTTTTATGATAATTTGATTCGCTTACAGATATGTATTTATATTTTTTTTTTAAATCCAAAACTAAAAAATCAAACCAAAATCATTAATTTTCTTTAGAAGCTGTTTAGATACTTTCATTAACATAAATAAGACATTAATTATTTTCCGTAGGACACCGTGGCCTGTTGATATCAAGGTTGTCTGGTAGTTTTAATATTCCTTGAAAGTACGCAATAATATTTTTATTTGAATTCTATAGAACTGCGCATAAATGCACTGTGTGTATAGTGCGACAATATTAATGGGGATAAACAGGCAAATGAATGTGCCAAAAGTATAGAACCAAATTTAGTCTTTAAAACAGTATTAAGAACGTAAGAAATCATTTACTAATAACATTTGTCACTTATAACATTCAACTGAACGAATTAAAACATGTGGCATACACATTGTTGAAAACGAAAGTAGGATACTGAGGGAATCACCAAGCTATTTATAGATTTGTTATATGTCGTACTTGCTCAAATTAAACATTTTCATTGGTCGCTTCTTGTCTTTTCAACATTCTGAGGCGGTAATGATATCTTTTTAATAGAATTACACTAATGTTGCACAATAACAAGCTCTAGTATCTTCTCGTCAGTAAATGTATATTTTAACACTAATCTATTTTAGCTAACCTGACCCACGTGGGCCTAGTTAGGAAACACCCAAAATATTACGAGAAAATAAAGAAATATTTGGCCAATTAATATAACAGTGTGTCTGTTGCATTTACAGTTATAAAAAACATAATTCAAAATCAGGAAATATGAAGTTGAACTTTTGCAAGTATATAATTGTGACTTTCTGTATGCGAGTATACACGTGTTTATAACAACCTATGTGAATATAAATCAATCAGGTATACATGACATGTTATTGTAACTTTTAATTTTGGACTCATTCGTTTATGGAGAAACATGTAAGTCCGCAATATTGTGGCACAGTTTCAAAGTATTTGTTCTTATGATATTTTTTTTCAAAATTAGTACGTGTATTTGCCGAAAACTTCCGATAAAGCGTGATTTATAAACGAAGACATAAATAGACTGTAGATACTGAGTTTGATATATACTTTCATACTGGTCAAGCTCAGTATAATATTGTCGGACAATAGCACATTTACTTTCGATGCAATGATTATCAATCCAAGTTTTTCAAAGCTCGTATTACTTACATTTTTCTCAAATTTAGATTACTAAACGTTTATCTTTACTTGTACATTGATTTGCTGATTTACGGCATCAATCAACACGCAATTTAATAACATTTAAATTTATAGCATGAAAAACTCGTGCCTATGTTTTATTCAACACAAAATATAGACAACTGTATGTTTTTTTTTCTTAAATAATGAATGCATCTTAACAAATCAAACCTTTTGCTAATAAGTAAACGCATGTTATTTTTCTAATTAAAATTCAAGACAGTTTGTCAAACTTTTCTTAATGCCTCTAGTCATGATATTCAGCGTATACATTCTATATATCATTCCATTCAGATTCAATTGACGTTCAATGCATGTTCCATTCAATACTTCAATTACTAATGCATGTGTCCAATAAATTTTGCTAATTTGAAATTCACGCCTTTGTTTAACAACATTTTCCGTTCTTTTATTTACTTCAGGAATCGAAGTAAACAATTTTTACCTTTCATTTAATTCATGGCTAAATACACGTGCAGTATTCATGAGAAAATTGCACAAGGAAGTTGCTACCTAACGCTTTTAGAAAGCGCTTCTTGTGTAAAGCCACAGTCCCATAAACATAAAAATAGCCGTGAGGGCACCGTACGGGCGTCGTGCGGTCAAGCTCCGCAAGGATTCGTACGAACTCTTGCGTACCCGTACGGACTGTTACGTTTTTACCAGGGTCCGAGAGATGAGCCGAGGATAAACGTATCAGTTTCAAAGTCAAATCGTAAACAAATTCCTGGCCGAGTATGGATTAAACTTGCATATCGTCCAGCAACGCGTACCGTCACCTTTATACGCAAAGCTTCCCACGATCTACGGCTGTCTGCACGTACGGGTCCGCAACAAGCCACGATTTTATGGGACTGAGGCATTAGCAAGCTCTTTGTTGCAACGGATTTGCTTCAAGGTATTAAAACCAAAATTGCGACCACCAGAAATGTCAGAATGTTTCAAATGTAATAAGGAAGCAAAATGATTATGCTAGCCAGCGCTGCAATGTAGCAAACCGCTCCAGAGAGAGACGCTTTGTAGCGCTTGAATAACACGGACGGTCAAATACAAATACAAAAATTATTAAAAATAAAAAGTTCAAATATGAATACAAATAAAAATACACAATACACAATACTAATTCACAAATATAAGTACAAATGTACAATTAATTAAAAATACGCTTTAGAAATAAAAATACAAATACCTGTTACCACTCATGCCAAAAACGGTCATTGTTTTCGTCTGCAGCAGGATTAAACTCAATTCAACAAATATTACTATGTAATAATACTATGAAATAGTAACATTTAAACTTCAGTAAAATCCCATTGACGAGTTTGTCTCGACAGTCAATAGCCTCACACTAAACCTATCAGTGCAGATAAGCCTCACTGCTTGATGTCTAACTATACTTGGTATTTTAATCATGTAATTCGATAGTTTATTCATTAAAAGATCATACGTATTACTGTTATATTAGTTGAACATTCAGCACCGATGATATTATATAAGTTTTTCCAAAATACTTAAAGCCACTTTATGAAGATATATTCATCAACAGTAGACTTAAAAACTGTTTTACAAACATGCAGTTATCCGAATATAGCACGCATTACATACACAATAAACTGCTCAAACCATTCTGTTTACTTAATCTGAATTTGACAAAAAGTCCTTTTTCTCTTCAAAAAGAGTGGAATGCTTGTATAAGAGCACATTATTTTCATTCATACGCTAATGTTCTGTATACATGTATACCTGTAGCCTGTTCAATTACCATAAACGTTACAAAACGTTCCGTAACGATACATTCGGAACTCCTCGGCCATTCGCTGCGAATAATCTAATAAACAAATATACGATCGTTAAGGCAATGAGTGAAATTTCAAAATTTATGGACTAAAAACGAAACATCACTAATTGTCTAAATGATCGTATATTTGTTTATTTCAACACCGGTAGTTTAAAAATAGCGTCTAAATATGTCCGAGATTATTCGCAACGAATGGCCGAGGAGTTCCGAATGAATCGTTACGGAACGTTTTGTAACGTTTAGGGTAATTGAACAGGCTACTGATTCAAAATACAAGTAGTACGTTTAATAAAAGACCATTACAGATATGCTTCATTGCTTGTTATTCGGCTATACTTGGTATTTTAATCATGTAATAGGTTCATTTCATACATCAAAAAGTTAAAAACGACTGTCTTATTTTTTGAACTTTTCAGCTCTAATAATGTTATGTAAGTGTTGTATTTTGAAAATATTCAATTTGCTTTTAAAGTCATTTATTTACACTTTTTCAAGGTTTGTGTGGCGGACTCCCACCTGACCAACTTTCCTGTTCTCTTTTTATCATTTTTTAATGTCGTATTCAACACATATATATGTCATATTTACGTCGACCAGCTCTTCCTACTATATGTTTCCTGGACACTCTTTTCTATCACCAGTACTTACTTACCCTACCACGAGGCCGACAACTCATGTATAGGGTATGACCTACCGCGACCGGGTTCGAACCCGCGATCTCCGGATTCGAAGTCAGACATGCTAACCACTACGCCACGGCCGCGGCTATCTCTTATTACCAGCAATTGCCCATCTTTCAACAAGAAGCTTAAAACTCCATCTTAAGAGACAAACCAAGATTTAATATCACATTTTCATGCAGTGTATAACCTCACATGGCCGTGAAATGACAGCAAGATGCGTCACTGACAGAGTTAACCGATGGGTTATCATTGTCATGTTTAATATTTTTTCATTATATACAATTAAAAATATACATAAGCACTATACATATATAATCTAAACTGTCAAAGGGAACTGCCCACTAGTTCTCAGAACTAAGTTACAAAGACTGCCCTTTGGTATTAACAAGTGTCCATATCATAAAATTCAACCAACAAACGATTAAGTATTAAGTGATGTTAACCAGCGCACCTAACCTAGCTTTCCTGGAACATTGTCTATAACCAGTACTCGTCTATCCTTCCACAAGGCCGGAAACTTCTCCATATTATCTAATCAATGGAGGAAAATTGACATTATTTCCAAATTTTGCCTCCCGGGTGGGATTCGACACTGTACCCCTTTCGGGACACGAGATTCCAAATCCCGGCGCACTACCAACTGCGCTATCGACCCGGGTTAAACAGAAATTAATTGAGTTATATATTTAATTTATAAAATTTTAATATTATAAACTGTAAAATAAATCAGAATTACAAGTACAAGTTAGAATGTCTGACTTCGAATCCAGAGATTGCGGGTTCGAGCCCTGTTGCAGTAGGTCATACCCTATACATGAGTTGTCGGCCTCGTGGTAGGGTAAGTTAGTACTAGTGATAGAAAAGTGTCCAGGAAACATATAGTAGGAAGAGCTGACCGTCGTATGAATGACCTTAAATGTGTTGAAAACGACGTTAAAAAAAACAAAAACAAAAACAACAAGTACAATGTAAATGAATTAAGATTTAACTAACCTTGATATGGATTGTGTCCCCTTATTCGTCCCTCCTCTCACTAATTTACAATAAAGTAGCCTCGCACCGGAGGCCAAAGAACACATCCTTAGAATTTAATATGAGTGATGAGTTTAATATGTCCTCATATAAACAAACTTTTCGCTTAAAAAACGAATGACATCAGAGTTGATGCATATACGTACGTAAAATCAATGGTTTGCTATGGCGAATTTGGTACAACCTATCAACTATGAAGTTTGGGGCGTATTAAACAGTAAACTTCGTGGTAAGTGGAATGGCAAAAATACTTTTTGTTTGTTTGTTTGTCTTTGTTGGGTTTAACGCCGTATCAACACATAGTATAGGTTATATCACGGCGGTCAGTCCACCTACTCACTGTTCCTGGAAAGGCTAAAACTCTGGATTTAGCTTTTAACCAACTACTAGTCGCATACTTTCGTCAGTGACCGAGTACTGTCCTACATGATTTAGAATCAGTGGTAGTAGGGAGAATGGCCGTAGAAATTATTTCATGACCAAGCTCCACGAAAGTATGCCCCGCCCGGGAACCGAACCTACGATCTCTCAATCAGTAGACTTGCGCGCTACCGACTGAGCTAGCCGAGTTGGCTTCCCTTGTTTATAATCAATAATATTTTCATAAAATTAAATACTTTGAAACAGTGCCACAATGTTGCGGACTTACGTGTTTCCTCATAAACGAATGAGTCCAAAACTAAAAGCCCAATAACATGCCATGTTTACAAAAAATGAAAGCCGCTCGGCTAGCTCAGTTGGTAGCACGCAAGTCTACTGATCGAGTGGTCATGGTTTCGATTCCCGGGCGGAGCATACTTTCGTGGAGCTTGGTCATGATTTTTTTTCCACGGTCGTTCTCCCTACTACCAATGATTTTTAATTATGTAGGGCAGTTGTCAGTCACTGTCGAAAGTGAGTGCTTAGTAGTTGGTTAACAGCTAAATCCAGAGATTTAGCCTTTCCAGAAGGAGTGAGTACGTTGACTGACCGCCGTTATATGACCATTGTATTGCTACGGCGTTAAACCCAAAAAAAAAAAAAAAAAAAAAAACAAACAACAAAAAACAACGTTATGCTTACAAACCTGAATCTTTAAATATAAAAAGGGGTTGAGATGCCCCTATTGCCACACCCGCGACCGGATCCGTCCATGGAGGTGCAGTGAAAGCCACATTTTTTGTTGATGTTACTTAGGTATAAGGGTTATTGTAAAACCTATACAATCATGAAGAGTGATTTGAATAACTAATGGGCGTTAAGAAATGCATGAATCAAAACATGAACAATTAATATGCATAAATTTTCTAATAAAAGAAACTTTGATGTGGGAACGTATTCAAAATTCGTTTCCTTTCATAGATAAAGTTGAAAATATATCTATTACGTATTAAAACAGTGTTGAATCAAAATAAAGAAGTCGAGCCCCTAAGGTATTTTTGTTATTTTCTCTTACATCATTTTTGGTATTTTGGGTATATTATTTGAGTGGGATAATTGAAATTCAACTTTAACTAGGATTGACGCCCGGCATTATGGCAATTACCAGGTAAAACAAGATGGCGACCATGTAAATAGCAGCTAAATCAACCAAGACAAGCAAGTCAATTGTAATAATGACGCTTCTATGGTACTTATTTCACCGTGGCCGTGACGTTGTGGTTAAGCATGTCTGACTTCGAATCCGGAGATCGCGGGTTCGAGCCCGGTCGTGGTAGGTCATACCCTATGAGTTGTCGGCCTTGTGGTAGGGTAAGATAGTACTGGATATAGATAAGTGTCCAGGAAACCTATAGTCGGAAGAGCTGGCTGTCGTATATATGACCTAAATATGTGTTTTAAAATGAGGTTAAAGTCAATAATTATAAAATAGATACTTATTTCCAACAAGTCACGCAAAGGAATCCGTAAACATATCAGATATACAACATTAAAAAACCACTAACCTTCCACGCAGGCACGTTCTCGGATTAAAACCCAGGTTGGTAGCGCACTTGGTAGCGCGCCGGGATTTTGAATCTAGAGTCCCAAAGGGGGTACTGGTTCTAATCCCACCTGGGGAGGTTATACCCTTCCATGAAAATTTGTCAATAATGTCATTTTTTCTCCATTGATTAAATAATATGTAGAATTTTCCGGCCTTGTGGAAGAGTAGGTTAGTACTGGTTATAAGCAAGGTTCCAGGAAAGCTAGGTTAGGTGCGCTAGACGCCGTATTTCTAAAAACTATATATCACATGAAGATTTTATATGAACACATGCATTTTCTTGGGTCGCCTTTTGCGCCACGAGCCCATTTATTACTGTAACTAGGTCATTGAAAAATTAACCGATTTTCGGAACGTAAATTATTGAAAAAAAAGACTTTTGGTGATATGTTTAATAGGCCAAAACATTCATTATATTAAAAGGAAACGAAAAATTGGGCCATTTCTCTCCGGGTAGTTTTGTAAAAAAGCGATTTACCGCCTTATGTTCATGTAAGACACTAAATCAGGTCAGCCGATATAAAAAATATCGGATAAACAGTACTTAACAAAAGTTTGAAAATATTTTCACTCTGGAAGCCTACTGAATAACTTTTATAAATTTGATGTTTGTTTATTTTGAAATGCTTTTTAGTTTTGCCTTTATTTTTCATTATCATTATAATTATAACGGAGACCGCAAAAAGCAGCATTAAAGCTATGCTATGGAAAATAATATAAATAAGCATGTTTGTTTAGGCTTTAGGAAATCAGACGCTGAATCATATAAATGTGTTGCATTCATGAATATGGTTTTCATCTTATCACAAACCATACTTAAATATATTACAAATAATACTACAAAAATAGTCATAAAAAAAAAATAAAAAAATTGTATTAAATTTCTTTTGTCTCCAAACTTTTGGTGGATATTGTATTTCGTAAAGCTATTCGTCCAATCTGATTAAAACCCGATCTAAAATTTTCCGCTCGCATACTCGCTAATTTAGATCTGGCCTTTTCCAAACGAAGGTCACGTTCAGGTGACCTTTTCTCATCATAATATTCATGACGAAATTGTTATGATACGTAACTTGTTTAAATCGCCTACGTCACGCAATTTGAAATGAGCCGCCCAATCGCAGACTGTGAATAATACCGCTGTTTAATTAGCACGCAAACCTTGGTCTAAAAATAGAAATTACGAAATCAAAATGTGATTAATAGTGTTTTCGTCTAGATGAAAGCTACGCATTGATTGGTCGACACAAAGTTCATCTTGACGTGACCTTCCGCGGAGACAGTAGAGATCCTGTACGACAACGCTCTACAGGATATCTGTTTACGGAGATTGCTATTCGTCAAGATCGCCAGGCAGTAAAAAAGTGACTATTCAGTGAATAATATATGAAACTATCTATCATTAGTTATATTACAAAAATATTACATCATAATATTATTATGGTAATCATATTTTCAATTTGAATTCATTATCGGTCATTTACAGTACTTTGATTTTTCCATTAACCTAAAAAAAATCAATTATGACACTACGCAGGTTTCTTTCGCCAATCCTTGGTTTTACGTAAAAAAATATAGATTAAAATTCGGTGACATGAAAAATATAATGATTTTATCTTTATTACCATTACAAGAACTTTCCCTTTCAAGTTGCTTGGCAGGAGATGATTTGCCGACACCCTATAATCGTGCTTTGTAAATAGGGCGCAGGTCGGCGACCTTTAAAACACCAACTCCTGAAGATGCGAATTAGCTTGCGCCCCGTATCGCTATTGAAATTGAATAAGACGTAGATTTGCATGAATTAGATTGAATGATGACCAAAATAATATGAAAAACAAGAATTTTAAAAAAGAACACATTAAGTTTGCGGTACTATTTGCTGGAATGTTAATCATATCAAAATAATAAGCGACGTTATGCTGTAATTTAAGCAATCCCTTTTTTTGTACCCAAAAAGATAATTTGACATATACATATAGTATGAAAAGGATAGGCGGTAAACGATTTTTATATCATACACAACATGTCAGATTGCGATGTTCTTTTTTTTTGTCATGGCACGTTGGTAACCAATATATGTCGTTGTTATTAATAGAATCTCAAAATTTGGATTTATTTATTTAATTTTGTTTTCAAAATTCGACGAACCGACCAATCAAAATGGTGGTGACGCGTTATTTATTTTGCACATGCAGATTTTTTCTCTATCTAAAATGTATACAAACAACGCTGTGCTAAGTGCAGCGATCATTTTAAAAAATATTTTTTACGACATAAATGTTCGTAAGTCAAATTAAAAAAATGAATAAAATGTTTTCGTACTGCGTCTTTCCAATTCTTAAAGAAATGAAATGAAATCTTTGAAAATTGAATTCCCCTATTATGCCAATATAGATCTAATTAAAGTGATTAATAGATTAGAAAATAATGAAAAATGATTGCAAAATAAAATATTTGCCATTAATAACATCATGTTAATCATTGTGCAAGGATATTATTCATAAAACAATTTTCTGTGACCAGATTTTTTAATATTTTTTTATGAAATTGAGTTATAAACGGGTTGCTATAGTTTTCATAAATATCGTTCTCGGTTTTAACACTAAATCTTAAAGTTCAAAAGAGGTAATAGAAAAAGTGATAATAGAAAAGCATATAAATTGCTAAATGATCAAATGGGCGTGGTGATAAACAGCAATAACCGTGTGCTCAAGTGTGACCTACCTCTTCCAGGTGTCTGTATCAAAATGTAATTAATGAACCAGTAGTGATTCTCACATAAAAATCTTACGATAAAAAACATCGTAAGTGAAAAGCAAGACGTTTTAGCGTTTCTAGATTTTTAAATTGACCATTTATTTTATTATCATTTTTATCATACATGTATTGAATCACAGATATTAGAACAGCTAATACTTCATGATTCAAAACTTTGAAATTCAACCCTAAGTAAGATTCATGTGGCGCATGAACAGAATTCACAAGTCTTTGTTGGTCAATAACAGATATGAACAAATATGAACTTTGTACATGCCCTTCTTAGGAAAAAGAAATACTCTAATTTGGTGACTGGGTGAGTCTGAAATTGTCTCTTACGAAAAGACCAAACTCGTTTAAGGTGTGAGCCATCATTTCAGAGAAGGGCGACACCATCTCACATCAATGACGCAGTACAGTTAACCACATTTCTCCCTCCCGTTATTCAACGAACATAAACAAAACCCCGCCTTGCCTAACCTTTCAAGGATAGGTTGGCATTCCAATCGCTCAACTATCCCGCAATAAGAAATTCACCGAAAAACGAGCATGCAGAAATTTGAGTAAATAAAAAACATCCGCCATCTTGTATTGAGTCATGTATAAAACCCGGTAAACCGAATTAAATGTCTTTTAAACTGTTTTTATATACATCTCTGTTGTTAGGAGGGTTCATTACATTCTTTATTTGTTGTTGAATACTGTAAATACATGACGTCATATAGTTTTGAAATATGAAATCAAGGTGCGAGGGTTAAAATTGTATTGAAAATCAAATGAACTGCACTGTTTGGTGTTTTTATGTATACGTTTACAGCTTCTTTATGTTTGAGTAGAAAACGTTGTTTACTCACGTTTAAATGAAAATATTGTTTACCTAAGTGCAATTTAAGAAAGGTCTCACGATGTTAAGCTGTAATCTATTGACTTAAACGCATTTTGCATGTGGTCCAATTTGAAAATGTTTATTTGAAAGACTACGGAGTCATTTGTGTGCCATTTGTAATGTTTTTTTTAATTCCGAAATAAATATTTTGTAACTACTTAATATTTGTTCGTTTTTACGAAGCAGTATTTATTGTTTTACGAAATTCTATTTTTTTCGAAATAATTATTTGTACATTGTGATTATGAAAAAAATATTTCGCTTTAACGAATTAATTATTTCGTAAAAACGAAATAACATTTTTTTTCCATATAAAAAATCATTATTTTGAAACACTTTATAATAATTTCGAAAAAAAAGAAATAATATTATCTTCAAAAAATATATAACAATATTTTGAAAAAACAACAACAAAATAAATATTTCGTAAAAACGAACGAATAGTTAAAATAAATAAAAAACAAATGTCAGTTTTGGGCCCCGTAGTACGGAAGGAACGTTGACTGACAAATTACATGAATAGAAAATTAAATATCATCACTGCATGTAAATCACTCAGTTTTTTTAATAGGCTACATTGACAGTTAAAAATCTTTTCAATGTTGGGTGGAGAGTATATCCCTTTTCAAAAGTTTCAGTAACATATAGAATGACTTACTTTATTGCATTTATTTTTCAATAAAATGTCGTTACCCTTAGAATGTTATAATGGCTTACTTCATTGCATTTATTTTTCAATAAAATGTCATTACCCTGAAGTCGCCATTTTTCTAACCCATTGATAAAAAACTTATTTTCGTCGATTTGAAACTGTGTAAAGCTACGTAAATACTTTGTTATTTAAGATAGTTTTATATATTTATTTTGATGTACATTGTTACAACATGGCACACATTATAAAACATACATACATGTTACAATAATATACAACATACATATGAATAAGGGACTTTTAGCCAGTTATTTTCCCTTGTATACTCTTCAAATAGGTAGGTCAAATTAGTTGGATTACTCGGATATTACCCTTACTTTTCAATGTCAATTTGCCAAAATTAATCTTAAATAACTTTTTTGTAAATCATTTAATTTGTTTGAAATTCAAGGTAAGTATTTTGAGGGTAAAGAACTATCTAAATTTCACCACTTCTATTAATATCTTCATTAACAAGAAAGATATTAGATAAAATATTTTGTTATCCTTACAAAGGATTTCAATGATAAAATCCGAGGATTCCAACTGTAAGGACCTACTTACCAATTGGATTGCTTCAGATTTTATCAGGGAAAGATAAGTGACTAAAGTCCCGGATTACCAAATAGCCATATCAAACAACATTATACATAAAGGATGACACAAACATGAGTAAAACACGAACTTTTATTTCTGTAATAGAATGAAATTGTATCCTTTAAACCAGGGTCGATAGCGCAGTTGGTAGCGCGCCGGGATTTGGAATCTCGTGTCCCGAAGGGGGTACGGGATCGAATCCCACCCGGGGAGGTTATACTCTTCCATGAAAATATGACAATAATGTCAATTTTCCTCCATTAATAAGATATATGGAGACGTTTCCGGTCTTGTGGAAGGGTAGGTGAGTACTGGTTATGGACAAGGGTCCAGGAAAGCTAGGTTAGGTGCGCTGAACGTCGTAAAATGACCAAAATTGTGTTGACACGGCGTTAAACCCAATAGAAATAAAACAAATAAATAAACAACATGTATGAATTACCGAATAGCCATATCAAACAACATTATATATCAAGGATGACACAAACAAGAGTAAAACATGAACTTTTATTTCTAAATGGAATTTTATTTTGACATTGAATTCACTGTACCACTTTAAAATCTGTTTTATTGAATATATATACTGACACGCAAATCAATCTATACACTCAGTAAAAGACAAATTTCACATACAAAGTTAAATTCAATGTAGGTATGTTTGGTATCATTCTTTAGCAAAATCTATTTGCCACATATCCATGTACATTTCATTAAATTTCGGTTAATATCTTAAACATAATTAACGTTTAAAATTAGAGAGACGAAATGTAGAAGTTGCAGACGTTCTTTGCTTTTTTTTGTTTGCATTAACTTAGGAAAATAGTTTAATAATCCTATCGACGTCAATTCAGACCCAAATTTTCCTTATTATAGTATATACATTGAGTATCTAGAAAAGATCTGTTCAACGGTCGTAGTTTTCAACTCGTTACCAAGGTTACAAAGACGTCCCGATCATCAAATCTCTTTCACTATCTGCTCTAGAAAGGATTGCTCTGCATATAAATACTTTATATGTGAAGAAAATTGATCTACAATTAATGAAATGGTCCCATACATCCCTCAAGAGCCCTAAAATACGCCCGATGTCAAACAACACGTCCACATTAAAGATAGAGTAAAATGGACTGTTTGGGACATAATTATCAAATGAAACGAAACCTTTCACAGAATGTATATACTTTCAATGGAAAAAATCATTCTTTGTCTATTCACGACGAAAACAAACAACATATTGTCAGGCTTCGATTAAAAACCACGAATATCATTCAACTAGCCTCTTGTATTGACATTTGATCTCCATTTTTGACTCACTTCAGCAGCAAATTGTAGCCAACACCTGATTGGTTAATGATACTTTCAAACCAATTACATGTTTGAAAAATATAGAATTTATATATTATAGCATTTTAAAATATTCTTTATAATTTTCTTCTATCAAAAAAGTAACCCGACGAAAAAAAGATTTAATGTACTTACTTTTGATTTTAAAATTGACCAATCAGGCGACAGCAAATCTTCACTTTAAGTAGGACGACAAGATGGTAGTGAATAGTGTAGACCAACTGAACGAATTCCGTGGATTAATGTCTCAGCAGAGACCTGTCATAAAGTTTTACAATCGTGAATCAACAGATATTGGATTATTTTATCCAAAGTATACAAGTTTTATGACAGTTTTTGTTTTATCAGCTTGTTACAGAACAAAAAGTCCAGTTTGCTCGATCTTTATTGTTGGACGCTAACCCCTACCCCCTGACATCGGACGAATTTTAGGGCTTTTGAGGGATATATGGAACCGTTTCATTAATTGTACATCGGTTTTCTTCAAATAAAAAGTATTTGTATGCAGAATAATCATTTTTAAAGCAGAGAGCGAAAAAGATTTGACGATCGCGCCGTTTTTGTGAGCTTGGTGATGAGTTGAAAAATAGGACCATTGAACAGGCGTTAGAGACTTTTTCTCTCTATATACTATAATAAGGAAAATTTGTGACTGTCACAAGTCGTTCTTGCCAATTTAACTCCAGGTATTCTGTTTTTTTTGTAAAGTCATTGAGTACGTACCTTTTATCTTGGTAATGTTGTTAGCTTTTTTGGTGATTTTTGTTTATGCGTTTTTACATGCAACATTTGTCAAGTGAAGGGTGGGTTGAAATTATTTACAATTAGTGATTGTTTCTTCTTGAACCTGATGTGACAATTGTCAGGTTGGTGTACCCTCGAATCTAATACCCCCCTCCCCCCAGTAGCAATTATTTTGCCACTACCAGTTCCAATGCGAAGAAAATTTCGGTCCCTGTTTTCGGAATTTATTTATGGGGTTTCTTTTATGACAAACTTAAAAGTGTCCCTTTTTGCCTTTTGGCTGAGTGAAAGGTCTGGTGTTTTATTGTTGCTGAACTTTATGTTTGCCTAAACTTTTTTATCTTCAATTTTTCATACTTAATGAACGTATGCACCGAATATTGTCGAAACATAAGTTAGAAATAAGGCGCATACTTAAGGATATGGCAATTACTCGGCACATTTATTTTTGCAATCTTGCAAAATAGCTCTTAGATAAATGTTCCGCTTCGAGACTAACTAATTTATGAAAATTTATGCCTTTATTATGGTGACATATTTCTGCCACCAGATAACTAGATAATTAACTAGTTTATGAAAAGGTTAGCTAGTTATGTAACTAATAAACTGGATAATTATCTGGTTAAATAAGTGGTTATCTAGTTTCGTAACTACTTAACCTATTAAAACTTATCTATAAATACACTGGGGCCCAAAAGTTTCTTGACACATGTAAAATTTTATTTTTTTCAATATACTTAGATATACTTAACATGTTGTTAGTTTCACAACCAATATACATTTTAACACGAGTCTTTAATTATGATCTTTCATAGTATCAGTTTTAGTCAAAATTTAGTTCTTAATGAAAAATGACGTTTTTGCATTCTAACTAAATTCTCTAAAAATGTCAAGTTTTCAAATGAAATATGAAAACATCAAATGTGTAAAGAAACTTATGGCCCCACTCCCCAGTGTAGTCTTATTTTTTATATCCACAACCTTTGTCAGAGTGGTAAACTGAGCTGAAGTGGTCAAGTGATTTCAGAAGCTCGTTCTTGATGTAGCCAGTTAATAACAAAATATAAAATAAAACACATAGAATGACAAGGAGTGATGAGATTGAATATGTCATTTTATTAAATTATCAATGACGATGAGGAAATAACAATATATTGTATATAACATATATACATTAATACAGACAATAATAAAAATTACACATGAGAAACATTATATACATCATCAAGAAGTTGGCACACAATAGGCCAACGCTGTATTGTTATTTTGCTTCATTGTATTGATACATATCACACTTTAGTCATCGCAGACATTAGATATTACGCAAAATTTAATTATACATTTGTATATAAGTGGTAAGTGGTTATCTAATTACATTAAGTAGATAATCACTTCATTAACTTGTTAATCCTCTGGTTAACTAGTTACGTAACTAGTTAACCACTTAATTAACTAGTTAATTATCTGGTTATCTAGTGGCAGAAATATGCCACCATACTTTATGCATTTTTACGGCTGATGGTAAAAACGATATAATTAGTATTATTATTGCGTAAATAGGTGTAACTATTCACTACAAAACACTATTTGTGTAAAGTCTTTATTATTATTATTATTATTATTATTATTATTATTATTATTATTATTATTATTGTTGTTGTTGTTGTTGTTGTTGTTGTTGTTATTTGTCTGCATCGTAGGTGCATGTGCGCAGCCATCATTAGATGCATATCTCAAACGTGACTTATTTCATGCTGCATTTGATTCCGTCTAAATTTGCTTAACAGATGAAGCGTGGACTTCACCCTTTTTAGATAAGTGGGCGAACAATCAATCTATCAATTTATCATACTGATAATAGTACAGGCTTACTGATGGGAAATGTTACATATGAATAATACCTGTTTTCTGTAGTCTGTTCAATTACCCTAAACGTTCCAAAACGTTCCGTAACGATACATTCGGAACTCCTCGGCCATTCGCTGCGAATAATCTAATCCAATAAACAAATATACGATTACGGACTAAAAACGAAACATCACTCATTGCCTAAACGATCGTATATTTGTTTACTTAACACCGGTAGTTTCAAAATAGCGTCTAAATATATCCGATAATATTCGCAGCGAATGGCCGAGGAATTCCGAATGTATCGTCACGGAACGTTTTGGAACGTTTAGGGTAATTGAACAGGCTACTGTTTTTAAGACACGTAACTGAGTTTTGTAATTTCTGTAAAATCATGTAGGGCAATTGTTAGTCACTTCACTGGCGGAAGTTTTGTGCCTAGTAACTGGTTAACAGCTAAATCCAGAGATTTTGTTTTTCCAAGAACAGTGAGTAGATTGACTGACGACCTATACAATGTGTTGCTACGACGCTCAACCCAACAAAATACTTATAGTGATGATCAGATGAAGTAACCGCTATAGAAAGTTCAAAGTTCAAGAAGATCCGACCAGATGTTTAAAGTTTTACCAAAAGGTTTGGTCAGATTCGTGGTAAACCAGTGCGTTCTTTCGTTTCATTACCATTCCAAGCCTAGATTGGGAATCATGCGCCAATTATATAATATTTTCAGCAATTTGAAAATTTGCAAAACTGCCGCGCCATTATTCATACCACAGTACAATAATAGCCACGTGACTTTCATAATCTTAACAAAAACATGTTTATTGTCAAATTCATACAGCACGTGGCCGATTTTATAGCTTGATTTATTTTTTGTGAGGAAGATTGGGAGCAATCAGTAAAAACTCACAAAATCAAAGTTGAAATGCTTTTAATCACTTGTCTGGAAAGAGAAGATGTGAAAAATATTTTTGTTTGCCTCATTTATTTATTTTTTGTAGTAAATCACGTGGCTATATACCATGCATACTTTCAGGACGATTATTTCTACGCCCTGACGCCTTTTTAAGACTTAATAAACTTTAATAACATTGTATTAAAATACATATTAGCATCGCATGATTAAAGTTACTAAATATCTACTAATAAACAGCAATTTCATGCCACGCAAAACAAACAACAATATTTGTGCTCAAGTAATCTAATGCCAGTTTTATGTGGGTGCAATCTGATTAAAACCCGATCTAAAATTTTACACTGGCATACTCGCTAATTTAGATCTGGCCTTTTCCAAACGAAGGTCACTTTACGAAATCAAAATGTGTTTAATAGTGTTTTCGTCTAGATGAAAGCTACGCATTGATTGGTCGACACAAAGGTCATCTCGACGTGACCTTCCACGAAGAAAGTAGAGAGCCTGTACGACAACGCTCTACAGGATATCTGTTTACGGAGAGTGATGTGGGTGCAGTTTAAAACCCCTATACAAAGATGTATTGTATTGTATATACATGTATTTATTTACAGAAAATGTGAAAATTGTTTTAAAGCCTTGAAGTCGTTTGGTCTATGAAATCAACTATCAAGTTCATTGTTCCATGCACAGGCGGCAGACACGGTCCCGAATCAAAAACACTATATTGTTCGTTTTTTCTCAACTGTTAAAACATGAATAATTTCACGGTGAATGCGTTTGTTGAAATTATCGTCGTGATACATCAATGAGTTTCCGAAAGTGTGTATTATGATCGAGTAAAGCTGCTTATGCCGTATTACATGCTTTAGTCAAGATATATTTATTAACAATTAGGTCGCCAGTACAAAAACAATGCATTCAGTCACCGTGAAATTATTCAAGCTTTGACTATTGAGAAAAAACGGACTATACAAAATTATGCATATACAATACAATACAATACAATACAATACAATGCAATGCAATGCAATGCAATGCAATGCAATGCAATGCAATACAATACAATACAATACAATACAATACAATACAATACAATACAATACAATACAATACAATACAATACAATACAATACAATACAATACAATACAATACAATACAATACAATACAATACAATACAATACAATACAATACAATACAATACAATACAATACAATACAATACAATACAATACAATACAATACAATACAATACAATACAATACAATACAATACAATACAATACAATACAATACAATACAATACAATACAATACAATACAATACAATACAATACAATACAATACAATACAATACAATACAATACAATACAATACAATACAATACAATACAATACAATACAATACAATACAATACAATACAATACAATACAATACAATACAATACAATACAATACAATACAATACAATACAATACAATACAATACAATACAATACAATACAAACTTTATTTATTGTACGACATTTTATAACAAAATACATATTAACATTAACTATGAATAGATATTCATACCGACATGTATTAAGATTAAGAAAACGTAAACGAAAATTTTGTCACATAAATAATAAGTGAGGGGCAGCCATTATTGTGGTTTTCCTGACCCGATAACGATAGTGGTAAGGGGAGGTAATCCAGACTAACCATATTCATGACAGAAGTTGATACATGTACGTTCAATCTGTCACAATTTTTATCACAAATGATTTACTTGACTTTGGCAAGAGATACGAGATACGTACTTTTTAGAACATATTGGGCACGCTCCACAAGGCGATCACTAGCTAGCTCTTTTTTGAAAGCGATTTATTGTAGCATAAGAGGTCTACGGGACGGTTTGCTTCAATCTAGCAAATCCAAGATGGCGACTTTCTAAAACAAAAAGTTCAGAATTGCAACAAATGAAAAACATTCAAATCAATTATCATCATGATTATTCTATTTAAACTGCTTTGACGAAATATTTGCAATAAATGAAATAAATATCAGTATTCTTAAAAAAACACATTCCCACAGGGCGCAGCCATTTTGAAAAAGAAAAAACTTGCTACGTATCGCTAGCTAGCAATTCAATTTGCTCGATCGTAGCAAACCGAACCGTAGGAAATCGCTACATAGCGCTAGCTATCGATCGCCTTGCGGAACGTGCCCGTAGTTATTTTATGCGCTTTTTGGTGGTATATTGCGTAAATATTAACCCCGACATGACCTTTCACATTTGCATCTAATAATTATCTACACATATCCCGACGAAAGTCAGTACCACACCTATTCTACACTTCGACTGCGGTCGTAAACTTATAGAAGTATGTTGATGTATTAAATCTCAACAGATAATCCTCACGGTCACGGTGTAATCGAGCATTAATACTACATTCGTATTCAATGTAATAAATATTCTTGCATAAAGGTCAGGTCGGGGTCAATATTCACGCACAATATGCAATTATTTGTCCAGAGAGAGAAAAATCTGTGAACAACGAGTGCGTTTGTTAACCTTATTACTATTTGTTGTAGACCACGTGACTGTTTGCTCTGATTCTTTGCCACTCGAGCCCCTGATCAGCTTTTATAGACTAGGTAAAGTTGAGTAACTGCTCGGCATTGAATTCCAGTTAAATTTTCATTAATACTCTATTAACCCATATTCACTTCATAACTGGGTACAAAATTCATAATCACCGAGTCAATAATTTAAGCCTAGCTAGATAAAAAAAACCTGTCAGGGTGAATGATCGTTCTTTTTAATGAACAAAACTCAAACACTTTCAACAGTTTTAAAGTTCGGCAATTTTGAATAACATTTTATGATTATAGATAAAATGGATTTAAAGTGGATAAATGATCAAACCATTTTAGTATCTATAGTTAAATTGATCCAATTACCCATGTCTGACCACCCGCTTGCCTTTTTTACCTATGACGCGAATTAATATCCAGATCCGGACTATTTTGTATCTTTTACATATTGAATGTTAAAGTCCCCGATGAAGATAATGTTTATTTACGGCAAAATACACGAACGTAAAATTACTTAAGAAATAACATACATCTGTCGATATTTTCTTGTTGAATAAAACATAGGCAAGAGTGTTGATGAGCCAAAATTAAAAATCGAGAGCTTTAGTACGAGTTATTTAATTTCTTTACTTTACTAAAACTAGTGTCCACTTTCACTTTGAAATGTAACGAATAACATAAACATATTTTAGCAATACTTGTATTTCTTGTTTATTACATGTTTTTTTAATAGGAAAACGTTATTTTTCTATTTTCTTCTTAATGGGGCTTTAACTTGATCAGTAAAATGTCCGCTTTCTAAAAAGATTAACGAATGCACTTTAAATTTGTTTGAGATATCCGACGACAGAAAAATATCGATTTTTATTTCAGATCCCATTTTTTATTATCTATAAAATCCGCAATAAGTCCGTAAAGTACGTAAAAACTACTTATATAAGTTTACTCGGCAGTGGTTTGTAAACTAAAAATTGTTAAATTTTGATTTTCAGCATCATCATCATCACCATTAGTCTCATTATCGTCATCAGTATCATCTTCATTATCATCAATATCATGAGCACCATTATCGTCATCATTATTATTATCATCATTATCATCATTATTACTATCATCATTATCATTATGATCATTATTATTATCGTCATTATTATCATCATCATTATTATCATTTCATTATTATCATTATTATTATCATCATTATCATCATGAACATTATTATACTTATCATTATCTTCATCCTAATCATCATCATGATTATAAATATCATGAGCACCATTTTCGTCATCATTGTTATCATTATTATTATTATCATTATTATTATCATAATCATCATCATTATTATCATCATTATCGACATCATTATCATCATCATCATTATCAATTTCATGAGCATCATTATCGTCACCGTTGTTATCATTATTATCATCATTATCATTATCATCATCATTATTATTATCACCATTATTATTATAATTTTCATTATCATTGTAATTCTTCATATGTTTGTTTTCTTTTTGACATTTTGTAGGAGCAGGGTCCAATGGTAGGACGCGTGCTAAAGGGTCAAAAAGTCCCGAATTCGAACCTTACTTTGGGCGCTGCTTACTTCCTTCAGCAAAAAATTAATCTGCAGTTGTTGCACTCTACCCAGGTGTTAATAGGTACTGTTAGAGATCACCTGCCTGAAGGTGATTTCAATGATCAGGGTTTATTAAACAAGATTGTAAAGTCGGCTGAACATGTATATGGAATCAGACTTAAAACTGTGCTAGAACTTGGACATTAGCAAATGAGACTTATCAATAAAGTAATACATTTTTGTCATCTTTTTGTCATCAGGTATAGGTTTATGCAACCGGGTCGGGTACAGATTCGAATCCCACCCGGGGAGGTTATCCCTTTCATGAAAATTTGACAATAATGTTGATTTTCCTTCATCAATAGGGTGTATAGAGAAGTTTCCAGCCTTGTGGAAGGTTAGGTGAGTACTGGTTATAGACAAGGGTTTAAGAAAGCTAGGTTAGGTGCGCTGGACGCCGTTATATGACCTAAATTGTGTTGATACGGCGTTAAACCCAACAACAAATGGATTTATGCTCTTTAATTTCTAGACATGCTTTGAACATTTAATCCACAAGATTCGTCTTAAAATCAGTTCACATGTTTGAACAGTCACATCTTGTATTTTTGTCACTGAATATCATTTTTAATTTTCAGAATTATGTAGCTTGAATTTTGAACTGTCAATGATCAGTCAATTTAATGATGACACGATTAATTAAACCCAAAGATTCCCTTGTAAAGAAAATATCGAAAAAGGATGATAAATGCCTTATAAGGAGGTGATGTTCGATATAGAAATGCATCATGCTGTTTTTAATTAACAATTTAATCTACCTCAGTCACGTTCACACACGGCTTACTCCCACCAAGTTTGTTTACAAGTTGAATATCTTATTTATGTACAAGTATTACAGTGTATTGCTAACAAACAAACAAACAAACAAATGCATAAACAAGCGAACAGACGAGGAGCGAGCGAGCAAAAGAACGAACGAACGAACGAACGGACGGACGGAAGGTTGGACGAACGAATGAACGAACGAACAAACAGACGGACGGACGGACGGACGGATCAAAAAACGAACGAACGAACGAATGAATGAATGAACGAACGAGTAAACTAACTAACGAATGGGAGTATTGACAACCAAATTCTACATTCGGGTTCGATCAACTTTCACTGTGGAATACATTGAATAAAATAAACATATTTAACCAATAACTGCAAAAATGAATCATCAATTATATCATGCAATTAATTTGTTTGTTTTTGTTGGGCTTAATGCCGTAGCAACACTTTGTATAGGTCATATAGCGGCGGTCAGTCAACTTACTTACTGCTCTTGGAAAGGCTAAATCTCTGGATTTATCCGTTAACCATCTACTAAGCACATACATTCGTCAGTGACTGACAAATGCTCTACACAATTAAGAATCATTGGTAGGAGGGAGAATGGCCGTTGAAATAATTTCATGACCAAAATCCACGAAAGTATGCCCCGCCCGGGAATCCAACCCACGACCCCTCGATCAGTAGACTTGCGTGCTACCAACTGAGCTAGCCTGGCGGCTTATCATGCTATTAAAATGGAAATTACAAGTACAGCGAACAATACGATTTAGTGGCATAGTTCTGCCACCAGACAGCCAGACATTTAACTAGTTAATTAAACATTGAAAATCCGCTTCGACGCAGAATTTTAAAGAGCTGTTAGTCTTTTAATTCTTGCAAGATTAACATGATACCTACGTCAAGCTAATCAGAAACTGAGTGTGAACTTTTCGCTGCGCACCACTTCCCCAAGGCCAACTTATACGTTTTGCTAACACCCTTGAAAAATATTCCTTTTCAGAGTTATACAGTGACAAGTCATCGTCCTTTTTTGAATAGGAAAATTGTTAGTAGTTATCTTCTATATATATCTAATATAGCTTATTGATCCAATCATCCTTCTTTTTAAATCAAAATTTTGATCAGTGAGTAGCGAACGACGAATAAGATTAGGTACACTTGAGTACATATCAATAAATTTACAGTAAATTTTAATGTATATACAAATGAATATAAGTTTTGATATTGGCGACCATTTTATTTTGGCGTTCGATGTGGAAACCGCCAAATATTAACCCCACGAATATAAATCAGCACAACAAATATAAAACAACGCCAAATATTGACCACGCAAGTATAAATCACCGTCAATATATGACCAGGCCAATATATAACACCGCCAATATAAACACCTTCAAATATTGACCTGCTAATATAAAACACCACCAATATAAAACATGACCAATATAAATCTCCGTTAATATATGACCCTGCGAATATAAAAAACACTGCCAATATATAACACAACCAATAACAAAACACCTTCATTATATGACCCCGCGAATATAAAGCACCTTCAATATATGACCCTGCGAATATAAATCACCGCCAAATATTAACCCCGCGAATATAAATCACCGCCAAATATTGACCCCGCGAATATAAATCACCGCCAAATATTGACCCCGCGAATTAAATCACTGCCAAATATTAACCCCGCGAATATAAATCACCGCCAAATATTGACCCAGCGAATATAAATCACCGCCAAATATTGACCCAGCGAATATAAATCACTGCCAAATATTGACCCGCGAATATAAATAACCGCTAAATACTGACCCCGCGAATTAAATCACCGCCAAATATTGACCCTGCCAATATAAAACACCGCCAAATATTTATCAAAGTAATACTATGAAATTGACTTTCGGCAACTTTTTTGTAAGAAGTTTATGAAAAATGCATAGAAGCATAAAATTGTCATATTTTACAATTGAATTGCAATTCTTACAAAAACTGTCATTATCAAAACACCGCTTCACTGCTTTCCAAATGTTTTGTTAAGACTTTGGGGTTTTAGAAAAGTCTACTGATTGAGGTGTCATGGATTCAATTCCCAAGCGTGGCATACTTACGTGCAGTTTTGGTCATTCAATAATTCCTACGGCCATTCTCTCTCCTACCACTTATTTTAAATCATGGAGGGCACATTTGTCAGTCACTGACGGAAGTATGTGCCTAGTAACAAGTTAACAGCTAACTGTTAACTAGTTATTAGGCACATACTGTCGTCTAGATTGGGCCTTTCCGGGAATGGTGAGTAGGTCGATTGACCGCCGTGATATGATCAATACAACGTGTTGCTATGATGGTAAACCCAACCAAAACAAACTTTAGATATTTCAAAAATCATCAGTTTTACAGTACTACCCATGTAAATGATATTTTTCATCCAACCATGACCACTTTATGTAAAGTTTTGATACAGTATGAGATAAGTATGGTGGGATATATTTGCCATCAGATAGCGATGACATTAACTAGTTAGTCCCACGATCGACTTCTTTTGTAACTAATTTTTTAATGATAAATATGTCATAACGGGAGAGGGCGTGGTCGAAATAATTAAAACGTTGGTCTGGTATTTATCTGTAGCGTGTTCAATTACACAAAACGTTACAGAACGTTACATAACGATACATTCGGAACTCCTCGGCCATTCGCTGCGAATTATCTAATCTAATACACAAATATGCGATCGTTAAGGCAATGAGTGATGTTTCAAAATTTACGGACTTAAAACGAAACATCGCTCAATGCCTAAACGACCATATATTTGTTTACTTCAACACCGGTAGTTTCAAAATAGCGTCTAAATATGTCCGAGATTATTCGCAGCAAATGGCCGAAGAGTTCCGAATGTATCGTTACGGAACGTTTGGTAACGTTCGTGGTAACTGAACTCCCTACTGAAAGCCAGTTCAGCTTTGATTCAAATTACTTCAAATTACACCAAATTGCAGGCCTCGTTATTTCCTCGAGCAAGAAATTTTATCCTTTTGGCTCAGTACTAGGCGACAATGAAGTGGACTCGAGAGTTCTTTGTATACGTATTAATATGTATCTCCTTTCATTATAAAGTTTAATTAGGGACCTTAGTCAGTTATCTTTCCCTGATAATATATGAAGCAATCCAATTGGTAAGTAGGTCCTTACATTTTGAATCCTCGGATTTTATCATTGAATTCCTATGTAGGGGTAACAAAATATTTCATCTAATATCTTTCTTGTTAATGTGATGGAATTTAGATAGTTCTTTACCCTAACAATACTTTGCTTGAATTTCAAACAAATAAAATGATATACAAAAAAGTTATTTAATATTAAATTTGGCAAATTAACATTGAAAAGTAAGGGTAAAATCCGAGTAATCCAACTAATTAGACCTACCTATTTTGAAGAGTATACAAGGGGAAATAACTGACTAAAGTCCCTTATTGGTTTTTGTAGGGTTTAACGCTGTAGCAACACATTTTATAGGTCATATAACAGCGGTCAGTCAACCTACTCACTCTTACTGGAAAGGCTAAATCTCTGGATTTAACTGATATATACCGATATGTTTTTATTAAGTAGTTAGGTGATAGTTATCCACTAACCAGTTAGCGATATTTTGAATAAGTGGTTATCTAATCTTATCTTAAGCTACAGTCCCATAAACATAAAAATAGCCGTGAGGGCACCGTACGGGCAAGGACCCGTACGAACTCTTGCGTACCCGTACAGACTGTTACGTTTTACCAGGGTCCGTGAGATGAGCCGTAGTTATACGTATCAGTTTCATAGTCAAATCCAGAACAAAATCGTGGCCGAGGATGAACTTGCATATCTTCCAGCTACGGCTCTATATGGGTGTGTTGTTATGTGCCATGTGCGTACCGTCACCTTAGTACACAAGGCTTCCCACGGCCAACGGCTGTCAGCACGTACGGGTCCGCAACAAGCCAGGATTTGATGGGACTGACACATTATCTTAACTATGTGTACAACGTGACTTAAGTGGTTTTTAGTGGCAGAAACATCCCACCGTAGTACAGAAAGGAAAAAAACATCAACATTTACATTTTAACCAGTTTACTTCAACTAAAACGTTATTTAATATGTAGTATAAAACTCGCCTCTGTGAACGTTCAACTACGTCAGTTTCACATAATATTATTGGATTATTTTAAAATTTTAATATTTTCGTCCTTAAAAAATATCGTTTTGTATTATTTATAAATATTGTTTAACAATTAGGACTTTATTTCTTGAACAAAAATCGGCAAAGAAAATAATAGTTGTCAATGAACAATCAAGTTTGGAGAAAAATGTTTGATAAAAGCCAAGCGTGAACAAGCAACAGTGTTTTTGATAGGTTGAAACAGAACAGAACAGAACAGAGCTGATAGTTTATTTTAGACTTTTAACAACAATTTACAACTACAATTTGAAGGGATAGGATAGGAATTTATGATTGTGTAAAAATTGTTGGACCTTGGTATGTTGATTCTTGCGCAAGAAATTTGAAACCTTGAAAAAGACCTTGAGAGTCAAATTTGAAAATTCGTCGGAACATCAAAAATAAGTTGAGTCTATGTCAAGTTAATTAAAGACAGACAAAGGGACAAAATAGAAACATTTCTGTTGGAAATTTTACAACGTTTAGTGAACAAAATTAAAGAACTTTCTTTGAGTTTTGAACATTTGGTCGTCAAGACTTTACACCGATGGCATTGTGCAGACTGGGGGCCTGTACTCGTTCAATGAAACGAATTTTAAATCGTGGACTCCATATTTGTGACAGATATTCCCTCAGAACTGGTAAGCGTTTTTTTGTTATTCATTTTATTTGAAAATTACCATGGACAATTATTTTGAACATCTGTAGGTGGTCAGTTGACCATTTTCACTGACTGGGTGGGATTCAAACCCTTACCCATTTAGGTTACTAGATTTGAAAAAAACTCGGCGCGCTACCAACTGCGCTAGTGAACGGAGTTGGGCTATGGACCCTATAGATAGATATAGTTTATTTCCAAAACATATAAATGCAAGTGGAGATTACAAAGCATGTTATGCGCATAATGATCATAAATAAATAAATATCTTACACAAATTAATTGAAATGAAACCAACTACTAACAGGTATATATTACTATAACAATGACTATATAATAAAGAAAGAAAGGAAGAAAGAACAAATGAAAGAAAGGAAGGGAAGAAAAGGAGAAGGTCATAATGACACATATACATCAACATCTAATATTGTGACAGCGTGAGACGACGCCATTCGGAACAACCTCGGCGATCATCTACGAAGATATAGCTCGGAAATCAGACGTAGAAGGATTACAACCAAGTTATAAGGTCCGGCGATAGTCACTTTTATGTCAACATTTTATAATAACATTGTTTCACGCTTTATCACATCGTTTCATTCGTACAATATCTCACGAGTCGTATTTCTGTGTAGTTCAGACTATATTACCACAGAAACCAAAATTCCTAGATCTACTTTTTCACCTTATGTTATTCGAGGTTTATATGCGTAGAAGATCGCCGAGGTTGTTCCGAATGAGATGACGCCTTTAAAGTGAATATCACGATGTGGAAAAATTACAAAAAAACAAGATGGCGGATCTGTTATACGTTAACTCGAGATCGCGTTCGCTCGAGCATTTTTTGAAGTCCCGTCCGATTTCGAGCGAACGCGAATGGACTGTACATGTAGATTAAATTCAATTTCATAGAACAAAAACAAAGTGTAAGACATCCTTGACAATATTTGGACAAATTTTATGAACAAAAATACTCTAGTGCCTAAACAAAAAATTATCTCTTTCATCAAAAGCTTTACTAATAAACACGCCAAGATATACAAGTCATTGTTATATAGGGTCCTTGGTTGGGCCTAGTAAATAGCAGTTATTTAAAAGTTGATACATGTTAATTTTGTTATGCTTGTTAGTTTTACTTTATGTGTTTGTTATTGTTCTGGTTGTATTTGAAACTACTTATTTTTTACTGGGTTTAACACCGTGTCAACACAATTAAGGTCATTTTACGGCGTCTAGCGCACCTAACCTAGCTTTCCTGGACCATTGTCAATATTTGAATTGATACTCACCTACCCTTCCACAAGGCTGGAAACTTCTTCATATTATCTTACCAATGGAGAAAAATTGACATTATTGTCAAATTTTCATGGAAGGGTATAGCCTCCCCAGTTGAGATTCGAACCCGTACCCCTTCGGGACACGAGATTCCAAATCCCGGCGACCTACCAACTGCGCTAACGTCCCGGGTTTTGAAACTACTTATGTCTTTAAGCTTAAACAGTTTTATGACAAAGAATTACATTGAACATGGCTTTGTAGACTTTGGAATGACATATGCTGATTCATATGAGTTGTGTTACAATCCATCGTCGGCAACCACAGTACTTTCTTCCGTTTTACTCCATACTTACCGTGGGCAATTTGACTGGCAAAATCTAGTTTTTTTGAATATGCATGAAACAGGGGAGACCAATCTTCTTCCAATGAAATCCCATGTTACAATTAATTACTCTTCAATAACAATGACGTCATACTGGGATTTTCTTCAGCCTCTTTAGAAAACTCGCCAATGGAGGCCGCCATTTTGACTGGTAAATCAAACCTTAGATATAAAATGTAATTTCATTGGCTAGTTTTCCGCGATGGTTTCCTTGCGGAACCAATAAAACTGCCTCATTTATTGTTCATCATTACGAGATTTTCCTAACCAAATGGCCAAGGTACATAACGCAGCATCATGAGCAGAGTAATGTATCTTGGGATAACCGAAGATGGTACAATCATGAAATTTATTTCATTTTATCACAAACCAAACTAAAAATAATGGTTGAACAAAACCAATCATTTAAATTTTAAAAAATAATTTCTTTGTCTCCAAACTTTTGACAGGAACTGTATGTTATATTTTGTTTATTTTCAGTATTCTGGGGTCTCATTCTCATGGCAACGATGGGGACCATGCTTATAGGGGCCTCGTTAGAGAAAAACACTCAAATTGCGATAGAGCAGGCCCAACAGGTGAGTGGCAAATTTACATAAATATTCAAAACTCAATGTACTAAACAAATCTGTTTTATGTTATTTTAGCTGTAATGAAAACGAATTGATGAAATTCTCACTTAAAATTGTCAATGTTATTTGCAAACTAAAATGCATTGTAATGTTGTAAGCATATATATTATATTATCTGCCCTGAGTTCAGTTACCGCGAACGTAACTGTAACGTTACATTTGGAGCTCTTCGGCCATTCGTTGCGAAAAATCTCGGACATATTTAGACGCTATTTTGAAACTACCGGTGTTGAAGTAAACAAACATATGATCGTTTAAGCAATGGGTGATGTTTCGTTTTTAGTCCGTAAATTTTGAAACATCACTCATTGCCTTAACGATCGCATATTTGTTTATTACATGTAGATAAGATTATTCGCAGCGAATGGCTGAGGAGTTCCGAATGAATCGTTATGTAACGTTCTGTAACGTTTTGTGTAATTGAACACACTACTGGAAATAGTAATGTTGTTAAATATGTACCTGTCATTTTAAACCAGTAATTAATCATATACATATTGCTTTGATAGTTTAGTGAATATTATATTTGAACAATGTATTTTGATAAATTGCAATACATGTAATAACTATCTTAATATAATTACAACCTTAACGAAATAATACAATTTGATTGGTCAAAAGTGAACACGTGACTTGAAAAAAATGTGTTTTCATTTCCGTATAAACGCAGTTGCCAACAAGAATTCAATAATATTCATGACTAAATTACGTCATGCCGGTACTAATTTCATGAATGAAAAATCTATTTTAGCGCTGTCACACGCAAAACAAAAGCTATGCATGTCAATAAAAGAAGTAAATCATCGAAAAAATGAAAAATAGTCCGATAATATCATATTGAAAAAAAAAGAAATAAATGTTAACCGAATTAAACATTTCAGTTTCACTTTTATCTTTACTATAAATACAAAGTGTAGCTACATGTAGGTGACCTTTTTTTAAGCTACACTATCTTGGTTTTCCCTTTTAGTGCTCTTTTTATACAAATTAAAATCCAATTACTTACATTTCTTTGCATAATTGGTTCTGTTATGACATTAAACCCTTGAAAAATTGCATCGAAGCGGAGAACAAAATGGCCGACGGCTGGCATGAAAGACCTGTGTACGACCAAGATTATTCCACAATACAATGCATTCGGCTCTTACGCACTAAAATATAGTCAGTCGACAAATTTCGCCCAGGAAGGTTGCTATCACCAAAATTGAAATTTATTTTTCGATGAAAGTCAGTTTCTATGAATTCATTCCTTAAATGTAAACATTTTCCTGATATTTATGATTAAACCAGTGAATTCCATGCTATTAGCTCTATATGATGATAAATTTTAATGCATGTTTACAAAATGTTATTATATATGACTGTACCATTGAACTACATGTATACATTAAAAATTGTATTAATACTATGTTCATGGGTCATTTCTGACCTTATACATAACTATTATATTATATTCTATTTTGATTGAAATAAACTCTTGTAAGCTCTTTCAAAGTGAAATAATATCGAAACCGAAAGTAAAATTTGTTTGTCAATACATTGTACTTAAAACAATAGTATAATAAAATATTGATCGCAAAATGTTTGATACGTTTTTTAGAAATAATTATTTCGATTAATATACCGTTTAAACGAATTAATATTATTACGTTTTATTGAAATGCTTATTTCTTTTTTACGAAATATCATTTCGCTTTTATAAAACGACTGTTACGTTTTACGAAATAATATAACATCATTGTGATAGCAAAAAAAAAGTTTAAAAATTTCATTTTAGGGGCTCTGTTATTTTCCACAGAAATTAAAACTTTCATTTTTAAGCAAATTAAACCCGGGTCGGTAGCACAGTTGGTAGCGCGCCCGGATTTCGAATCTAGTGTCCCAAAGGGGATACGGGTTCGAATCCCACCTAGGGAGGTTATACCCTTGCATGAAAATTTGACAATAATGTCAATTTTTCTCCATTAATATGGTATATGGAGAAGTTTCCGGCCTTGTGGAAGGGTAGGTGAATACTGGTTATAGACAAGGGTCCAGGAAAGCTAGGTTAGGTGCGCTGGACAACGTAAAATGACCTAAAATGTGTTGCTACGGCGTTAAACCCAATCCAAAAAAAAATTAATTAAAAATAAGCCAATTTAATCCCCACAAAAAGGCTCATCTATATGGTATTTAATAGCGTCGTTTGTTCAGTCAGGCGTGTAACTTTTATTATTTTTATTTTCATTTCAGTCGATGTTTGAACTGGAAAATAATTTTGTCAAGTCACCAGAGGAAAGCAAGGTCAACGCCAGCAAACCCCGACAACCTTTTAACCCCTTTGATGTTCCAGTCAACCTGAAACAGAACGAAGCCGATAATCAAGTACCGCCCGATGCTGCGCCCGAATATGTTCCAAAAAAGTCCTATTTGATAAACTGGTACAATGCGCCGCCATATTTACGCAACCGACCAGACGCAATGAATTGTGGGTTCCAAAAATGTAAATATAAAAATTGCAATATGACATTTGAGAGAAAAGACAGAGCAAAAAGTGATGCAGTCCTGTTTGACGGACGCTGGGTATTTGAAAAAGTTGGGTTTGTACGTCCGCCCGGACAAGTTTGGGTTTTTGCCGCTCATGAAACGCCGACAACTTTCGAGGATCTCGGCTCCTGGTGGAAAAAACCGCAATGGCGTCACGGTTTTAATTGGACCATGACATATGACATCAACAACACCGATATTTATCTCCCCTACGGTGAAATCCGGAAACGTTTGAAACCGGTTGTGCGGGACTTTAAAGCGATCGCCGCGCTAAAAACAAATGGCGCGTTGATGATAAACTCCCATTGTAACACGTCCTCAGTACGTGAAAAATACGTTGAAATTTTAAAGAAACATTTTCCAGTTAATGTTTTAGGAAAATGTGGAACTCCTTGGAATTGCGGTACACATTACGTCCACGACGAGTGCTTTAGTCTTTTGAATACGACTTACAAGTTTTTCCTAGCTTTTGAAAATGCTTTTTGCAATCAGTATTTTTCGGAGAAAATTTATGAAAATTTTGATTACGATACGATCATTATCACCCGCGGTGGAAGCTACAAGGAGGCTAAAAGAGTATTTCCTAAAGGAACAGTGATTTCCACGGATGATTTCAGAACAATAGAAGGGCTTGGAAGATATCTTGGCAAATTAGCATGGTCAATAAATGACTATGCGGATATTTTACGTAGAAAAAGTCAGTACTATTCTGTAGGATACACCGCAGTGTATCAACGTGCAATGTGCGACCTCTGTGAACGCATGAATAACTTAAATAAATACAAGAAAGTAATTCCGGACATTGTTGATTGGGCTTATGGTAAAGATCCATGCCGGGTCGCGTCTGATATGCTGTAAAAAACTGGAAAACTGAAATTCCGGGTTAGACGGTTTTATACATGCAAGAAAATTGAAAATCCGGATGAGACGGTTTTTATATATATATGAGAAAAACGTACAGTCATTTCTCGTTATCTCAACTTTGTTGGGACTGTTGAAAAATAGTTGAGATAACGAATAGTCGAGGTAAACACAACTTTCCGGATGAGATTGTTTTATACTTACACGAAGAAAGAAGTAGCTAAAATGTGGTGCGGGGTGTTTTGGGATTATTGATACGGAATTCCACAATACGGACTTTATACATACTTGCTGAATTGTATAAAAACCAGACTCTGTATTTGAGTCAATAACCATATTTTCATGAACGCTGTACATTTAAAAACATTTTAAGCGCGAGGAAAACTTAAGTATTAACTCTGTGTTGATTTACAAAGAGTATTTTTATTTATAAAAAGTGACAATTATTTTATGTGTTTGATGTTTATTGTATATTTGGTACGAATAACCGGTGTCCGGTTTTTATTCTTAAAAAACTGAATGATATTTATAAAAAGTGACAAATATTTTATGTGTTTGATGTTTATTGTATATTTGGTACGAATAACCGGATGTCCGGTTTTTATCCGTGAAAACTGAATAGAATTAAAGGGGCATTATTGCGTATATGTTTTGTATATTGTAAATGTGATTTTACGGTAATTTCTTATTTGTAAAACCTTTTTTCTTTAGACGAAATAAAAGTGTATATTTTTGTGTCCAACTATCGCTGTGCTATCCGTCTATCCGCCAGTCCGTCCGATCATTTGTTCGACCGTCCGTCTGTCTGTTTGTTTGTGTTGCGTTTGGCTATCAGTCCGACTGTCTAGATGAAAGCTATGCATTGATTGCTCGACACAAAGGTCATTTGAAAGTGAACTTCTAAGTGTTCGATGTCGGCAGATCCTATAATTGTGACCTATAACAATATTACATTGTTAAGGAGATGGCCGATAGAGCTGTTCATTGTAAAAGCCAACAGTGACCACTATTGAGAATGTTTTGTCAAATTTTATGCAACTGTCAGTGGCGTGAACATTTATTCCAATGACTTAAACACTGGCTACTGTACTTCATAATCACAATCGACATAAATAGTTATTTATGTAGAAGCAGTAGACCAGTGGTAGGACGCACGCTTAGGGATCGAGAGGTCCTGGGTTCGGACCCCTATAGGGGCACTGCTAATTTCCTTGAGCAAGAAATTTACCTGCGATTGCTTCACTCCACCCAGGTGTAAATGGTGGTATAATTCCGTTGCGCCAAAGTGTCGGCTGCACTAAACGGAGTTAAAAGACTCCCCAGGGAGATTGGTAGATAGATACCAGTAGCCCAATGACCAGGGGTAATAGCTGTAAAGTCGGTGAACATGTGTAAGCATGAAACTTAGACTATAAAATGCAATTCTTATTTATTTTTATTATTTTATTTATGTATGAGCATTATCGAGCAAATGTTGAGCATTTAAATCAGCGAGATCAAGTTATGAGCCACTGACGGTCAAATAAAAATTTAACAATACTTGTTGTTCAGGATGGTCAATTACGCAAAAATGACAGTAGTTGTAAAGATGGTCGTATAATCAAGGTAGTAATGATTTTTGTCAGTTTTTGTCAGAAGCAATCCAATTGGTAATAAGTAGGTCCTTACAGTTGGAATCCTCGGATTTTATCAATGACGGCCTATGTAAGGATGACAAAATATTTCATCTAATATCTTTTTTTGTTAATGAAGAAATTTACCGAAGTGATGAAATTTAGATCGTTTTTTACCGTAAAAATACTTAGCTTGAATTTCAAACAAATTAAGTGATTAACAAAAAAGTTATTTAAGATTAATTTTGGCAAATTGACATTGAAAAGTAAGGGTAAAATCCGAGTAATCAAACTAATTGGACCTACCTATTTGAAGAGTATATTACATGTGCAAGAGGAAATAACTGACTAAAGTCCGTTATTATAGGGATTCGGTTGTAAAGACATGATAAGAGATTTGATGTGGTAATCAACGGCGGATGACACGCTTTACCAGTATTCATAAAATTTCATATAACCAGTACTCGCCTGTCATTCAATGGGACAACAACCTGTTTGTGCAGTGAAGAGGAAATACAAGATGTGCATTATAATATTTAAACCACCCGGCTAGCTCAGTCGGTAGCACACTATTCTACTGATTGCGAGAGAGAGAGAGGTCGTGGGTTTGATTCCCGCGTGGGACATACTTGTATGAAGTTTGGTCGTGAAATAGTTTCTACGGCCATTCTCCCGTCAATCATTGATTTCAAAATCACATAGGGCAGTTGTCAGCGACTGACGAAAGCATGCGCCTTGTAACTTGTTAACAGCTACATCCAGAGATTTAGCGTTTCCAGGAACGGTAAGTTAGTTGTTCAACCGCCATGATATGACTATACAATGTGTCACAACTGCTTTAAACCCTACCCCTCCCCCCCAAAAAAAGAAGTTTTTCTCATTTTTTTTTTGGTCTTTTTAAAAGGATTTTTATTAATATATGAAATCCTTTTTCGTCAAATTGTAAGTTATCATAAATGGATTTTTTACACCTGATAACCTGTTTGCAACAGACTTAGAAGGTAAGAACATGTTATTATGTATGCGGAGAATTAATCTTGTTTCAAAAGATATTGCATTTGAGCATAGAATGTATTCAAATAAAAATACGTGCAAAATAAATATACATGTGTTTTAAATTATGGATTCAATTTGTCTGAATCCTTGAATTCAAAATTTGTCGACTAAAGATAAACATTTCAAAGCGTACACCTACCATTATTTATATTGATGTGGTTTTCAATTCATTATTTACGGAAACGTATCAGGGCCTCCACTTATCTAAGAGTTTCACGTCATGTCAACTTGTTGTTTTTTCTCTATTTGATCGAAAAACATACAATAAAGACGTAAAAATTAATGCGTAATACGTAGAGCTTTTGATTATTGCTAATAGATTTTTGTCGAAAAGACAAAAGCATCAATCATTTCGAGAAAAGTTTAGTTGCAATGCCTAAAATCGTCTCATCTTTGTCAATAAATTTTATTGAGATGTGCAAAAACATCTTGTCAAGGCAAATAAAGATAAGTCGACTTAGCCCCAATCATCTTAAAAATTGCAGGCCCTAAAACGTTCCCGTACTTACCAGATGGCGCTATTGCGAATAGGAGTTTTTGTTTGTTTTTGTTTTTGCTGGGTTTAACGCCGTAGCAACAGATAGTATAGGTCATATAATGGCGGTCAGTCAACCGACTCACTTCTCCTGGAAATGGTAAATCTCTAGATTTAGCTGTTAATCAACTACTTAACACAAACTTTCGTCAGTGACTGACAACTGCCCTACATAATTTAGAATCATTGGTAGGAGGGAGAATGGCCGAAGATATAATTTCATGACCAAGCTCCACGAAAGTATGCCCCGCCCGCGGGAATCCAACCCACGACCCCTCGATCAGTAGACTTGAGTGCTTCCAACTGAGCTAGCCGGGCGACTCGCGGATAGGTGTAAAGTGATATTTTGGGTAACAGGGAAGCGTGACTATAGTGCAAAATGGGTATTCATGCAGCCTGTTCAGTTAACCTGAACGTTCCAAAACGTTTCGTAACGGAAGTGTCCGAACAACTTAACCAAAAGACAACTCAACCCGAGACAACTCAATCCCCTACTAACGGACTGAGTGGTCCTAACTTTGAGTTGAGTTATGCTCGGGTTGAGTTGTCTTCGGGTTGAGTTGTCCCGTACCCGTAACGTAACGTAAGCTAACAGACGTTACTGAACACGCAGCAGATATTGCGCAATTTCTATTTATAGATAAGTGGTAAGTGGATATCCTGTAAAAATAACTAGTTAACCTCTTAATAAGGGACTTTAGTCAGTTATTTCCCCTTGTATACTCTTCAAAATAGGTAGGTCTAATTAGTTGGATTACTCGGATTTTACGCTTACTTTTCAATGTTAATTTGTCAAATTTAATCTTAAATAACTTTTTTGTATATCATTTTATTTGTTTGAAATTCAAGCAAAGTATTGTTAGGGTAAAGAACTATCTAAATTCCATCACATTAACAAGAAATATATTAGATGAAATATTTTGTTACCCTTACATAGGAATTCAATGATAAAATCCGAGGATTCCAACTGTAAGGACCTACTTACCAATTGGATTGCTTCAGATTTTATCAGGGAAAGATAACTGACTAAAGTCCCTAATTAACACGTTATCTAAGAGGTTAACTAGTTACGTAACACCTATCCCCAATATCGCCATTCTCGTACCTAGATTCTATCCTAGTTCTCAATATTAGCTTGAATCTTGATAACCTTCGGGGTACGAGAATGCACGATATGTTAACTTAACCGAACCACAATACAGTCAAAGCAATTTTTATTTTTTGTGAATATCTGTCGAGAATGGCGTAACTAAGTTGCGAGAACTTGTGGCCAGAGCCCAATAGTCATTTTTTACATACATATATGGACTTGTCATTGTTGTATTTGATCTATGCAAACTATTTGACAATAAAATATGTTTAAAGTAAAGTATTTACTAGTTAACCACTTAACGTTAAACTGGTGAATAAAATAAATGACAGTTGTAGGCACTCACTTGCATTTATCTCCTGGTATGACTATTAATCTATTGAAAGAAATAACTAGTTACTTAACTAGTTAACCACTTAATTATCATGTTACTATAGTGGCATATTTCTGCCATCAGATAACCACATAACTAACTAGTTAATTAAGATGTTAACTAGTTACGGTAACTAGCTAACCTCTTAAATTGATTAAGTTAAGTGGTGGTTTACTAATTACCATATCTAGTTAACCTCTTAATTAACTAGTTAGTTATGTGGTTATCTGATGGCAGAAATATGCAACCATATGTTACTTATATAAATATATGGTGGCATTTATATGCTTCCATAGAAAGCATGTTCTATTAAAACGATTTCACGCTCGTCATAAATGCATTTTATTTATGTAAGTTTGTCTGTAAAATGTCTTTTCAGACGCGCTGAAGTTGTTTTAAAATGAAATTCATTAAAAAATAGCCGTGCGATTGAATTCATATGCATTCACTACGAAAGTAATGGGTAAATAAACATTAAAAGGAAAATATTGATAATCATCATTATTATTATTTCTTGTTCGTGCATGCGAAATATGGCATTCAAACAAAAAATGCAATAAGTCTGTGGACAATTTGAAAAGCGTCAAAAAAAAATGCAAAACGATGTTTAATGCTCAGATCGTGTGAAAGGGTTAATAACGTAGTTATTTATAAAAAAATAAACAGACAACCAAGAATGAGCCGTATTCATGTTACGAATGGAAACATAATTATAGTTTAACGAAACTAAATATTTATTTTAAAGAATTGCAAATTGCTTGAAGTAAGATAGACACTCGAGTTACATAGAAAAAATTAAGAAATTCTCAAACAAATGCATTTTTAGCATAAAAGACAAATTGTTAACAAAACTACATCAATGTACGTTTAACATTACATCAGGGAATTAGATATCGGGGATTGAAACTTGATATACAGGTATATGTATATTCTAAATTTCCAAGTTCGTGCGCAATCCACATCCCGTCAAATCTCGTAAAAAATTGCGAGACAACTGCGCTTTTGATCATATTTTCAATATGAAAAGAACGCTAAACAAATGTGGTATATAATATGATAATAATAATAATAATAATGATAATAATAATCATATTCATCATCATCATCATCATCACCACCACCACCATCACCATCATCATCAGCAGCAGCATCGCCGCCGTCGTCGTCCTTATAGTCGTCTTTACCACCATCATCATCGCCATCGCCGTCATCGCCTTCATTATCGCCACCATCATCATCCTCGTCGTCGTCATCATCATCGTCATCATCATCGCCATCATCATCATCATCATCACCACCGCCGTCATCATCGTCATGGTCATCATTATCATCATCGTCACTATTATCATCATCATCATCATCATTATAATCATCATCATCATCATCATGAATAGTTTACTTTATGTCCAATGAGGGTCTGTCACATATTAAAATTGTATATGTGCTTAATTGTTGGTTTCGCATTGACGATAATAGTTGACCATAACCCGGGTCGATAGCGCAATTGGTAGCGCGCCGGGATTTGGATACTCGTGCCCGAGGGGGTGCGGGTTCGAATCCCACCCGGGGAGGTTATGTCGATTTTCCTCCATTGATTAGATAATATGGAGAAGTTTCCGGCCTTATGGAAGGGTAGGTGAGTACTGGTTATAGACAATGGTCCAGGAAAGCTAGGTTAGGTGCGCTGGACGCCGTGAAATGACCTAAATTGTGTTGATACGGCGTTAACTCCAATAAATAAATAAATAATAGTTGACCACGCCTCAACATCGTAAATACGAATATCTTTTCTACTTTAAGGTGTAGAGTGTGTTTTGACGGATTTTTTCTTTATACTGTCTAAACTGAGTTGAGTGTCGATGTTTTAATTTTCAAGTTACCTCTCTTTGGTCCTTAATAAAGCTACTAAAAGGGAGATAACACGCTCTTACTTTTTTTCGATCTAAATTTTCATGTTCAAAACGCTTCTGGTTCCTGTGCCTACCACTCGTAGCGTTATGGGACGGTATGACTAAAACGCGCATTGAAGAATTTTTGGCGAAATGACGCAGACATTGGCGAAATGTTGATTTAGTAGTTTAAATATACTTGTATAGCCTCTACACCCAACTAACTACGTCACTAAATCGCATGTATTTCTCATCAATAGGCCTTGCCTATATTTATATCACTGTATAGCAATAGACCTGTAGATCCATTCAATATTTAACAAATTTATCGTAAATTTGAATAATTATTTTACAGGCATACCCCTTTATAACCAACACCTCAGTTTTCGAACGCCTCCCAGAAACGGTCATTTTTTTCAACCAGTACCCTTTTCACTTACCCAAAACGTTCCGCAATGATACATTCGGAACTTCTCAGCCATTCGCTGCGAATAATCTCGGACATATTTAGACGCTATTTTGAAACTACTGGTGTTGAAGTAAACAAATATATGATCGTTTAGGCAATGAATGATGTATCGTTTTTAGTCCGTAAATTTTGAAACATTACTCATTGCCTTAACGATCGCGTATTTGTTTATTAGATTAGATTATTCGCAGCGAATGGCCGAGGAGTTCCAATTGTATCGTTACGGAACGTTTATGCTAATTGAACAGGCTACTGTTCCGAGAGTTCTTCGGGTTACGAGTACTCAATATAACGACCAGTCGCGTTTAAAAGCCAGTTTTAGCGGTAACTTCCATGACGGTTGGTTAAAGCGGGATTTGACTGTAAAACGTGATTTGATTCACAAAGCTACCAAAAAAGGGCGGATACTTATCTGTTTTGAATACTTTAGATTAAGAATGAATGTTTAAGTTATTCACTCGCATCATAAATCCAAAGGATTTTTTTCATAATTTCATACTGAAATCCCAACCTGTTCAATAAGCCGTGTCGATTTGCCATTAAACTTGGACACGCTAGGATGGTCACAAAAACACCCTCACTACGCAATAGGCTTTACGTGTTATGAGTTTATTTTGGTATTTTAACATTAAGAAAATGCTTGCAATGAGAACAAGTAAAGGATTGCTAATCGGCAGTGTTCGGACGGTTTTAAAAATTTCGGCTTGGACGATTTCGCGAATAATGGCGGCGTTAGGGACTATTGTTCGTAAACTAGTAAGCAGTTTAACTCCTAAAAGAAATATCGCACTACTTTTAACTTATTTTTATATTTTCACTCTAGTTGTGCTTGTGATTATTTATCATGAAACTGACAGCAAGCTCACAGACAAAGAAAAACCATCCATAAACATACCAACGTTAAAAAATATTGAAAAAGAACGTGTAGTGAAAAAACCGGAAGTTGACAAAACGGTTGTGAATAAAAACAAGCATAACGGTCCGGAACCGGGTGTAGATTTAAAACCGGATGTGGATAAAACAAAAGACGCTGTGATTCTCAAGGACAACTCTAAAACATTGCCGAATGATAAAAATTCAGAAAATGGAAATAAAATTGAGACAAAGGAAAAGGTTGAACCAAACCGTAAATCGCAAGACGTCATTACGAAGGAAAAACCGCAAAACCCCTTGGCAGGGGCCGGAAGAGTGTATAAAACAGCAGAAAAGATTAACAATTTTAAATTTAACAATACCCCACCCGCAATGGATGCGGTTTGGCAAAATATTATGGAAGATGGGACTTTTATGATTTTCTCTGCAGTACTGATGAATAATTCAGGGGCTGAGCCCTTTGTTAGGGGTCTGGCTATGAATGGCAACTATTTTATGCCTCGTTTTTACTGTGAGTACACCTATTACGACAACACGGTTGTGACAGTGAAGGGTTTAAAACCCTGGATGCTTCCGGACCATCACGAAAAAGAGTAAGTACGGTTTTTATACCCTTCTTTTTAGGAAGACGAGTGTGTGACTCTTTAACCTACCGGTTTGCTCAGACGGTAGCGTGTTTTAAACAAATATGAAGGTCGCAAGTTTGATTTCCGGGCGGATACCCTACACATCTTCGTAGAATTCAGTTATAACTTGCCTTTTACGCCCATTCGTTCGCTAAGTTCCATAATATTGAAGTAAGGCTTCTGTATGGCCACTCGCTTTCAGCTCTATTGATGAGGGGTGGCTGTTGTTGAGAGATGAATGTTTTTGTGAGTGTTCGATTGTTAAGAGATTAATTTGGGACTTAAGTCAGTTATCTTTTCTTGATAAAATCTGAAGCAATCCAATTGGTAAGTAGGTCCTTACAGTTGGAATCCTCGGATTTTATCATTGAATTCCTATGTAAAGGTAACAAAATATTTCATCTTATATCTTTCTTGTTAATTAAGATAAAACAAGAGTGGTAAAATTTAGATAGTTCTTTACCCTAAAAATACTTAGCTTGAATTTCAAACAAATTAAATGATTTACATTTTGTCATTAAAAAGTAAGGGTAAAATCCGAGTAATCCAACTAATTTGACCTATCTATTTGAAGAGTTTACAAGGGAAAATATCTAACTTAAGTCCTTTCCCTTATTGTACCGTGGTTAATATTTTTGGGTAGCAGTCAGTTGTAGGAAGGCCAATTTCCATAGAACTTATATCAACAATTCATCGATGTCAAACACTCAATTGTCAATATTTACTATTCAAGACATGCTAGAAAAGCCCCGTATGAGACTAAAGTTCATCGATTCACTTTCAACATTCAGGTAAATTGTATTTTAATGCAAATTTCTATATTTCTTTGTTTATCGTTTCAGATACAAGCCACAGTTTTTAAATTGTCCACTTCCTGATGACCGGGTACCAAAATATGTTTCATACATCCCAGTACAGAAACCAGTACGCCTACATAAACTTCCGGTTATTTTCAATCCCAAGGAAGAGCGTTCATTCACTGTGTGTCTGTCACCTATGTTTTTTAACTACAGCGTCGAACACGCACTCGTACAGTGGTTTGAATCAAACAAAATATTAGGAGCGGACATGTTTTATGTTTATAATTTCACCACGTACGGACGGACAGACGAGATTTTAAATCATTACGTCAGAGAAGGCTGGGTCAAGGTCATACAATGGCGACTTCCGGAACACACTGACCTACATTATTATGGTCAAGTTCCCATGATGAACGATTGTCTATTTAGAAATTATAAAGTTTCAAAATACATTGCCAATATGGATTTGGACGAGCTCATTGTGCCTAGAAAAGGGGTGTTAAATTGGAAGGACATGATGATGTCACTTCCGTCTGACAAATGTGAATACAACTTCCGGAGTTCAATAATGGCGGGCGAGAGTAAAGACGTTTTTGAAGGTAAACAAAAAGCGCGCGAGCTTGGTCTAACCTTTCTATTGACTCTTTCCAGACGTGAGTACGTCTTTGATAAAAACATTCGATCGAAGTTTATAGTCAACACTACTTGCATTGATACAGCCGGCATTCATTTTTGTTGGAAATACCAGAACGGTACGGCTGATACTCAGCGTTATCATGTTCCGCCACGTGATGGCCTAGTTTTGCACTTCCGGTCTGAACCTGTGGCTAAAAATGGAAAAGAAATTGAAGAAAAGGCTGTGTATAAATATCATGTTGAACTTATTGACAACGTTAAACAACGCTGGGAAAAGATTAATTCAGAAAAACAAAAACAAATGAAAAAATCGTAAAATTTCTGTTATATTTTGAATTATTAAAAATACTTTCTATGAAAGAGACGCCATCTTGTAATTTGTGTAAATTTGCCTGAGATAGGTTAATGCATTATACTCTTTGGTAGTACATTGTAACATTAATTTTAACCGCCTCAATGTATGCATTTTACACTTTTAAAGAAATATGTCTGCCCGGCTGGCTCATTCAGTAGCACACAAATTTACTGATCGAGGGGTCGTAGGTTTGATTCCCTGGAGCTTAGTTAAGACCATTCTGCCTCCTACCACTGATTCATAATCATTTCTGACGGTTGTCAGTCACTGACAGAAGTATGCACATAGTAACTGGCTAACAGCTAAATTCAGAGATTTAGCATTTTCAGGAGGAGCGAGTAGGTTGACTGACCGCCGTATACGACCTGTACAGTTGTTGCTACGGTGTGAAATTGCAACAAAAATGTATGTAAATGGTATTAAGAATGTCTTTTAGTTCCAGGTCAAGAAAAAATATAAATAAAAACATTTGTAGACAAAACTCATGTTTTCACTAGTTAGTATTTTCAGCACAATCAAAAAATAAATTATTGTAAAATTTCATATAATAAAACCCGTTTAAACCTCTACAGTCTATTTTTATATCAACGTGTAGTTCGAAGTTTTGAAGTTCCAAACAGTAGCCTGTTCAATTACCCCGAACGTTCCAAAATGTCCCGTAACGTTACGGTCGGAACAACTCAACCCAAAGACAACTCAACCTGAGACAACTCAATCCACTACTAACGGGTTGAGCTGTCCAACTTGAGTTGAGTTATCCACGGGTTGAGTTGTCTTCGGAATGAGTTGTCCCGTACCCCTCACGTTCGCTTACAGTCGTTACTGAACACGCTGCAGGCCAGCGTATATTCACCCTGTTTGTTCCACCTAAGTGCAAAGCTAATTATGGATGGCATTGAGATATTTATTATTAGTACCATCCATAATGACCTTTACACTTTTGTAAATGTGTGATTTGTTGGATTTTTTACCAAAAGTTGAGAAACATGTCAGTAGCGTATACATTCTGTTTTCTTCTTGAAACTGTAGCTTTTGTGACGTCATAGTCACGTGGTATTGTCACTGTGCATAATACGACAGTCAGTCCACATATTCACTGTCCCTAGATATCAGGAGCGCTTTTCACAAAAAATCTTACGATAAATTTCATCGTAAGTCAAAAGCAAGAAACATTATTAATACCGCATTTTTGGCCAATCAATTTCAAATACTATTATAAGAACATATAGATACTTTTTGAATATCATATCATTGTTATGTATATTATAATATTCTTCTGACTTTGAACAGCAAAGTTATGACTGTCACTGACGATAACTTTTTTCGTAAGATTTTTTGTGGAAAGGTGCACAGGACAGTATATCATCTTACATCTTACGATAATTTTGTTGTTGATTATAGAAGGACTTAAGACTAAAATTGGTCGTAAGACCGTTGATAATACGGGCCTCGGGACCCAATCTGTTTTACCTAATACACATATAGTCCGGTTTTTTCTCAACTGTCAAAGCCTGAAAAATTTCACGTTGACTAAATGCATTGTCTTTGTACTGGCGATCTGATTGTTATTAAATATATCTTGACAAAAACATATAATACAGCATAAGCAGCTTTACTCGATCATAATACACACTTTCGGAAACTCATGGATATATCACGACAATAATTTTAACAAACTCTTTCACCGTGAAATTATTCATGTTTTGACAGTTGAGAAAGAACGAACTATAGCTATTTATCGCAAAATAATTTTATCTAAGGGAAACAACTCTTACAAGTATTAGTAAAGCAGAAACCACAATTTGTATAGTCATTTTTTTCTCAACTGTCAAAGTTTGAATAATAAGTTTGAAGAAGAAAAATAACAGAGCTATTTCCAAGTGTCATTTAAAAACATTTAATGATTTTATTTTACACATATTAATATATACATATCGAAGACATGACAGAAAACTGGTGTAACTTAAGTCTTTAAAATGCAGTTTTGATAATTTTGTCGCAAACCGAACAAATACCGAAATATTGCAAACTGTTACTTTTTTACATCACTACATAGAGGCTGAAATCAACAATTTTCGCGCATGCGCACTTTATTACTTTATAAAAACGGGAAACTAGAACTAACTAACAAAATGAAATATAAATAAATGTAAAATAATTTACACTGTCTTATGTCACGTGATCTAATAAAATGGTACGATTGGCTGTTGCCAACGATGAGACGACACGTGGTTTAATCAATTTACACAAAAATCCTTCGATCTAAGTCACGTGATTTTATAAGATAATATGATTGGTTAATTTGAAGTCACGTGATTTTGTAAATAAAATGATTGGTGATTTCAAAAGTCACGTGATTTTATGAAACGATATGATTGGTTATTTTAAAAGTCACGTGGTTAAAATAAAATTAAAATAAAATGATTTGATTGGCTATGAGCTCAACTTTCGCTCGTTGTAATGTCTTCATCACCAAATTTCTTTGGACCGAAAGCTCCGCCCTGTTTTCTGTAGTATACGTAGGTTACAGCCACGCCTATAATAAAGAAGACGACCAACAAGGCCACGCCCATTCCTGCCATTGCACCTGAAAATAGAGAACAAATTGTTGAAGGTCAGTACTAACACAGTTCGGTAGCACAGTTGGTAGCGCACTTGTATTTCGAATCTAGTGTCCCGACGGGGGTACGAGTTCGAATCCCACCCGGGAAGGTTATACCCTTTCGAGACAATTTGACAATTTTCCTCCATTAATAAGGTATATGGAGAAGGTTCTGGTCTACCTTGGAACGGTAGGTGAGTAATGTAATTGAATTTTATAGTCTGGGTTTTATGCTTACGCACGTTCACCGACTTTACAGCTATTACCCCTGGTCAACGGGCAACTGGTATCTATCTATCAATATCCCTGGGGAGTCTTATACTCCGCTTATTAGTGCGGCGGACAAATTGGCGCAATGTAGTTATACCACTCTCGCAGGTATCCATTTACTCTTTCGTGGAGTGAAGCAATCGCAGGTAAATTTCTTGCTCAAGGAAATTAGCAGTGCCCCTAGTGGGATTCAAACCCACGACCGCTCGACCCCTAAGCGCGCGTCTCACCACTGAACTCAGTACCATAGTTACCATTCATACATACCTCCTGAAACTCCGGAACTAGATGATGTCGTCTGTACATTCTGATAATAAGCATTCTTCACCATATTCTGTGTCTTGGCGAGGGAGTACTTCATAGCGACCATGGAAGCCTTAAAAACAATACATTTTGTACTAATATAATAATAGGTGTGCACGGCCTAGTGATGGTAAAAAAAACATGCAACTTAGCATTCGGAACTACCTCGACGATCTTCTACACAGATAGTTGTATTCCTGCAGCGTCCAATTCCCGAGGTCAATCTTCGTAGATGATCTACGAGGATGTTCCGTATATATGGCAACTTAGTCATGAATTAAGTTGGTCGTAGAGGCTATATATTCAATCAATGTCTGCATCATTTCGCCCAAAATTCCCCATTGCGTGTTTTAGTCATATCGTCCCACAATGCAACGAGTGCTAAGCTTAGGAACCAGAAGCGTTCCGAACATGCAATATAGTTTAAAATTAAGGGAATGTTATCTCCCTTTTAGTTGATTTATAGAAGCACGTAAAGGGAGGTAACAAGAAAAAACCTAAACATCGACACTCAATTTAGTCTGGACAGCATACAAAAATTAATCCGCAAAAAACTTACGCGACGCCTTAAAACGGAAAACACATTTGTCTTTTCCATACATTAAAACAATGCCTTTCAAAATTGCTTTATTAATTAATCCTTCTTATTGCTAGTTATTTTTCTACTGTAAAAATACGGATTATATCCCGTTCGGAAGCAAACAGGATCCCTTTCAGTGCTTCCCATTAAAGCAGCAAATGCAAGTATCCCTCCCCATTGGAAAATATTTTAGCCATTGGCTATTTTTGACGTACTTCAAGAAAAATGACAACTGCACAAAAGTATTCAACCTACAAGAAGATAAAGATAGGGACCACAATGGAAATAAGGGCTTGCCCCTTTTTTATGCTATCCCTGGTGTTGGTGTGCTTGTCGTAGTTAATTACATGTACTTGTAACATACTGTGATATATGTTATTGTAATTATGCTATGTGTACACTATGCTAAATAATAATAATAATAACAATAATAGTAATAATAATAATAATAATTATTATTATTATTATTATCATCATCACCATTACCATCATCACCATTACCATCATCATCATCACCATCACCATCACCACCATCATCATCATCATCATCATCATCATCATCATCATCATCATCATCATCATCATCATCATCATCATCATCATCATCATCATCATCATTATCATAAAAATCATCATCATTATTATTATCATGAAAATCGCCATATTATACAAAAATAAAATATAAAACCCTTCCAAGTTTGATATCGACTTACAGTAGCTTTTGATGGAACTTGAAGTTTCACCACTAATTGTCCACCATTGATGGCTGCCGATATTGCCTTGGAAACTACAGCTAGATTGTTCTCTGGCTTCGGATTGGTGACGTCACCTGTAATACAGTGATGTAATAAAGTCTCTACTGTAAGTCCCAACTACTGACTCAGTACTGAGGGACAAAGTAACAGACTCAAAAGTGATTAATATAAGTTGTAAGAACTTGTTTCTCAATCAAGCTAAACTAAATGAGTATTAACTAGAGCATCGACTTTAATGGTTCCAACAGCGGAACTTTATTTTGGGAGGAACTTAACGATTCATTAAACAAATGCTGTAAATACCACCTTGACGTTTAACCATTTTTAAGTTCTCAAAGCGTAGTTTGATGCTACAGTCCTATAAACATAAATATAATCGCGAGGACACCGTAAGGGCGCCGTACGATCAAGCTCCGCAAGGCCACGTACGAACTCTTGCGTACCCGTACGGACTGTTACGTTTTTACCAGGGTCCGTGAGATGAGCCTATGATACACGTTTCAGTTTCAGAGTGAGTCGTGAACGAACTCGTGGCCGAGTATGGATTAAACTTGCATATCATCCAGATACGGCTCCGTATGGGGGTGTTGTTTTGTGCCATGTGCGTACCATCACCTTAATATGCAAGGCTTCCCACGACCTACGGCTGTCTGCACATACGGGTCCACAACTAGCCACGATTTTATGGGACTGAGGCATAAGACAAAATTACTTCTCTTTATTCAGACCAAGTGCTAAAAAGACTATATATATTTGATGGTCCCATATGGGAACTTTACTGAATATGGAACATTCCAACGGCTGTTTCTGTCAAATTGTGATGGTAAAAAGTAATAAAAGAAACGTTTAGTTTAAACTATATTGTTTTGAGGAAGTATAAAAATCTTTAAAACTAGAGTCTTACCTATTTGTGGAGCTTTGTCAAGAAGGGTAAACATAACAATAATATCGGAATTGTCAGCAAAGTCGATCTGAAAATGTAAAAGGGAAAAACAATTGGTAAGAATTTAGAGAATTCATGATTATTCGGATCCGGATGATAAACCGAAAACAAAATAGCAAGTCATAGCAAGTTAGATATTCCAATTTGTTTAGTTTTCGGATATCATTTTTAATTACCAGGTGACTAATGTACTGAACTCGAAAATGTTCGGATTGGGTTTTTATTCGTGAAAAAGGTTTCAAAAATCAAAGATGCCTGTGATTTATATTAAACATTAAGGTGCGAAAGTTTGAGAATTTCGGCTAGAAATGTTCGGTTCCGGATGTCAGTACCGAGAAAATCCAGAATTTTGAGTATTTTCAAAACAAATTTAAACAAAATAAGCTAAGATTTTACCTGAACATTATACACTCTGAGAGGTGACAAATTCATATTGTTTAGAGTACCAGCTTTGACAATGGCTCTCAGACATGCATAACGGAACAATTCCATGTTTCCACTAACCAAAGTACGATAACTCCCTGAAAAAAGTTATCACAATAATTTAAATTTCGATTGCCTCCCTTAGATTATGTATTTTATAAGTTATATTTTAATTATCTCCCTTTTTATAGTGTGTTAAATTATTTATATTATAATTATCTCCCTTTAAAAGTTTTGGTTTCTATCTTTTAGTTATCTCCCTTTCATAGTTAATTTGTTACTAATATTGTTATTATCTCCCTTTGATAGTATATCTGTAAATCATTTTGATTACATCCTTTTAAAGGTAATTTTGTTATTCATATTTAGAAGACTCTCCTTAGCAATAGGCCCTACGATTTGCTATATACATAATCTAATTATCTCCCTTTATTCGTATATTTGCGCTTATTTTTTAATTTACTCCCATTACAATGCATCCAAATATTCACTTAAATAGTACCTTTTGTTATGTATGTTTCAATTATTTTCCTTAAAAGTATATTTGCAATCCATGTTTATATTTATATAACCTTTTTAACACCGTATTTGTATTGTATTTTCCAATTACCTCCCTTTAAAGGCATTTTATGATATATACTCTATTTGTGAATTAGATTATCAAAAATACAGCTAATTGTATTGCTATGCGTAACGGAACGTAAGATGGAGTTTAGACTTACCTGATAACCGAAAGGAGAACGTAACAGATGGAGTTTAGACTTACCTGATAACCAGAAGGAGAACGTGAAAGATGGACTTTAGACTTACCTGATAACCGGAAGGAGAAATCTTGTCTGGAGGTATAGTTAAAACATCTGCTAATGTCGTAAGACCAGATCATCGGTCGTCTCTCGTCGTAATCGTAAATGTTATAAACATAGTACTGTCCCTTTAATATAAAAATCAAAGAACTGAAAGCGCCGAATTTTTTACAAATATTAAAGCATTGATAGAACTGTGTAATGAAAAGTAATGTAAGCAAATTAATAAAAAATATAAAAATTCAATGTACTGAATTATAAAAAAAAATAATCAGAGCACTAAAGACACTGAATTAAAAGTATAATCAAACCATTGGAAGCATTAAATTATAAAATAAATTAGGGACTTTAGTCAGTTATCTTTTCCTGATAAAATCTGAAGCAATCAAATTGGTAAGTAGGTCCTTACAGTTGGAATCCTCGGATTTTATCATTGAATTTCTATGTAAGGGTAACAAAATATTTCATCTAATATCGTACTTGTTATTGAAGATATTAACAGAAGTGATGAAATTTAGATAGTTCTTTAACTTAAAAATGATTAGCTTGAATTTCAAACAAATTAAATGATACACAAAAAAGTTATTTAAGATTAAATTTGGCAAATTAACATTGAAAAGTAAGGGTAAAATCCGAGTAATTCAACTAATTAGACCTACCTATTTTGAAGAGTATACAAGGGGAAATAATTGACTAAAGTCCCTTATTATCAAGACACGAAAAGCACTGAATTGTAAAGAAAATAATCAAGATACAGAAAACACCAAATTATTAAATAAATAATTAAGACACGGATTGCCCTGGACTGTAGAGTAAATAATCAAGACTCGGGAAGCACCAAATTATTAAATAAATAATCAAAGTATTGAAAGAACTGAATTATAAAAAAAATAATTAGAGAATTTAACTGAATCATGAAATAAATAATCAAAGCGCTGAAAGCACCGAATTTTAGAACAAATAATCAAAGAACTGAACGTATTGAATTGTAAAATATATAATCAAAGCATTGAAGGTACTGATCAATGTTCTATAAATGTAAAACACGTTCTCCTTGACTGTCAGGATCTTAAATACATCCGTGACAAACATTTTAAGGTTAACTCACTCAAAGAACTTTTTGAGTCAGTACCATTATATGCAATACTTAACTTTTTGAAGGAAATAAATATATATAATAAAATATAGGATTTTAAATCATTATTATCGATTTAATTAATAGTATCATCAAATGTTTTCGGCGCGATATGACCTTTTTGTGTTGGTGCGCCGTAAAACCAAACCAAACAACCAAACAAACATACAATCTATACAATGTACTTACTAGGCCGCCTTTCAACACTAATCTCACTGGATTACCAAATGACAAAACGTCCGCTAAATTAGCTGTGTAATTAGACTGAAAATAAAAATCAAAGCACTCAATTTATATACTGTCGGAACTATTTGCGTATTTCACTTTGAATGAAAGCGTCTGAAATTCTGTAAATATATCTGTTTAGTCAATTAGCAAGAAAAAAACATTCGGATTACCTCGACAAAATATACAAATAGAACTCATAAAAGTCCATGCTGTCCCAAAAAGGTTGTGAAATTGTATAGAATGAAAGACAAACCTTTATTGGGGTCGTTTTTTGCAATATAGGTATGACGAACATAAACGAGAAAAAATATCGTTAAAAAAGATATTCGGCGCTGTGATTGGTTGATTTTGTTTGAAGAATGAATGTTAGCCAGAGAATATTTCTTTAAACGTTTTATTTGGACCCACATATTGAAAATTTATGTCCGTACACTTAATATTACTTCGGGCCGCATATTGAAATTTCGGAATCGTATACTAAACTTTATTTCGGGAGAGCCAATGGTACAATATATATTATAATCATTTCTCAATACCGGAAGAGAATTTCATAGGACATAATGAATGGTAAAGCACATAGTATTGGTTAAAATATAGATTAAAGTTGGCTTAGACAGCTGTGCTGCAAAAAGTAATACGTCTGATGAAAATAAAAAAGAAATTGTTTCCTTACTGTAGCAAAATACCACGACCAAGTGGAGTTAGGAGAGTTAGGTACTGGCCAGTCATTTCTTTGTGCCGTCCATACATCGGTAACTATACTTCTTGCAATTCGCTGAAATAAAAATTATACGTAAACTGATCTTTAAGAAAACGCTGAGTCGAGGCGAAAAATTTACTGTTTTCATTTTGAAACAGAAGCATTTGTGATGTCATATTCACGTAGTATTAGCACCGTGATTATAGGTGGCGCTCGAAATAAAAACAAGTAATCCGACTATATAAACATCAATTTAAACTATAATAGTTTAACCAACTTCCGGTTTATTTTTTTTAGATAAAAAATTAAATGTTTTTCAAAACATCTTTAAGTGTGCGCTAACTCATTTACTTGCCATTAAATCTATCGTCAGAGCTAGCGAAATAATTCTAAACCCGCCGACACCGAATTTTAGAACCGATGTACGCCTTTTTGCATACGAAGTTCGAATATGACTGGAACCAGGCTAAAAAGAAGACACCAACCTTTCCTTCATAGATATACGATGCTTTATCAAAATAAAAGAATTCTTTAGCAGTTCTTATTCTGGCATGAGTGGCGTCCGCCTTCCTTGAATCAAATCCTGTAGACGAAATTGGTACAGCCGAACAGTTGCCTCTTAACTGATCAATAATGTAAGCAACACCTAAAAATAGAATGAATATGTATGATATTTATAGAAAAAGAATAATGTTATTAAATATTTCTAAAAATAAAATAATATTATTAAATGTTTCTAAAAATAGAATGATATTATAAGATATTTCTAACCATAGAATAATATTATAAGATATTTCTAACCATAGAATAATATTATAAGATATTTCTAAAATTAGATAATATTATAAGATATTTCTAAAAATAGAATAATATTATAAGATATTTCTAAAAATAGAATAATATTATAAGATATTTCTAAAAATAGAATAATATTATAAGATATTTCTAAAAATAGAATAATATTATAAGATATTTCTAAAAATAGAATAATATTATAAGATATTTCTAAAAATAGAATAACGTTATAAAATATTTCTAAAATTAGATAATGTTATAAGATATTTCTCAAAATAGAATAATATTATAAGATATTTCTAAAAATAGAATAACGTTATAAAATATTTCTAAAATTAGATAATGTTATAAGATATTTCTCAAAATAGAATAACGTTATAAGATATTTCTAAAAAAAGAATAATGTTATAAGATATTTCTACACGTTAAGTACGAGGTATCTTTCAAACATCGAATTAAGTTTTTTTAATACATTTACATTTCAATAAATAGATGAGTTACGTAAGCAATCTTCTTAAATAAGATTAACTTAGAAAAAAGCGTGTTTATATGTAATGGGTGGTGAACTATACGCCCTACAAACCTGTGTTAAAGTCATGTACTTGTGTCAAAGGTTTTGTGCCATACGTGTAGTCGCCAAGAGGATCGTAATCGTATCTTACTAGGCCCATATCATTGTCGTACCATTCCTGCAAATAGAATAACCCCATTGATTTAAATACTCACTACAATAATTCTGTACTAATGATAGCTAAAATAGGAATAATTCCGCTAGTTTAAATACTCACTAGAATACCTTTGTACTCACAATTGGTAAAACATGTATCTGTATTTATTTAGGAAGATAATTGAGCAAATATTAATTATTTAAATCAGGGGGGTTAATGTATGCGCCACTGACAGTTGAATAAATTATTCAATTTTATAATGAAGTGTTATTGATTATTAAAAAACAAAGTATACACAAATTTAACATGCGCATTGTAAATTTCATGAAAATGCAAGTAATGCATACATTAACCGCGCGGATTTAAATAATCAATATTTGTTACCTTATCCCCATACATATACATATTCCGTCGATTTTAAAATTTTGCTCGATAACCCCTGTTCATTGAAATCATTTTCAACTAATTAACCCCCCACAGTACTCATTTGTACCAGAGTGGAGTGAAACACCGTTGATTAATTTCTTGCTCAAGGAAATTGTCAGTGGCCCAAGTTTAGTTTAAACACAGAATATCTCCTAAGTCCAAAAAATCATTACAATAAGAAGAAAAAGTCCCTCTATAAAGACGCAAGTCTATTGATTGAGGGGTCGTAGGTTCAATTCCCGAGCGGGGCATACTTTCGTAGAGCTTGGTCATAAAATTATTTCTACGTCCATTCTCCCTCCTACCAATGATTTTTAATTATGTAGGACAGTTGTCAGTCACTGGCGAAAGTATGCTGTTAAAGTAGTTGGTTAACAGCTAATTCCAGAGATTTAGCCTTTCCAGGGGGAGTGAGTAGGTTGGCTGACCGCCGTTATATAACCTATACAATGTGTTGCTACGGCGTTTAACCCAACAAACAAACAAACAAACAAACAATCTAAAAAGACCATTGGTTTCGATGGTCATAATAGCGGAATTTAACTGTACAGTACCACCTCTATTGAGTAAACTGGGTTGCTGTATAGAGACCGTTGTTCTGCAGAGGTTGTATTCAATAAAAATTAGAGCTGGGTATCGCCAGCTAGTTTGTATCACGGTATGTATCACGATAGTAGCATTGTATCACGATATACATCACGATTGTTTATATGCTATATGTCAAATGGTTGGAAGGAGACAAAAGCAAGCAAGCAACTTTCCAAAATTGTAGTAATATTGAGCTAGAATTAACTGTTCAGTTATGTCAAAATTGAGGGTGAATGTTCCCTTAATAAGAACACCTTTCTATAGATATAACAGTACAATTATTAGAACGTGGTGTTGACATGTAACACAAAAAGTGCATTCAGTCTTTATTTGAGAATGATAACAAGTTACTATCGCCATGTATCGATAGTTTGTGGTACTATCACGATACACCATCGCCATGCTAATATCACGATATATCGATGCATCCAGAATATCGCCCCAACACTAATAAAAATTATGCCTAAAGGAAATATCCTAGGCTATGAGAAACCTTTGTTCAGTAGAGGACCGCTCTGCAGAGGTAATACTGTATTTGATAAACAATATCTTACCTTTATTCTTGAAATGGTTTGGCCGAAGATAACTTCTGATGTAAAATGAAAGGCGGATGTTGGAGTTGGTAGGGGTTTCAGATTCTTGGCACGTGGACAGTACACACCAGTTGGCGTCTGAAATAAATTCAAACAATAACAATATAAAAAATAAATCTATAATCCATCCGGCAAGCTCAGTCGGTAACGTACAAGTCTACTGATCAAGGGTCCGTAGGTTATTTACTAAGTAGGATGAATAATTATAGTGTGAGCCGTTCGGCTAACTCAGTTAAATGTGCACAAGATAACGGTGGTAGGTTCGATTTCTTGGCCGGGTATACTTTCGTGAACCTTGGTCATGAAATCGTTTATATGGTCATTCTCACTCCAATCACTAATTATTAATAATGTAAGACAATTGTCAGTCATTGACGATATTATGCACCTAGTAACTGGTTCACAGCTAAATGCAGATAGCTAGTAGGTTGAATGACCGCCGTAAATGACCTATACAATGTGTTGCTTCATCGTTGAAATTAAATCACTATTTCGCATAACCGTGTCTGCTTCGCCTCGTGTATGTAGCGAAAATCTAATATTTTGGTGGACGTCCAGAACTCTTCCAATATTATTAATTCAAAAAATGATCGAGGAGTTCCGAATAAGAAACCTGCCTTCAAACTCCCCGCAGCGGTTATTTCCCTTTATTAAATCAATAACCACTGCTATCACATGTAAATTCGTCCCTCAGAGAGCCGAATATTTTTTTCATTTTTTTCTTTTACATTTCAATATTTTCTATAAATTGAGACTTCTTTGGTAATTGATTATGATGTTAAAAGTACATAAGGATAGCCAAGCGTGACGTAAGCACATAAAAAACATTAGGTGTTTTCATGGCGGTCGCCATTTTTTGTCACATGGCATTACTAGCGTCACGTAATTTAAGTGTTGGCAGTGGTTGAGTAGCAAAGCAACACGTAAGCACTGTGAGGAGTTCGACCTACCTCATAAGGGAAGTAACTTGTTTCACGCGTGGTTCTGACATGAAAATCGATGAACTCGTACATATGGTCGAACTTTCTCTTCTTTCCATCGGGGTCAACTGCGCTGCCGTAGATATGGATACGAACCGGTAACTGGGCTGTGAGTCGTGCCGTCATCCAAGTTGTATCTGAGAATACAATAAAACAATCACGTGGTTTTAGTCACGTGATTTACAACAACAAAGGTAAACAAAAATGATTTTTGCTCAATGAAACAACGAGGTCGATTTTTGATATGATTTGAATCTATGTGTAAACCCGGGTCGATGGCGCAGTTGGTAGCGCGCCAGGATTTAAAATCTCGTGTCCCGACCGGGGGGAATGATTTTAAAGAATAAATGGTATACATCGGACCTCTGCAGAACGGCACTTAACAGAGTAAATTCTCTGCACAACAACAGCTTCTGATGTTCCCTTTAATTGTAACTTTTAATAAAAATTAAACTTTGCAGAGCAACCACCTCTCAACAGAAACTAATTTAGCCCCTCCCAGTGGGCGTTGTTTAATGCCTCAGTCCCATAAAATCGTGGCTTGTTACGGACCCGTACGTTCAGACAGTCGTAGGCCATGCGAAGCCTTGCGTATCAAGGTGACGGTACGCACATGGTACAAAACAACACACTCGTACGGGGCCGTAGCTGGAAGATATGCATGTTTAATCCATACTCGGCATCGATTTTGTTCACGATTAGACTCTGAAACTGATACGTGTATCCTGGGCTCATCACACGGACCCTGGGAAAAACGTAACAGTCCGTACGGGTAAGCAAGAGTTCGTACGGGTCCTTGCGGAGCTTGATCGCACGGCGCCCGTACGGTGCCCTCACGGCTATGTTTATGTTTATGGGACTGTAGCTTAAGAGAGGTATGTACTATACCTGAAAAGTAATGCTCAGCAATGAACGTAGCTTTCACATTTGGCCAGTAGTTACATGAACGCCACATGTTTGTTCTCACTCCCCGGATACTTGTTTTATTGACGTATTGGTAACTCGTCCCAGATATGTTGAAATTTAGAAACTCAAGGGGTGTCTTCATTACTGCAGTATCTCCGGCCCGTTTTCCAAATAAATACAGCTGGTCTGCAGTATTCAATGGCGTCACTCGGCACACGCCTGAAAAAAAGGTGTTAAACATTTGCATAAAAATGGTAACAGAAATAGCGGTTAATAATTATAGAGGCATTCAACTACATAACACATAATCTTAAGTTTTTAATACGATACGCTACGATACTTTTGAAACAGTTTCATGATATTTAGATTTTGGAAGGCAGTCTGAAAAAAGGTTTAACAAGTTTAAGTGCCGTTAAAAGTTTGCCTCCATGTACGTTTTCAGCAGATTTTACATTTTTGTTCAATAACCCCTGATTATTGAAATCTCCTTGGGGAAGGCGATCCCTCACGGGTACCCATTTACACTTCGTGGAGTGTGACAAATGTAGGTAAATTCCTGCTCAATAAAATTAGCAACGCCTCAAGCGGGGATCGAACCTGGGACCTCTTGATCCCAAAGCATGCGTCTTACCACTGGACCACTGAACATTTATATAACTGGTTTTTTGGCCAATCAATTTCAAATATTCTTGAACTGTGTAAAATATTTTATCCATTTTGAATATTATATCATACTTATGTTTATTGCCCTTCTGACTTCGAGCTGCAAAATTTATAAAATTGACTTACGATAACTATTAACGTAAGATTTTTGTGTGAAAAGTCGCAATGTTTTTTTTTTGGTTAATCGTTGATCTCGACGACCACTGGATCACTGCTCCTAAAACTTACCATTATCCCTGTCAACATTGAAATATTCGTTGGTGTCAAAACGATACAATTTTTCTGATCTGGCTCCACCGTTTCTTATATGAGTAGCTACTCTGTTATTAGGCTTATCATACCATACGTGGTAATCTACGGTGTAGTTCCTGTTGTTGATATTAGCTTCAATGTGGGTCTCGAAACCATCCGGTGGAGCTGGCGGCATTGGCTGTCCTAAAAATAGAAATAGAAGTGCTTAATTAAGAAAATCGGGTCAGTTATTTCCCTTTATTTGTCTAAAATGCACCTTTAGGAACGACGGCGTTGAGGAAAGACGGCGACATTGGTTGTCCTAAAATGGAAATGGAGGTTCTTATTTGGCACATTGGGCCAGTTTTCTCCCTTTATCTCTCTCAAACAAGCCTGAGATTATGGCGGCATTGAGGAAAGACAGTGGTATGGTCTATCCTCAAATAGAAAGTAAAGTGCTTAATAGACTTGATTCGGAACACAAGTTAATGTTTTTTTCCAGCTGGAAAAAAATACCTTGTTTGAACTGGACGTAACCGTACGGAACAAAGTTGAAACATAAATACATGTTCTCAAAACAATTGGATTTAATCTGCCTTGCATACTTTCCAGCAATAATACGTAGGAATAAATTCGTTCTGCAATGGATTCATCCAGAAGGCTTACAAACAAACCCTATTCAGCTTGAAAAACTCACAAAATCGAGTTCCGAATAAGAATCATTAGGGGCATGAGACAGTTAGCTCCCTTTATTTCTCTCAAGCACGACTGAGGGTACGGCGGCCTTAATGAGAAACGATGGCTTGCGTTGCCCTAAAATAGAAATGGAAGCTCTTTTTAGCACACTGGGACAGTTTTCACCCTTTATCTCTCTCAAACAAGACTGAGGGCACGTCGGCGTTAAGGAGAGACGGCGACATGGGTTGTTCAGAAGTAACATGTGAAAAGGAACATTAGTTAGTTAGTTGTACACTCTTCATATAGGTCCGATTAAATAGACGACACTCTAAAGTTTATATTTAATGGTTTTCCTGTCTTGTCAACGTAATTAATTTATTTTTTCCCGTATGGTACACCTAACATAGCTTTCCTGGTCCATTGTCCATAACCCTTCCACAAGGTCAACAACTGCTCCATGTTTCTTAATAATGGAGAGAAATTGACACAGTTGTCAAACTTCAATTGAAGAATGTTACCGCCGGTGTGGTATTCGAACCCGGACCGGCTTCAGGAAAACAAGATTCGAAACCCGACGCCCTACCAACTGCGCTACAGGCCAGGGTTTTTGAAGTTTTGTAAAACGTTTCACTACTTACCACTGGTGGCCTGATATGGAGTACACACTGATGTGTCCAGTTGACCCTGTACAGCCCCTAACAACAAGATACTGACCACAAGCCTGAAGTTGAACAAGAAAACGTATTTTTATCAATAGATGTTCTTTTATAATGCACAATCGGTAGAGCGACATCTGGCGGAGATTGTAGAATCTGTTGGCATTGTGTTTAAACCCAATAATTAAAATGAAGTGATCGAGCCTTTACTATCTATTAATAATTATTTACATCATTTTACCATTAATGACATTGTCTCAGTTGAATTATGGCGGCCAGTACGCCCAATCAGTTTTCCAAGTATTTTTATTAACCGGTAAACGATTTTTATAGCATATTTTCCCTTGCTAATTGATGTCCAGTAAATCACCGGACCACAGTCGTGGCTAATCTATTACTAAAGGAGACGCTGAAGATAGTCTACTTAATTTTAACAACAAGTTGGCAAAACAAATTTCCAAGCCTACCCAACCCCTCCTACAAACAAAGAAATGAGCCATACTTTTATTATGATAAATCAACGAAATAAGACACGCCCGGCTAGTTCAGTCGGCAGGGAATCAAACCAACCAGTTTACTGATCGAGAGGCCGTAGGTTTGATTCCCTGGCGGGGCAAACGTTTTGTGGAGTTTGGTCATTCAGTCATTCTCCCTCCTACAACTTATTCTAAATCATGTATGGCAGTTGTCAGTCACTGACAGAAGTATGTGATCAGTAACTGGTCATCAGCTAAATCCAGAGGTAAAGCCTTCCCAGGATCAGTGAGTAGGTGGGCTGACCGCTGTGATATACCCTATACAATATGATGCTACGGCGTCAAAATTAACCAAAAAAATATCGACTTAAACCTATTGAGATAGGGCAATTAGGTATAGTTCGTTACTTATTGCCATTTTCCTGGGAAAATACGTCTTGGAATCAAACCCATTAGCGTAGATCTGTATTCAATGGTCATGCGTATGGGCGGGACTTGATCAATATTATTTAAATTAAGTAATCTATACATAAATAAGGAATTTCACGCTGATTGTAATCGCTTAATGTAACTATCGATTACATTTTTTTTAAATAATAAGGACACGCTTAATAGAATAATCTTTAAAAAAAAAGAAAAAAGTAAAATCTAAAAAATCACTTACTTCGCCACGTCCGCCATTTTGGGTGTATAAAAATGGCGCATATATAAATCGCTTGAACTGAATTAGTGATAATTTATGAATAATATTTTACGTATCAACAATTTTGAGAACTCAAAGTACAGTTTTGTACCACATCGAGTTGATAAAATTTATAAATTTGTTATCAGTTTAAATTATCAATTCTTATCACAGATACTGTGATTGTTAACCCTTACCGCTTGTTTGAAATGTTGTCCGATGTATACACTTGACCTTTTGTATTGTTGAACCCCGATGCTGAGGCACAAGGACTGTCCATTCGAAACAGCTCAACAATTTATTGAATGAATTATTTATGGCTCAGTCCCATACAATCGTGGCTTGTTGCGGACCCGTACGTCCAGACAGTCGAAGGCCGTGGGAAGCCTTGCGTATTAAAGTGACGGTACGCACATGGCACAAAACAACACACCCGTACGGAGCCGTAGCTGGACGATATACAAGTTTAATCCATACTAGGCCACGATTGTGTTCACGATTTAACTTAGAAACGGATACGTGTATCAACGGCTCATCTCACGAACCCTGGTAAAAACGTAACAGTCCGTACGGGTACGCAAATGTTCGTACGAGTCCTTGCGGAGCTTGATTGCACGGCGCCTGTACGGTGCACGCACGGCTATTTTTATGTTTATGGGACTGTAGCATTAGGAAGACTTTGTAGAGGTCAATTAGGAATATTGGGGTTTTGCTTCATACGCGAAGCGAAGCACGCAACAGGTTATGGAATATAGTTCGTAAAACACTCAAGGTTTCGTAAACGCATTTTACATGTTTTAAATGTGACTAAATATTGCCCAGAGGTATCATTGAATCATGTATTGCAAATTTATGAACTGAAAATAAGACATTAATCAGCCTATAAACGTTTGTTTCGCACCGAGATTTGAGTCCTACGGTTCAGTTCGTTTCCAATATGGTGGGTAATAAGAGACTTTAGTCAGTTATTTCCCCTTGTATACTCTTCAAAATAGGTAGGTCTAATTAGTTGGATTAATCGGATTTTACCCTTACTTTTCAATGTTAATTTGCCAAATTTAATCTTAAATAACTTTTTGTATATCATTTAATTTGTTTGAAATTTAAGCGAATAATTTTTAAGCTAAAGAACTATCTAAATTTCATCACTTCTGTTAATATCTTCATTAACAAGAAAGATATTAGATGAAATATTTTGTTACCCTTACATAGGAATTCAATGATAAAATCCAAGGATTCCAACTGTAAGGACCTACTTACCAATTGAATTGCTTCAGATTTTATCAGGGAAAGATAACTGACTAAAGTCCCTAATATGGCGGCGAATTTTCAGGCTTCTGACGTCTATATTTAGAACACTAAATGCCAAAGTGACGACGTTGCGTAATTAATTAGTCTTTGACCATGAAAGACACATGAAATCCTTGAAAAGAACACATATTTGTGAAATGCTATTCTATTCTCAATTTAACGAAAACAATAAAATGATATTGAAACACCTGACGCCATTTATTGCAGGTACAACTGTACTGGTTCAAATAACGGATCAAAATCTATTACACATTTTTGAACATTATCTATTAACAAACTGTACAAAAAAAGGGCTGGGGCGGCCCCTATTTTAATTTTCGCACAATGAGAATTTTACCAGAAATGCATTAAAAAATCATTATCACCCTTATACGTTATCATTTAGAAAGCAGTTTTATTTATTTATTTGAAAAATTAAAAAAGGGGCTTCGGGCCCTTAAATTGTCGGCGATCCCCGCCGCTGTATCAACTCATGAAAAAAAGGGTACAATCATTAGGTAGACATTCAACATCTACATGAAACCTACCCGTATCGAAATTTTTAGCCATAAAATAAACTTTATTATCAATATTGTTATCAGGGGGACGCTATCAGCAAATTGTACTCATTTTTATCAAATAGACACTCCGCTTCATGTAGATAAAAATTATATACATGAAAAATATTGTTAAAATTTAGGGGTGGTAATTTTTATATCCAACTGCCGGACTAGGTACGTATTCTTTGTCTTTTATAACTAACTTTATCATATTTAGACGTTATTGTAATTGATAAAGAATTTTCTTGAAATATTGTAAATATGCCTTATTTTCCTTTTCGCGTTTCGTTTTTTGATAAAGCTTTAAATAAGGTTTATCTTATTTCTGTTTTGGTTTCGGGCGCCATTTTGTTTTAATTTGTGATATGGGCGCCATTTTGTTTCATTAAAAAATTGATTTCTTGAATCTAAATGCGGTGATCCCATGTTGATGTTTATAATCTCAGATCGCCGCAGATCTAAATCCGGCAGCGTTCGTAGAAATTCGTGTTATTCCGTGGTCAATTCGTGATCATCCATGATTTTGTAATTTATCCGCACTGCCTAATTTTGACATGCTATAAACGATCACTCAAAATATCCGCATTTCTGACCCCACCTGTCCTATTGTCGAGCATATCAATGCCGGTTCCATCATTTTTGAAGGTGCGACCTAAGCATAAATTATCCCTAATCAAAGACGCCATCGGGATCGTAGGTTCAATTCCCGGATTGGGCATACTTTCGAGGAGTTTGGTCATGAAATTATTTTAACGGTCATACTCCCTCCTACCAATGATTCTAAAACATATATGGCAGTTGTCAGTCATTGACAGATGTATGGGACTAGTAACTGGTTTACAGCTAAATCCAGGGATAAGGACTTTCCAAGAATTACCGTATGAATATTTCCTATTTTTCACTTACGATGATTTTTATCGTAAGATTTTTTTTGTGAAAAAGACCACCACTGTAGGCCTGATATTACTAATTATTAAATTCCATATTTTCAGGTAATTAGCAAACAGGAATGTGGACACGGATATTGTTTATCCTGGGCGTGGCCCTGACGGTAGTGATGTGCCAGTCACCCCACGGCAAGGACAGCACAGTTTGTACGTCGTACACATCTCCTCCAGGAGTCGGTAAGTAGTTCTTTTGTTTCCCATTCGGAATTCCTCGGCCATTCACTAGGACTAACCTCGGACATATTTAGACGCCATTTATATACATGTAGTCTCTTTTATAGTATAAGAAAATGTATTTACAGATCTAATCAAGAGCTATTTGGCATGACCGTTAGGTGTTTTGCTTCGATAACCCGGGTCGGTGGCGCAGTTGATTGTGCGCCACGATTTGGGAACTCGTGTCCCGAGGAGGGGTGCGGGTTCGAATCCCACCCGGGGAGGTTATACACTTGCATGAAAATTTGACAATAATGTCATTTTTCCTCCATTAATAAGATTTATGGAGAAGTTTTCGGCCTTGTGGAAGGGTAGGTGAGTACTGGTTATAGACAATGGTCCAGGAAAGCTAGGTTAGGTGCGCTGGACGCCGTTAAATGGCCTAAATTGTGATAACACGGCGTTTAAACCAATAACATGCTTCGCCTGTGTATGGCCTCTCGTATGCATTAAAAAACCTGGGCTATTGGCGGAGACCCACGAAATCTTCCGATATGCTTCATTCTATGAATGGTAGAGGTGTTCCGAATGTTTTGACCCCATGTTCAATATTATTCTTTTTAATTTGGTTCATGCCGTGTCAAACTTTCATTATCAAACCAGTAGTGAATACTCCACAATGCTAGGCGACTACGCCAATTTGTAAAAATGTATTCTATGTTTTTTTTAAGTCAAAAAGTCATTGAAATCTAAATATTTTATAAGAATGTTTTACTTTCAGGCAATGTAATTAAACCCAACATCAGTAATCAGTTTCATGTAAGAATTGAAATGGCTATTAGGAATAAGAATAAAACAGAACAGACCCATGAGTACTTTGATGCAGTAAATAACAGAGGTTTTGTTGATCAAACTGACGAATTTATAAGGTAAATATTTTTTATTCTTACAACCAATTGAGGATATTTGTTTATTTCGGTGTAATATCGATTTTACTTCACGAGTGAGCTGAGGATGCAATATTTTCACGAGTGACGTACCCACGAGTGGAAATGTAATATCATTAGCTCACGAGTGAAATAAATCGATCTTACACTAAAATAAACACATTTTCTGTTTAAAATATGCTTTAAACTGATTTTTTTTTAAAGTTTAAGTATGATGTGTCATCAGAACGGCGCATCCAAACAGTGAAAAACAACATATTTATTTTCATTGTTTCAAAATAGGGGAATATTGAATTTTATTTCGCATATTAATCACGATATTCCGCTGGAAAGAATATGATAAAGTTACATCGTTTGATTTCAGTCACCTGTCCGAAGAGAACGGAAAAATCCGAGGTTTTACAAAGGATACGGAATTGCTTGCTGTTTTGCGAAGGATACGGAAATGCCCGAGGCTTTACGAAAATTACGGAAATGTTCAAGGTTTTATGAAGGATACGGAAATATCCGATGTTTTCGAAAGATAAGGAATTGCCCGAGGTTTTACGAAGGATACGGAAAGATCCGATGTTTAACGAACTTAAACGAGCATTTGCTCAAGTTTGCTTCTTTACAGATTTCAGGCATGGTATGATTACGGAACAAACGAGTTTATCGGTTTTTATCCAGACACTCCGGCTGGTACCCCAGGCAGATGCTTTGTAAATGACTTGTCACAGAATAATCAGCGATTCTTATTTGGATACGAGAAAGTCAATGGAAAACCACATATATTCAGCGCTGCTGGTGCCCTACATTGGGGAGGTCAAGGCATAAACGAGGTTTGAACTATTTTGTGACCTTCAGAATCAGCTAAATTAGTAAAAGTTTTGTTTTGTATGGCGTTTCAAAATGACGTCATGTAAGGCATTATTAAACTTTCACGGGTTGCCACCCAAAGTGACGTCAAGCAAATTATTTGACGTAATGACGATCAAAGTGACGTCATTCAAGTCATTAATATCCTTTCAAGGATTGACATCCGAAGTGACGCCACACAAGAAAATTATATGCTTGCAAGTGTCGACACCATAAGTGACGTCAAACAAGTCATCTAGATTCTATTATGTATTGACACCCCAAGTGACGTCACGCAAATCCTTTCGCGGATTGACACCCAAAGTAGCGTCACACAAACTTATTAAGATAAACATTCGGTTTTTATCCAACCTTTGTTTTCTAGGTATACATAGGTAAAACAGTGGTCCGAGATATTCAAAGTCTGATTTAGATGGTTTCTACTATTTACATTCGGTTTTTATCGTTACTTTGTTTTCTAGGTATATATGGGTAAAACTGTGGTCCGAGATATTCAAGTTGACTGGTGGAGGTCGTGTCAATACTGGGACAGTCAAGACGCCACAATGACAGTAGATTGGTACTTTTCTTGTAAGTCAAACAGTAATATACAGTACCCATCAAAAGTTTGGAGACAAAAGAAATTTACAACAATTCTTAAATTTTGATGGTTATTTGTAGTAGAATCATTAATTTTAATAACTTTGATATGGTTGATGATACAACAATAACAAATTTCATGGATGCATCACATTTATAAGAAACAGCATCTGACGTCCTCAAGCCTCCAATGCCATGTTTATTATATAATAATTTCCCATAACATAGACGATAGCGCAGTTGGTAGCGCGCCAGGATTTGGATTCTCGTGCCCGAGTGGGTGCGGGTTCGAATCCCACCCGAGGAGGTTATATCGTTCCATAAAAATTTGACAGTAATGTCGATTTTCCTTAATTGATTAGATAATATGGAGAAGTTTCCGGCCTTGTAGAAGGGTAGGTGAGAACTGGTTATAGACAATGGGTCCAGGAAAGTTAGGTTAGGTGCGCTGGACACCGTAAAATGACCTAAATTGTGTTGACACGGCAATTACTCCAACAAATAAAAAAAGATTTTATGTTATTTTTGTAGACTCAGTTATAACAATAATGGCGATCAAAAATTAAAACAAAACTAAAAGGCTTAGCAAAATAGATGGTAATCATTTTTTTATAAAACCCATGTAAATGAAGTAGGCTTACACGGTGAAAATGTCTCCAAACTTTTGGTGAGAACTGTACTTTGTCCTCCAAAAGCTCCTTCACACTAGGGCTGTCATCGATTGGGCTCGAAGCGTATCGACGATATCGATAAATCGAGAAATAAATATCGACGATACACCAATATACGAGTATATCGATACCTTCACTGCTGTACTATACATACCATTTATTTTGTCATAAACTCATAATAGATGTAAATTTGTCATGAATGTTAAACGTTCTGTGGCCAAGAGCTAATGGTGTTGAAGTCAATGCTTTAGACCTATCAGATCATATTATGACAACGCACCTGTTTCCACTTACGATAGAAGGTTCGTCTCACAAATTTGACCCTTATTATTATTAACTTTTATTTATTTACCTATATAGACTTTATTATCGATATTTCAAAATGCATATCGATTATTGATCGGAAAATAAATAACGACGATACAACGATATCGTAAGAATCGATGACATCTCTACTTCACACATTCATAGTTTACATTGTTCCAAGGTTTGCGCGCTAATTTGACAGTGGTATTATTCACAGTCGGCGATTGAACGGCTCATTTCAAATTGCGTGACGTTGACGATGTAAGCAAGTGCCTAAGCATAACGATTTCGTCATGAACATCATAATGAGAATAGGTCACCTGAACGTGACCCACGTAAGAAAACGGCCAGATCTTAATTGGCGAGTAGACGAGCGGAAAATTTTAGATCGGGTTTTAATCAGACTGGGGTTTTACAAGATATTTGTAATTTTTTATCTTATTTTTCAGCTCGTACAATGTGGTCAACATCGGTTGGAACCCGGGTACCAGTCATGGCTCACGTACAAGGTGTTTCCTATCTTAAAACCAGACATACTTTCGATCATTATTATAACTTCTATGATTTTCAACCTTACGTCAGTGCTGATGATAATCGTAGATTTGAGGTAAGACCCATTTGGAACACCTCGACCATTCATGAATAAATAATCTCGGAAGGATTCGTGGGGGTTCTACCCTGGCGGCTTGGGATCTTACTACCTAAGCTAGGCGAAGCACATGCGAAGCACGTATTGGTTATGCAAAATAGTTCTTGTAGTATACACACAAATCTTTGTCAAAACATATTTCTATGTTATATATTGAACCCATTATTGTTCAGCGATATCATTGAACTGTGTTATCTTAAATTAACGGACTAAAAACGAAACATCACTCATCGCCTAAACGATCGTGTATTTGTTTACTTCAACACCGGTAATTTCAAAATGGCGTTTAATATGTCCACGGTTATTCGTAGCGAATGGCCGAGCAGTTCCGAAGTCTCTGAACCAAAGCTACATTTATACTTATTTAGTTTAGCACGATAGTGAAACAAGTTCTTACAACTAAGATTTATCACTTTTGTGTACCATTCCTGGTCGCCCAGAACTGAGCTAGTTGGATAAAGTTTCTTACTCAAGAACATGGATGAGATTCTAACCAACGCAGAGCTGGCTGTCCAAATATTACTAGTCCCACGTCGTTACTACTTGGTCACGACTGGTCATATGCTATCAGTAAGAGTAACTGCTGTAGCTATTTAACATGAGCCAATGAAAAATATACCACGTCCGTTGTTAACAATACTCTTCACTCGTATACTTAAGATGCTCTTTTCACTGCAGTAAAAATCTTCAGAATACATATTTTTCTCTTTCGTGAAAAAAACCCAAAAACGCTTCATCTGTATACTTACCCAACCGTGTACTTATACATGTGTATTTGCATTTTCATTGCTGTGAAAATACACTTCAAACTTATACAATGTACTTACCTAGACTGTGGTTTCTTTGCCTTTTCACAGCAGTGAAAATATGCGGCAAACTTCTACTTACACTGTGATTTCTTTGCATTTTCACTGCAGTGACAATACATTGTAAACTCATTTGCTTTTAATGCATTTTCACTGAAGTGCAGATACATTGCAAACTTACCCTGTGATTTATTTGCATTTTCACTGCAGTGGAAATACACTGTCAACTAATACTTACTTACACTGTGATTTAATATACTGAACCAAAAAAGAAACTTTCGCCAAGTTTGATTGTAGATATGTTAGTACAGTTTCAATCCTTTTGGCTGAAAGCTTACATTTTTGTAAAATAATGTATTGTGGTTCTTTAAAAATCGTCATTTTGGAGGAAAGGATCAGATTGATTGTTGAATTTTAAATTAGAATAAGGTAGGGGTCTTTTCTAAAGTTAACAATCAGTAGCGTGTGCGGCCGCCGTGGGCGATGCTGACTGCCTGACAGCGACGTCGCACAAGTTTGTTAATGTCAGCCTGTGGAATATTATTTCATTCTTCAAGCAATGCAGCTCGAAGGTCGTTGGTGTTGTTTGGAGGGTTCGGACGTCGACGTACACGTCTATCCAGATTATCCCAAAGATGTTCAATATTGGGTTCAAATCCGGACTTTTTGAGTGCCAGTCGTCGATGAAATCAATGTTATGATTTTGTAAATACTGTATTATTGAGTAACAGTTTTACAAGCTACTACATGTATATATGTGTGTACATCTAAGTGGTACCCTTGAACCATTGGCACATACTTTGCGAAAGTTTCTTTTTTGGTTCAGTATTGTATTATGTAAATATTTCAGACACCAAGTGGAGTTGTCTGCCCTGGTAGAAAACTGGTTAGAGGTTTCCCATCTGTTCCTAATGATGCTTTTTCATTTACCACTGAAATTCTAGATTTAAACAGTCTTAAACTCTCCTATATGAAGGTAAGATACATATCGCGATATATTTTCCGATATATTATAAATATCGATATTTCAATTATTTTCACAACGATACATGTCCCAGAAGTTAAAAATTTTGCTAGTGTTTCATTCAACTATCGATATATCGCGATAATTTTTTTTTCAATACGTTTTAAATATCGATTTTCTAACACATCGCGTCCCAGAGAGTTGGAAACACGGGAAATGCCCAAAATTCTCCATCATAGATAGGGGATGCCATGGGTCCAGTTGGGGCCTGAAACAAGGAAAACAATTTTCTCCCAGAAATAATTTTCCCTATTGTATATAACATGCTTTTTCCGGCTGAAAACACTTTTTCTTGAACCAGGTCAAAATGTACCTCAGCCTCTTTCTTTGGTCCAGTCTAATGTGGAAATGTGCCACAACCGCCATTAGAATTACTTCCAAGGCCAGGGATGCTGTTTAAAGGGCCCTACCTATAGGGAAGTGTTATATGCGTGGTTGCTATTCAGGCTTAATTATGATAAATGCCAGTTTATGCCAGAACGTCTCCAAAAACACAGATAAGGAGGTCATGGGGCAAAAAAACTAAAAAAACATCCTGCTAAGGCGTTTTTGGGCCCATTGAGGCCCAAAACGGGATTTTTTTAATTGAATTTTTTTCTCTGGTTCCAGTTCCATTGTCCCTGATGTATACATCATGCGTTTCCTGGTTCGTCTGGACCATACGAAGGGACTGAGGCACAAATGAATCCGGTTGCAGAGAAAAAAAAATCCGCTCGAAAAAAACGCATGATGTAAGTCGATTTCGGGCCAAAAAAGTTTGGTCCCGTTTTTGGCCTCAATTGGCCACAGGACATCCGCATAGACATATTTGGGCGGAATTTCAGGCATAAACCGACAATCGTGGCCAAAAACGGCAATTTACGCATGACGCGACTAACCCTAGATGGGACTACGTAACGGCCTGGAAATGGGTCCGCTGGCCCCCGGAAGTGCCTCAGGTACGGGTTGTGGCACATTTCCTGGTTCGTCTGGACCATACGAAGGGACTGAGGCACAAATGGAACCGGTTACAGAGATAAAGTTTTTCCGCTCGAAAAAACGCATGATGTATACATTAGGGAAAAAAGTCGATTTCGGGCCAAAATTTTTGGTCCCGTTTTTGGCCTCAATTGGTCACAGGACATCCGCATAGACATATTTGGGCGGAATTTCGGGCATAAACCGGCAATCGTGGCCTAAAACGGCAATTTACGCATGACGCGCCCAACCCCAGATGGGACAACGTACCGGCCTTGAAATGGGTCCGCTGGCCCCCGGAAGTACCTCAGGTACCGGTTGTGGCACATTTCCTTGTTCGTCTGGACCATACGAAGGGACTGAGTCACACATGGAACCGGCTCCAGAGATAAAGTTATTCCGCTCGAAAAAACGCATGATGTATACATCAGGGAAATAGTCGATTTCGGGCCAAAAAATTTTCGTCCCGTTTTTGGCCTCAATTGGCCACAGGACATCCGCATAGACGTATTTGGGCGGAATTTCGGGCATAAACCGGCAATCGTACCCAAACAAGGCAATTTACTCACAACGCGCCTAACCCTAGATGGGACTATGTATCGGCCTGAAAATGGGTTTGCGGGCCCCCGGAAGTACCTCAGGTACCGGTTGTGACACATTTCCCGGTTCGTCTGGACCATACGAAGGGACTGAGGCGCAAATGAAACCGGTTCCAGGGATAAAGTTTTTCCGCTCGAAAAAACGCATGATGTATACATCAAGGAAAAAAAGTCATTTTGGGCCAAAAAATTTCGTCCCGTTTTTGGCCTCAATTGGCCACAGGACATCTGCATAGACATATTTGGGCGGAATTTCGGGCATAAACCGGCAATCGTGGCCAAAAACGGCAGTTTACGCACAACGCGCCTAACCCTAGATGGGACAACGTACCGGCCTTGAAATGGGTCCGCTGGCCCGCGGAAGTACCTCAGGTACCGGTTGTGGCACATTTCCTGGTTCGTCTGGACCATACGAAGGGACTGAGTCACACATGGAACCGGATCCAGAGATAAAGTTTTTCCGCTCGAAAAACGAATGATGTATACATCAGGGAAAAAGTCGATTTCGGGGCAAAAATTTTTGGTTCCGTTTTTGGCCTCAATTGGCCACAGGACATTCGCATAAACGTATTTGGGCGGAATTTCGGGCAGAAACCGGCAATCGTGGCCAAAAACGGCAGATTACGCACAACGCGCCTAACCCTAGATGGGACTATGTATCGGCCTGAAAATCAGTCCGCTGGCCCCCGAAAGTACCTCAGGTACCGGTTGTGGCACATTTCCCGGTTCGTCTGATGAAAAAGTCGATTTCGGGCCAAAAATTTTTGGTCCCGTTTTTGGCCTCAATTGGCCACAGGACATCCGCATAGACATATTTGGGCGTAATTTCGGGCATAAACCGGCAATTGTGCCCAAAAACGGCAATTTACGCATGACGCGCCTAACCCTAGATGGGACTACGTACCGGCCTGGAAATGGGTCCGCTGGCCCCCGGAAGTGCCTCAGGTACCGGTTGTGGCACATTTCCTGGTTTGTCTGGACCATACGAAGGGACTGAGGCACAAATAGAACCGGTTCCAGAGATAAAGTTTTTCCGCTCGAAAAAATGCATGATGTATACATCAGGGAAAAAGTCGATTTCGGGCCAAAAAGTTTTGGTCCCGTTTTTGGCCTCAATTGGCCACGGGGCATCCGCATAGACGCATTTGGACGGAATTTCGGGCATAAACCGGCAATCGTGGCCAAAAACGGCAGTTTACGCACAATGCGCCTAACCCTAGACGGGACAACGTACCGGCCTGGAAATGGGTCCGCTGGCCCCCGGAAGTGCCTCAGGTAGCGGTTGTGGCTCATTTCCTGGTTCGTCTGGACCATACAAAGGGACTGAGGCACAAATGGAACCGGTTCCAGAGATAGAGTTTTTCCGCTCGAAAAAACGAATGGTGTATACATCAGGGAAAAAAGTCGATTTTGGGCCAAAAATATTTGGTCCCGTTTTTGGCCTCAATTGGCCACAGGACATCCGCATAGACATATTTGGGCGTAATTTCGGGCATAAACCGGCAATCGTGGCCAAAAACGGCAATTTACGCATGACGCGCCTAACCCTAGATGGGACTACGTACCGGCCGGGAAATGGGTCCGCTGGCCCCCGGAAGTGCCTCAGGTACCGGTTGTGGCACATTTCCTGGTTCGTCTGGACCATACGAAGAGACTGAAGCACAAATGGAACCGGTTTCAGAGAAAAAGGTTTTCCGCACGAAAAAAATGCATCAGGGAAAAAAGTCGATTTCGGGCCAAAAATTTTTGGTCCCGTTTTTGGCCTCAATTGGCCACAGGACATCCGCATAGACGTATTTGGGCCGAATTTCGGGCATAAACCGGCAATCGTGGCCAAAAACGGCAGTTTACGCACAACGCGCCTAACCCTAGATGGGACAGCGAACCGGCCTGGAAATGGGTCCGCTGGCCCCCGGAAGTACCTCAGGTACTGGTTGTGGCACATTTCCTGGTTCGTCTTGACCATACGAAGGGACTGAGTCACAAATGGAACCGGTTCCAGAGAAAAAAATTTTCGCTCGAAAAAAACGCATGATGTATACATCAGGGAAAATGTCGATTTCGGCCAAAAATGTTTGGTCCCGTTTTTGGCCTCAATTGGCCACAGGACATCCGCATAGACGTATTTAGGCGGAATTTCGGGCATAAACCGGCAATCGTTGCCAAAAACGGCAATTTACGCATGACGCGCCTAACCCTAGATGGGACTATGTACTGGCCTGGAAATGGGTCCGCTTGCCTCAGGTACCGGTTGTGGCACATTTCCTGGTTCGTCTGGACCATACGAAGGGACTGAGTCACACATGGAACCGGTTCCAGAGATAAAATTTTTCCGCTCGTAAAAACGCATGATGTATACATCAGGGAAAAAGTCGATTTCGGGCCAAAAATATTTGGTCCCGTTTTTTGCTTCAATTGGCCACAGGACATCCGCATAGACGTATTTGGGCGGAAGTTTTAAGATATATTTTTTAATGCACTGTATATGTCATTTTTTTCAGGAAACATTTTACTATTCACAAAAGTTAGTCATGTATGAATATAGACCTCAACTTGGAGACTACACGGCTTATGGTTATAATGATTTAAGGGAAGTCCACGATTTTCACACTGGTAAGTAATGTCTACTTCAAAACCACGTCCATGCAGCGTTTATATACCACAAAACTTTGTGTTCAAGTGCCTAATCCAGGGGCGGGTCCAGGATTTTTTTTCTAGGGGGGGGGATCCAAACTATTCTGGAGGGGAGGTCCAAACTTTCAACACACAACCACATCATACAGTGTTTGCAAAATAACGCAACATATAATTAATTAAAGAACATATAAACATTAGATCTATGTTCAGCACTGAGAAAAAAATGCTCCATGCTACTTAAAATAGCTTACAGTTACTAAATACTGTCATGGACGGGTACATTTTGGGAATTTCAGGGGTCCGGACCCCTCTGGCCCCCGCTAGACCCGCCTATGTAATCCATAATTTTAGTGCCCAATGTAAAATGCTGGTCTAATTTAAATTGCCAACCTACAAATTCTGTGTTAACTGCCCCTTTGACAATTTTAGTTCCAGTTATAATTATATTTTCAATGTATAGTTTTTTAGGATCGATCTGTACTTCAGTGTTTAAATTATAATTTGAGTGTCTCATCTATAACTTAAGTGCCCCATTTGTGACTGTAGTGCCCAACGTATAATTCTATTGCCAAACTATATTTGTGTGCATGATTTATATTAATTTCAGTGATCATAATGAGTGTGGCATTGCTGGACAATATACGTTTGTGAATAAATTTAAAGGGAGATAACATATGCCGGCCTAGTTATATTAAAATGAGATGACACGCTTGAAGTACGCCTCTCTGTCTTTGTTGCAAATTGTTGAAGCGTGGAAAGAGTAATTTATATCCTCTTGCTAGCATTGGAACGATAAGATTTAAGATATGGTTAAGATCACGTTCCAAATTATAAATACAAACACTCATTAAAGCAAATAAAAAATGAAAATTATTTAGGCACCACAAAAAATCTTAATCATTTTGCCAGCAGTATGCTAATTCTCCCAACCTGTAATTATTTTGCCAAACTATATTTGTGTGCATGATTTATAAAAATTCAGTGACCAATGGCATTTTTTAATTGTCCAGTTTCATTAAATTACCCATAACATTTAAAACAAGTGTTTGTGTTGCCGTTTTAAGACTATTAAGGGGCGTGGTTCATTTTCATAATGGATGTGTATTTTACTTGTAGGCGTGGCTTACGTAACTGATATCAACCAAGGAAATTGTTCATATCGTCCAATCGAAGATTCGGATTTTGACGTCAGATCTAATGGACCAAATATGGTACGAATTCGTAATTCAAAAGAATTCTTCTACTTCGATACATCAGCTGTGACGTATGAAGGCGTGGTAAGTATGACGTCAAATATGACGTAACAAAACTGGTTAAGAATTACGTCAAATATGACGCAAGAGAGCTTGTTAAGTATGACATCTTTTATGACGTATGAATGCTTTGTATATACGACACTTATCGTACAAGCCAATAAATTCCGAGTCCAAGATTGCGTATAACATTAGACACTGCATAAACGTGATGACTTTTCCATTAAATGATTCGTACTTTGCACTTGTGATATGTTTCCTACGCATTCCAAATCGTGCCTGTGCTTTATTCTATGACACAAAATTCATGTAAAGCCTTGTAATAGAAATATGGCCATTCGGATGACCTCTCCATAACAAATCCTCTGCACACAACAACAGCTTTTGATATTTCCCTTAGGAGTCATTTTGATTAAATTCAAGCCTCGCAGAGCAACAACATCTGAACAGCAACACACCTTAGCCCCTCCCAGTGGGTGTTGCTCTAGACGGGCTGTACTGCATAGGATTTTAAGTTCTAATGGTTTTCATTTTGTTTTCTACATTTCAGAAACAAAATCGTGACATAGACTGTGATACTTGGATTGGTACAAGAACAGATTATCCTTTCACGTTTCCACAGAATTCGACATGGGAATGGTACTTTGCTACAGTGAGTACTACTTAGGGAAACTAAGCAGTGTGCCACGACATTTAATTAACGCTTTGCAGCATACATACGTTGTACAAGCAGTGTGGCACGACTTTAACGCTTTGTCTATAATCTGTTGTTGAATAAAACAGAGGCATTAGTTTTAAAGAGACAAAACTAGATATTGAGTGCTTTAGCTGAAAACTAGAGTCTATGTTTTATTCTTCGACAAACTATAAAAAATTGTATGTTATTTCGATTATAACATTGAAAAAAAAAGTATACCATTAAGTTCTATAAATGGGGGGGGGGGTATTCAGTAATAAAATATTGATGACGTCACGTTAAATATAGAGTAAAACACAAATCTTAATCACCTGGGAAAACATAAATTCGAGTGCCTAATAAGAACTATATATCTATCTTAGGCCAAATAAGATTTGTTTGTACCAGCTGCATGCATGCAAAAATAAGTTATTTAATATACATGTACTATTGCTGAAAAGCACGCAGCACATATTAAAACCGACTTTTCTGTCTACACATACTGTTTATTTCAACTTGGTAACAATCTGGTACACCCAGTACAAAGTTTTTCTGCTGACAAAAACAACCCATTAACTTGGGTTCCAATCAATCTTTTGCGCACCACGTGTCAAAGGTTGTCAGATGGGGGTATTCTTGATAATAAAAAATCATCTCTAAGAATCTCAAGTAGCACATTTATGATTGACAAATAGTGTCTAAAAGGGTTTATTAAAGACAGTGCATTGGAGATGATATGGGAATGAAACACATATCGAGAGCTTGAATACAGTAATCACCAAAAGTTTGGAGACATTTTCATTGTGTAAGCCTACTACACAGGTTTTATAAAAAAATGATTACTATCTATTTTGATAAGCCTTTTAGTTTTGTTTTAATTTTTGATAGTCATTATTATTGTACATTGTTTGTAACTGAGTCTACAAAAATAGCATAAAATCTATGTTATATGGGAAATTATTACAATAAACATGGCATTGGAGGCTTTAGGACGTCAGATGCTGAATCTTATAAATGTGACGCATCTGTGAAGTTTGCTAATGTTTTATCATCAACCATATCAAAGTTATTAAAATTAGTGGTTCTACAACAAATAATCATCAAAATTTAAGAATCGTGGTTCTGTCTTCAAACTTTTGATGGGTACTGTACGTTTTTTCGCTAAAGCTTGCAACAATTCTTTGGACATTTATGTCCTTGTTGTAGATATGGGTGTGTTCAAACGAATGGCAAATGGCGTTGATGAACAGCTTAAAATGAAACAAATCTTCATATAAAACTAAAGATTTTTTTCCGTTTATTTCAGACCGAATGGACAGAGCTAAATTCCGGACCAGAATCCGGTAACATTCCGGTACAGATGAGAATTAGCATACCCCAGGTAAAGTAAAATAATTTGAATTCCTTTTAAAACTTTAAAACTGTATGTTGCTAACTTGTTTAAATGGATTGATTTGTTGATGACATAAGTTCTAAGATTTGGGAATGTTTGGTCTTTTCCAATAAAGTTGTTTTATAGGATCTCTTCTTAAATCATGATAAAATGGACATTCTAGTAAAAAATGAAATTCTTCCTCAAGTTTGTTACAAAGTTTACATTTTTTTCATATGTTTTCAGAGTGGTTGGAATTATCAATACAATTTATACAACTTTAAAAAATCAAAACCAGATTTGTTGAAATTTGACATCAGTGGTTGTTACCAGTTTGGTCAACGTAGAAAATTCCAGTTCAGATTACCAGGTAAATATTTTCATTTATACAGTACAACCTCTCTTGAACAACACCCGTTGGGAGCACGGGTGAAAGAGAGGGACTAAAGTATGTTGGTGTTCAGAGGTTGTTGCTCTGCTGAGGTTTAATACAATCAAACGTAGGCCAAAGGGAAAATTAAAAGCTGTTGTTGTGAAGAGAATATGTTCTGTTGAGGGCCACTCTGCAGAGGTTATACTGTACTACGTCGGATCAGTGGTCTTGTGGTAGGACACCCGCTTAGTGATGAAGAGGCCCCATGTTCGATCCCTTCTGGAGGAACTGCTAATTTCCTTGAGCTTTTAATGGCGATAAGGAGCTGTCATGGCCAAGTGGTTGTGATGCCTATAAGAAGCGGGCGTGGCCGAGTGGTTATGACGTTGGAATTGTAATCCTTGGATAGCCAGCTCTGTATTGGTTCGAATCACATCAAATACCTACCTCGATGTTGCCATCAGCAAGAAATTTTATCCTGCTAGCTGAGCTAAAGAAGTCGACGTGACGTCACTGAAAATTGCAAAGTAAATAAAATTTCGCTCTGAAATGAAAGACAATAATGCAATGCATATATTTATATTGATAATTTGTTGTCATAATTGTAGAACAAATGTATAATCATTTTCAAGAGAACATTTCCTTAAGAAATTACTATTAGCCAGTACGATTGACGTCATCATATATATTTTTTTCAGTAACTGCAGCAGTAAAATCAGCTATCAGCGTCAACACTGAACCATTTAAATACAACATTTTACAATCTATACTAAATGCCACAGGTGTAGCTCCTCTACGTGTAGCTAATCTACAGGTAAGATTTTTGTTTGTCCGGGACTTCAGCCCTTAACAAATGTAAATTCACCATTATTCCGACCATTGCCGATTGTTACTGACTCCAGTAGTCTCTCAGTTTGTTAGTACATGTGTATATTGCAATTCAAAAAGATTGTCTGCTATATCGCAAGCGTTGGTATAATCGCTGATAAGTTGTGCGCCTCAGTAGAGACTTTGTTTGGGCACTATATCAACTTTCACGTTTACAAACCCAAACAAATTCAGTGACTTCGGCGCTTTGATTAAAGGTTTCAATAATCGTTTCAACAATATGTTTTTCCAATGCTGAAGTCAGTCGTTTTATCATAACAAAAGTTTGAAAACGTCAACCGCTCTGCTTTTTGGTTGAATGGTAGCACCGTGTTTTGACTGATGCTGTTTTGTGATTCGTTTGGTTTTAATATAAAAGAAATATTTTATGAAAAGTTTAACCCTTTATTTCTTCTTTTCAGACCTTCTTCGCTGATGACATCATAGTGACATTCGAGCTACTTGATGTGGCCCCTAATATAGGGGACACTAAAAAGTCATCAAGTTTCACACAGGTTCCACTAGACTTCGCAGCAAACACGATAGCTAGTTTAATACAAAGTAACCAGTTTCATGTGACCTTGACTGGGTCACAGTTTGTGAACGTAAATATATTTTTAACATCATTGATATTTTATGGAACGTCATTCGGGACAACCTCGGCGATCATCAACGAAGACATACCTCGAAAATCATTTCGTCAGGACAATGTCTCACACATCGTATTTCATCTGTGTAGTTCAGACTATATTACCTCAAATCAAATTCCTATAGATCTACTTTTTCACCTTATGATATCCGAGGTTTATCTGCGTAGAAGATCGCCGAGGTAGTTCCGAATGACGGAACGAATCATTTACCTTAGAATTTATTATACTTACTAAGTTACTAGACAGTTTCTGTTGAGGATATATTTTTTGAACATTTATCGGACTATTTTTTTTCTACTATTTTGAGAATTTTTTTTTTCTACTTGTTGACGGACTACTTTTCTACTTTATGAAGTATATTTTATTGTTTGAGGAACTTTTTTACTGCTATATAAAAATCATGTTTTCAAATATTTGACGGAAAAGTGCTTTTTTATTTGTAGAACTGTATGTTATATTGTCTACTTTTTGACGGACTATTTTTTTGTAACATTTGACGGACTATTTTTTCTATTTATAGATTGGACAATTAACAGCGAAGTCAGATAGTATAGTAGAAATTACTTATATGAATTCAACAACAACTTTACAGCAGAACAAACAAGTGGGTTACGGTGCAGGTAAGCTAAGCTATATAATTCTTCGTCTGTGTTTGTAGGCGCTTGGGTCTACACTTGTGTAATTCGGCTTGGAGGAGTGCTTGGGTTTTTATTCATGACAAAGGGGAGATGTGTAAAATTGATGTTTTGTTATTCTGCATACGAATTTAGTTTAGCTGGCTCGTTTTGTCATATAGAGAAAATATGCTGCCTAAGCGGGTCTCGAACCCGGAACCTCTCGCTTATAAATGGCGAGTGCTTTCTATACTGAGCTATTCTTCCGCTTGCATATCATTCTCTCCCTAATGGTAAAGGGAAGGTACTGTGACAGTGTAATATTAAAATTTACTCCCCTATTTTTGAAAAACTACTTCAAGATAAAATGACGAGAATAGGCCAGCAATAACTTTTTTGATCATAATAATTTTCACTCTGACTGGAGTGTTTCAGTATATATTTGTATATGAACGAATCTCTTAAACAAACGCTTTCTATTCAATTTTGAGAATTCAACAGCGTGTTCATTGTTGTAAAACTAGATATTTTCACAAAGTGTCCAATTTGCCTATTAAACGGTGATGACACAAATTTGACAAAATAATAAATTCGAATTATCTCCCTTTAATAAATTTGTTAACTAAAGGGAAACAACTCAATTATGATAAAATAGTTTTGATATTGGATTATCTCCCTTTGACCGTAAATAAAGTAAACTTTTTAATATTCTTTTATTTTTAATCTTTTTCTTTCAGGTCCCATGGCGGGTGTTGGAATTTCAATGCCTATTGTCGGTGCAGGAATGGGTATAGCGTTTGCTTATTTCTTCTTCAAATAGAGTTATTTTTTTCTATGTTAAAGACAAACCATCAAGTTTTAAGTAATTATAAGAACTCATTCATCTGACTTTAAAATGTGTAATTGAAATAATAAGACACTGTGTAAAAAGTGCTTGGTGTGAACCTACAGGTGTTACGTCACTCATGACGTCATTTCAAGTGTTTTGCAATATACGATATGTTCTGTATTACCGGAAGTACGGCAAGATCGTACTTTATCATATTTTTTCTACATGTTTTTTTTTCATCTATATTGTATTTATTTGTTGTATGTTTTTTTTCTACAAATCATCAAAACGACAGATCGTTATTAAATCAAGAATAAAGTTGATAAGGACATATTCTAATGATTTTACTAAATTTATACAGTCGTAAAGTTTGAAACAAATCTTGACACGTCAAAATGACGTCACGCTGTCACTTTTCAAAAAAGTGTTTAGTTTTTATTTCTCGTGGTTTTCAAAGGTTAATCGCGGTAAAATGGTTATAGAGAAAATCTACCTTTAATCAATTTATCATATTTTGATAGTACATATATTATGGAAATCAGGGGCGGTTCCAGGAATTATTTCTAGGGGGGGGTCCAAACTTTTCTAGGGTTGGGGTCCAAACTTTCAAATCACAACCACATTATACACTGTTTGAAGAATAACGCATCATATTAATACTATAAACTACATAACCATTAAATCTATGTTAAGTAGAGAAAAAATGCTTCATTTTACTGAAATTCCTGCCCCCCCCCCGCTGGATCCGCCTATGGAAATACTGCTTTATAAAACACATTTCAAATCATTTGTCTGTGAATTTTAAGATGTAATAAAAGTTATTTAACAATATGTGTTGTTTATTTAATAATTAGATGGGAGTTAACTCTAGATGGAATAATTTTTTCGCTAATCAATATAGAATTAATTCCCTTTATTTTTAATAAATAGGGAGTGAACTCGTTATGAATAAATCTTCATTATTCCATACAGAGTTAATTCCGTTTTGTTTGTTTTAAGCACTTTTTTACATGAATGTAAAAGCCGTCTATTGCGTTACAGCAGAACATGACTTGACCTGGGTCCTCGGGTCCAAAACCAGTCAGTTTTTACAACTTCAAGGCCGCCCGGTAAGCTTAGATTGTAGCGCGTCTGGTCAGGATCCCAGGTGACGTCGGTTCGATTTCCTGGCCGGACATATCAACCATCGTGGAGTTTGGTTATATTCTGTAATATTTTCTACAGCCATTCTCCCGTCCCTCTTTTTCTATTAGACCAGTTGTCAGTCACGGGTGTGTGTTTATACTTTGTGCAAGGTTATAAACTTTCGTCAAAAGATTTAGACGTTTCCAGAACCCCTGACTGGAACGACTAAATACCAAAATGAAGCTTAAAATGTTCAAAATGTAGCGTAAAGCATCTAGCATTACCTTACTGTTCTGTTTTTAGTAGTAAAATCCGAGATTTGATGTCGGCGAAGTACAAAAGCATAGAATCAGCATAAAACAGATTTGATACTTAAGTAGTTATGTGCCAACTGCAATATGAAAGTTCTTGTTATAACAGCCTACAGGGCAAATTGTTTGCAACTTGTATTCTCAGAATTCATTACCGCTGTATCGTAAAAAAGTTCATACAATTAATCTTAATCACTCTCCAGCCTTTCAACATGGAAGCAGATTAGCAACTTCACAAGTTTTGTTAATTAAAAGATAATTACATAAAGTCTTAACACACTCGAAGTAAAGAAATAAAAACTAATCAAATTACATAACCTTGGTGAGAACTGATAAATGCTTACGTTGGCATTTAGTTTGTATTCTATGTTTTTGGGGTTTGTTTTGCTTTAAAGGTACTCATTCACAGATTTCAACTTAAATATCATTTTTTTTCTGAAACTATCTAAATTGTATGGAAACTGTTTTGGAAGCAGAAATGTAGTGTTCTGATAATGACAACTTTAATGTAAATAGCCATACAACTTCAATTCCAAAATCTCGGCAATTGATTGTGTTTCATGTAGTAAATATCTACCCCGTATGACACGGTAAAGACAATTTTAGTGCATTTTTGTGACTTTTATTGTATATTTCTTGCAACATATAGGTCAGTTTGTCTCAAAATAATTAGAATTGTTTTTGACACAATTACAGACACTGAATGGTATTTTGAAACTATAAACAATAAACCAAATCTGTGAACTGGTACCTTTAACGCCCTAATGACAAATTGTATAGGTCTTATCACAGCTGTCAGTCAATCTACTCACCGTTCCTGGAAAGGATAAATTTCTAGATTAAGCTTTGAACCCGTTACTAGGAGCATATTTTCATTGAGAACTGACAACTGCCCAACATAATTTAGAATCAGTGGTAGGAAGAAGCATTGTAGTAGAAATTATTTCATGACCAAACTCCTCGAAAGTATATCCCGCCAGGGAATGGAACCAATGACCCCTCGATCAGCAGTCGATTTTTGTCCTAGAGATTTAAATATCTGAGCGGGCTCTGAATTCAATATAAGTTGAAGATATACATGCGCCCCGGCCGCGGTCGTGGCGTATTGGTTAGCATGTCTGACTTCGAAGCCGGGGATCGCGGGTTCGTCGTATATATGACCTAAATATGTGTAGAGTACGACTTTAAACCCAATTTAAAAAAAAGAAAATATACGTCGAATTTCTTTTATACAAACGCATGAATTCAAGACAGAATTGATTTCCTACTTTGATCTCCCGTGGTGTATCATACTTTTTCATCCATGGTCAAGAGGTTAATGTTGATGACGTCAAATCATTGTTATGTTCTCTGGAAAGCGGGTTTGGTGAACTGACCGCCAAACTCAGAAAAACAAATGCCGTCAATCAAAATAAAAAAAATTATGATAAATAAATGTTGTATCTTAAATAATGAATCTTCATTCTGATCTTATTTACGTGTGCAGCCAATGGCAGCAGGGCTTTAAAAATAATAATAATAAATAAATTTGCTTTAATTTATTCTGATAAAAGCAAAAACATTAAATCAGACAGTTATATGTGATAAAAGAGTCTGTGATCTAAATATAGCTACGTATTCTAAAAATAGTTAAATTCTCTAAAATTAGTAATACTTTCTAAAAAAAGGAACACTTTTTAAATACTTCACGTTTTCTAAAAAAAGTAACATTTACTTCACTTTCTAAAAATAGTTACATTTTCTAAAAATAGTTACATTTCTTTAAAAAGTTACAATTTCTAAAAATAGTAACACTTTCTAAAAATAGTTACATTTTCTAAAAATAGTGACATTTCCTAAAATAGTTACATTTTCTAAAAATAGTTAAATTTTCTTTATACATGTATTTACATTTCCTTAAATTAGTGACATTTTTATTAAAATAGTTACAATTCCTAAAATAGTAACATTTCCTTAAATTAATAACATTTTCTACAAAAGTTACTGTTTCTTAAGTTTTTGGTCCCGTTTGACATCACAGGACATCCGCACAGACGTATTTGGGCGGAATTTTGGGCATAAACCGGCAATCGTTGGCAAAAACGGCAATTTACGCATAACGCGCCTAACCCTAGATGGGTCTATGTACCGGCCTGGAAATGGGCCCGCTGGCCCCCGGAAGTGCCTCAGGTACGGGTTGTGGCACATTTCCTGGTTCGTCTGGGCCATACAAAGGGACTGAGGCACAAATGGAACCGGTTCCAGAGAAAAAGTTTTTCCGCTCGAAAAAACGCATGATGTATACATCAGGGAAAAAGTCGATTTCGGGCCAAAAATTTTTGGTCCCGTTTTTGGCCTCAATTGGCCACAGGACATCCGCATAGACGTATTTGGGCAGAATTTTGGGCATAAACCGGCAATCGTGGCCAAAAACGGCAATTTACGCATAACGCGCCTAACCCTAGATGGGTCTATGTACCGGCCTGGAAATGGGCCCGCTGGCCCCCGGAAGTGCCTCAGGTACGGGTTGTGGCACATTTCCTGGTTCGTCTGGACCATACAAAGGGACTGAGGCACAAATGGAACCGGTTCCAGAGAAAAAGTTTTTCCGCTCGAAAAAACGCATGATGTATACATCAGGGAAAAAGTCGATTTCGGGCCAAAAATTTTTGGTCCCGTTTTTGGCCTCAATTGGCCACAGGACATCCGCATAGACGTATTTGGGTAGAATTTTGGGCATAAACCGGCAATCGTGGCCAAAAACGGCAATTTACGCATAACGCGCCTAACCCTAGATGGGTCTATGTACCGGGCTGGAAATGGGCCCGCTGGCCCCCGGAAGTGCCTCAGGTACGGGTTGTGGCACATTTCCTGGTTCGTCTGGACCATACAAAGGGACTGAGGCACAAATGGAACCGGTTCCAGAGAAAAAGTTTTTCCGCTCGAAAAAACGCATGATGTATACATCAGGGAAAAAGTCGATTTCGGGCCAAAAATTTTTGGTCCCGTTTTTGGCCTCAATTGGCCACAGGACATCCGCATAGACGTATTTGGGCAGAATTTTAAGCATCAACCGGCAATCGTGGCCAAAAACGGCAATTTACGCATAACGCGCCTAACCCTAGATGGGTCTATGTACCGGCCTGGAAATGGGCCCGCTGGCCCCCGGAAGGGCCTCAGGTACGGGTTGTGGCACATTTCCTGGTTCGTCTGGACCATACAAAGGGACTGAGGCACAAATGGAACCGGTTCCAGAGAAAAAGTTTTTCCGCTCGAAAAAACGCATGATGTATACATCAGGGAAAAAGTCGATTTCGGGCCAAAAATTTTTGGTCCCGTTTTTGGCCTCAATTGGCCACAGGACATCCGCATAGACGTATTTGGGCAGAATTTTGGGCATAAACCGGCAATCGTGGCCAAAAACGGCAATTTACGCATAACGCGCCTAACCCTAGATGGGTCTATGTACCGGCCTGGAAATGGGCCCGCTGGCCACCGGAAGTGCCTCAGGTACGGGTTGTGGCACATTTCCTGGTTCGTCTGGACCATACAAAGGGACTGAGGCACAAATGGAACCGGTTCCAGAGAAAAAGTTTTTCCGCTCGAAAAAACGCATGATGTATACATCAGGGAAAAAGTCGATTTCGGGCCAAAAATTTTTGGTCCCGTTTTTGGCCTCAATTGGCCACAGGACATCCGCATAGACGTATTTGGGCAGAGTTTTGGGCATAAACCGGCAATCGTGGCCAAAAACGGCAATTTACGCATAACGCGCCTAACCCTAGATGGGTCTATATACCGGCCTGGAAATGGGCCCGCTGGCCCCCGGAAGTGCCTCAGGTACGGGTTGTGGCACTTTTCCTGGTTCGTCTGGACCATACAAAGGGACTGAGGCACAAATGGAACCGGTTCCAGAGAAAAAGTTTTTCCGCTCGAAAAAACGCATGATGTATACATCAGGGAAAAAGTCGATTTCGGGCCAAAAATTTTTGGTCCCGTTTTTGGCCTCAATTGGCCACAGGACATCCGCATAGACGTATTTGGGTAGAATTTTGGGCATAAACCGGCAATCGTGGCCAAAAACGGCAATTTACGCATAACGCGCCTAACCCTAGATGGGTCTATGTACCGGGCTGGAAATGGGCCCGCTGGCCCCCGGAAGTGCCTCAGGTACGGGTTGTGGCACATTTCCTGGTTCGTCTGGACCATACAAAGGGACTGAGGCACAAATGGAACCGGTTCCAGAGAAAAAGTTTTTCCGCTCGAAAAAACGCATGATGTATACATCAGGGAAAAAGTCGATTTCGGGCCAAAAATTTTTGGTCCCGTTTTTGGCCTCAATTGGCCACAGGACATCCGCATAGACGTATTTGGGCAGAATTTTAAGCATCAACCGGCAATCGTGGCCAAAAACGGCAATTTACGCATAACGCGCCTAACCCTAGATGGGTCTATGTACCGGCCTGGAAATGGGCCCGCTGGCCCGCGGAAGTGCCTCAGGTACGGGTTGTGGCACATTTTCTGGTTCGTCTGGACCATACAAAGGGACTGAGGCACAAATGGAACCGGTTCCAGAGAATAAGTTTTTCAGCTCGAAAAAACGCATGATGTATACATCAGGGAAAAAGTCGATTTCGGGCCAAAAATTTTTGGTCCCGTTTTTGGCCTCAATTGGCCACAGGACATCCGCATAGACGTATTTGGGCAGAATTTTGGGCATAAACCGGCAATCGTGGCCAAAAACGGCAATTTACGCATAACGCGCCTAACCCTAGATGGGTCTATGTACCGGCCTGGAAATGGGCCCGCTGGCCGCCGGAAGTGCCTCAGGTACGGGTTGTGGCACATTTCCTGGTTCGTCTGGACCATACAAAGGGACTGAGGCACAAATGGAACCGGTTCCAGAGAAAAAGTTTTTCATCTCGAAAAAACGCATGATGTATACATCAGGGAAAAAGTCGATTTCGGGCCAAAAATTTTTGGTCCCATTTTTGGCCTCAATTGGCCGCAGGACATCCGCATAGACGTATTTGGGCAGAATTTTGGGCATAAACCGGCAATCGTGGCCAAAAACGGCAATTTACGCATAACGCGCCTAACCCTAGATGGGTCTATGTACCGGCCTGGAAATGGGCCCGCTGGCCCCCGGAAGTGCCTCAGGTACGGGTTGTGGCACATTTCCTGGTTCGTCTGGACCATACAAAGGGACTGAGGCACAAATGGAACCGGTTCCAGAGAAATAGTTTTTCCGCTCGAAAAAACGCATGATGTATACATCAGGGAAAAAGTCGATTTCGGGCCAAAAATTTTTGGTCCCGTTTTTGGCCTCAATTGGCCACAGGACATCCGCATAGACGTATTTGGGCAGAATTTTGGGCATAAACCGGCAATCGTGGCCAAAAACGGCAATTTACGCATAACGCGCCTAACCCTAGATGGGTCTATGTACCGGCCTGGAAATGGGCCCGCTGGCCCCCGGAAGTGCCTCAGGTACGGGTTGTGGCACATTTCCTGGTTCGTCTGGACCATACAAAGGGACTGAGGCACAAATGGAACCGGTTCCAGAGAAAAAGTTTTTCCGCTCGAAAAAACGCATGATGTATACATCAGGGAAAAAGTCGATTTCGGGCCAAAAATTTTTGGTCCCGTTTTTTGACTCAATTGGCCACAGGACATCCGCATAGACGTATTTGGGCAGAATTTTGGGCATAAACCGGCAATCGTGGCCAAAAACGGCAATTTACGCATAACGCGCCTAACCCTAGATGGGTCTATGTACCGGCCTGGAAATAGGCCCACTGGCCCCCGGAAGTGCCTCAGGTACGGGTTGTGGCACATTTCCTGGTTTGTCTGGGCCATACAAAGGGACTGAGGCACAAATGGAACCGGTTCCAGAGAAAAAGTTTTTCCGCTCGAAAAAACGCATGATGTATACATCAGGAAAAAAGTCGATTTCGGGCCAAACATTTTTGGTCCCTTTTTTGGCCTCAATTGGCCACAGGACATCCGCATAGACGTATTTGGGCAGAATTTTGGGCATAAACCGGCAATCGTGGCCAAAAACGGCAATTTACGCATAACGCGCCTAACCCTAGATGGGTCTATGTACCGGCCTGGAAATGGGCCCGCTGGCCCCCGGAAGTGCCTCAGGTACGGGTTGTGGCACATTTCCTGGTTCGTCTGGACCATACAATGGGACTGAGGCACAAATGGAACCGGTTCCAGAGAAAAAGTTTTTCCGCTCGAAAAAACGCATGATGTATACATCAGGGAAAAAGTCGATTTCGGGCCAAAAATTTTTGGTCCCGTTTTTGGCCTCAATTGGCCACAGGACATCCGCATAGACGTATTTGGGCAGAATTTTGGGCATAAACAGGCAATCGTGGCCAAAAACGGCAATTTACGCATAACGCGCCTAACCCTAGATGGGTCTATGTACCGGCCTGGAAATGGGCCCGCTGGCCCCCGGAAGTGCCTCAGGTACGGGTTGTGGCACATTTCCTGGTTCGTCTGGACCATACAAAGGGACTGAGGCACAAATGGAACCGGTTCCAGAGAAAAAGTTTTTCCGCTCGAAAAAACGCATGATGTATACATCAGGGAAAAAGTCGATTTCGGGCCAAAAATTTTTGGTCCCGTTTTTGGCCTCAATTGGCCACAGGACATCCGCATAGACGTATTTGGGTAGAATTTTGGGCATAAACCGGCAATCGTGGCCAAAAACGGCAATTTACGCATAACGCGCCTAACCCTAGATGGGTCTATGTACCGGGCTGGAAATTGGCCCGCTGGCCCCCGGAAGTGCCTCAGGTACGGGTTGTGGCACATTTCCTGGTTCGTCTGGACCATACAAAGGGACTGAGGCACAAATGGAACCGGTTCCAGAGAAAAAGTTTTTCCGCTCGAAAAAACGCATGATGTATACATCAGGGAAAAAGTCGATTTCGGGCCAAAAATTTTTGGTCCCGTTTTTGGCCTCAATTGGCCACAGGACATCCGCATAGACGTATTTGGGCAGAATTTTAAGCATCAACCGGCAATCGTGGCCAAAAACGGCAATTTACGCATAACGCGCCTAACCCTAGATGGGTCTATGTACCGGCCTGGAAATGGGCCCGCTGGCCCCCGGAAGGGCCTCAGGTACGGGTTGTGGCACATTTCCTGGTTCGTCTGGACCATACAAAGGGACTGAGGCACAAATGGAACCGGTTCCAGAGAAAAAGTTTTTCAGCTCGAAAAAACGCATGATGTATACATCAGGGAAAAAGTCGATTTCGGGCCAAAAATTTTTGGTCCCGTTTTTGGCCTCAATTGGCCACAGGACATCCGCATAGACGTTTTTGGGCAGAATTTTGGGCATAAACCGGCAATCGTGGCCAAAAACGGCAATTTACGCATAACGCGCCTAACCCTAGATGGGTCTATGTACCGGCCTGGAAATGGGCCCGCTGGCCCCCGGAAGTGCCTCAGGTACGGGTTGTGGCACATTTCCTGGTTCGTCTGGACCATACAAAGGGACTGAGGCACAAATGGAACCGTTTCCAGAGAAAAAGTTTTTCATCTCGAAAAAACGCATGATGTATACATCAGGGAAAAAGTCGATTTCGGGCCAAAAATTTTTGGTCCCGTTTTTGGCCTCAATTGGCCACAGGACATCCGCATAGACGTATTTGCGCAGAATTTTGGGCATAAACCGGCAATCGTGGCCAAAAACGGCAATTTACGCATAACGCGCCTAACCCTAGATGGGTCTATGTACCGGCCTGGAAATGGGCCCGCTGGCCCCCGGAAGTGCCTCAGGTACGGGTTGTGGCACATTTCCTGGTTCGTCTGGACCATACAAAGGGACTGAGGCACAAATGGAACCGGTTCCAGAGAAAAAGTTTTTCCGCTCGAAAAAACGCATGATGTATACATCAGGGAAAAAGTCGATTTCGGGCCAAAAATTTTTGGTCCCGTTTTTGGCCTCAATTGGCCACAGGACATCCGCATAGACGTATTTGGGCAGAATTTTGGGCATAAACCGGCAATCGTGGCCAAAAACGGCAATTTACGCATAACGCGCCTAGCCCTAGATGGGTCTATGTACCGGGCTGGAAATGGGCCCGCTGGCCCCCGGAAGTGCCTCAGGTACGGGTTGTGGCACATTTCCTGGTTCGTCTGGACCATACAAAGGGACTGAGGCACAAATGGAACCGGTTCCAGAGAAAAAGTTTTTCAGCTCGAAAAAACGCATGATGTATACATCAGGGAAAAAGTCGATTTCGGGCCAAAAATTTTTGGTCCCGTTTTTGGCCTCAATTGGCCACAGGACATCCGCATAGACGTATTTGGGCAGAATTTTGGGCATAAACCGGCAATCGTGGCCAAAAACGGCAATTTACGCATAACGCGCCTAACCCTAGATGGGTCTATGTACCGGCCTGGAAATGGGCCCGCTGGCCCCCGGAAGTGCCTCAGGTACGGGTTGTGGCACATTTCCTGGTTCGTCTGGACCATACAAAGGGACTGAGGCACAAATGGAACCGGTTCCAGAGAAAAAGTTTTTCATCTCGAAAAAACGCATGATGGAAAAAGTCGATTTCGGGCCAAAAATTTTTGGTCCCGTTTTTGGCCTCAATTGGCCACAGGACATCCGCATAGACGTATTTGGGCAGAATTTTGGGCATAAACCGGCAATCGTGGCCAAAAACGGCAATTTACGCATAACGCGCCTAACCCTAGATGGGTCTATGTACCGGGCTGGAAATGGGCCCGCTGGCCCCCGGAAGTGCCTCAGGTACGGGTTGTGGCACATTTCCTGGTTCGTCTGGACCATACAAAGGGACTGAGGCACAAATGGAACCGGTTCCAGAGAAAAAGTTTTTCCGCTCGAAAAAACGCATGATGTATACATCAGGGAAAAAGTCGATTTCGGGCCAAAAATTTTTGGTCCCGTTTTTGGCCTCAATTGGCAACAGGACATCTGCATAGACGTATTTGGGCAGAATTTTGGGCATAAACCGGCAATCATGGCCAAAAACGGCAATTTACGCATAACGCGCCTAACCCTATTTGGGTCTATGTACCGGCCTGGATATGGGCCCGCTGGCCCCCGGAAGTGCCTCAGGTACGGGTTGTGGCACATTTCCTGGTTCGTCTGGACCATACAAAGGGACTGAGGCACAAATGGAACCGGTTCCAGTGAAAAAGTTTCTCCGCTCGAAAAAACGCATGATGTATACATCAGGGAAAAAGTCGATTTCGGGCCAAAACTTTTTGGTCCCGTTTTTGGCCTCAATTGGCCACAGGACATCCGCATAGACGTATTTGGGCAGAATTTTGGGCATCAACCGGCAATCGTGGCCAAAAACGGCAATTTACGCATAACGCGCCTAACCCTAGATGGGTCTATGTACCGGCCTGGAAATGGGCCCGCTGGCCCCCGGAAGTGCCTCAGGTACGGGTTGTGGCACATTTCCTGGTTCGTCTGGACCATACAAAGGGACTGAGGCACAAATGGAACCGGTCCCAGAGAAAAAGTTTTTCCGCTCGAAAAAACGCATGATGTATACATCAGGGAAAAAGTCGATTTCGGGCCAAAAATTTTTGGTCCCGTTTTTGGCCTCAATTGGCCACAGGACATCCGCATAGACGTATTTGGGCAGAAT